>CM019693.1:50237852-50283354 GCA_009760885.1 Achatina immaculata | reverse complement strand
TTACCCCCTTCTGTCTCTCTTTCATCCCCTCTCTCTCTATTGGTTCTTCCTGAAAATCATAATTCGTGAGGTGAATACTTTCATCATCATTACCATCATTATTATAATCACAAATAGTGTTGTTATTATGCTCCTGCTTGTTAATATTATCATGTAAGTGTGTTAATATTTTTGTGTGTTCTACAGGTACTGAGCAGTACCGCAGGTGAGTCTACATATTTGCTTTTACCTTTTAGGTTTTCAAGCGTTTGAGTGAGTGAGTGAGTGAGTGAGTGAATGAGTGAGTGAGTAAGTGAATGAGTGAGTGAGTGAATGAGTGAGTGAGTAAGTGAGTGAGTGAGTGAGTGAGTGAGTGAGTGAGTGAGTGAGTGAGTGTGTGAATGAGTAAGTGAGTAAGTGACTGAGTGAGTGAGTGAGTGAGTGAGTGAGTAAGTGAGTAAGTGAGTAAGCGACTGAGTGAGTAAGTGAGTGAGTGAGTAAGTGAGTGAGTAAGTGAGTGAGTGAGTGAGTGAGTGAGTGAGTGAGTAAGTGAGTGAGTAAGTGAGTGAGTGAGTGAGTGAGTGAGTGAGTGAGTGAGTGAGTAGATGATAAAATCTATAAGCGAGTATGTGACATAGCAATTCTCTGTGGATGATAGTCAGGTAACATTTGGAACCATGTGCATGTTCAAAGAGCTTATGTTTTTTATAATGTAAATGTGATGTGTGATATTTGATCTGAGAAAATAATTCACCTAACATAATTAATGAAACATGAGATGTGAAAGTTCCAGTTAGATCTAGTGTAAAGAGCACGTACTCTGACAAAGTATGACAAAATGTTGACAGAGAAAAGTTGAGGTTCTATTGCAAAAAGTCGATATAAGTGATTGAATAAAACAAAATAGATAACCTGATTAATGAAGCACACAAAAAAAAATAAAATAAATACAAATGAAACATAGCAAAACAAAGTATAACACATGAAGGAAATGAAGAAAAGAGGAAGAAGAGCACAGTTGAGAAATGAGGTTTGGTAAAAACTGTGACCTACAGAGCAGATACGTTCATTGTAGATAAAGAAAAACAACAGATAAGTTCATTGTAGATAAAGGAAAAAAAACAGATACGTTCATTGTAGATACAAGTAAAACAATGTGAGATAAAGAATAAATACTCTTAACCTTAACTGTAGGAGAGCCGTCATAGTAAGAAAGTTTACAAGGTATGTATCGTGCATAAAAGTGATGTCCAACTAATGGGCATGATTGGGGAATTTTCCGTATTCGTCAGTCTGGCAAACCATGCCAGGTGGCAGCACTGTGCAACACCATCTATGTCGCATTCGTTAGTTAAAGATGAGAGGTCGACTGGAGCAGAATTTCGAACCGAGCACCTGACAACCAGTGACACACCACAGAGTGGCAGACCACTGACAGAAGGTACGGCAACAAACAAAATCTCGTCCACGTGCGATATTCGAGAGCAGTCGAGTTACTGTCAACGAATTCACGCGTGACTTGAGCTTGTCACGTGGAACAGTGAACAGAATGAGCGTGCAGTTGGGATTTCATAAACTCTCTGCCCGATGGGTCCTGGAGATTAAAAGGCAAAGTGAATGACATAATCCGTGTTAATCCTATAGCAATGTGCCATTCACGACCAAGACTTTTTGGAACACAATAACTGGAGTATAAGTATACAGCTATACACTAAGCACTGCAGTAAAGCTGTGATACCAGAATGTATAAAATCGGAAAAAAGTAGGAGCAGCTTTATTAAGTAATAAAGTTGCTCCTACTTTTTTCCGATTTTATACATTCAAGACTTTCTGGAACGCACTGTCATCCGTGACAAGACATGGGCTCATCATAGCGCCCCAGAATGGAGATATGGACGCAGGGAATGGACCCGTATTGGCTCCCCATGCACCAGAAAATTCAAGGTCGTGACGTCAGTGGGCAAACTGATGGCTAATATGTTGTGGGATCAGAGAGGCGTGTTGCTGGTGGTCGAATGTCTGGAAGCAGAGCAACGAATGAAGCTGTGTAGGGTGTGACACTGAGACGTTTAGGAGCTCTATCACACCTGGCTGTCCTGCACTGCTGACACAAGGTACGTTGCTCCTCCATGATAACGCTTGCTCGCGCGCACACACGCAAATACACAACCACACACACACATTTTCCGGGGTAGAATTTTGACCATCCTCCCCACTGTCCCGATCTGGACCCAATAATTTTCACCTCGTCCCAGCTGTCAAGGAACATCTTGGTGTGTCCCAGCTCTGAAGGAACTTCTTGGTGACTTAGGTCTCTAGGAACATCTTGGTGTCCAAGATCTCAAGGAACATCTTGGTGTGTCCCAGCTCTGAAGAAACATCTTGGTGACTCAGGTCTCTAGGAACATCTTGGTGTCCAAGATCTCAAGGAATATCTTGGTGTCCCAGCTCTCAAGGAACATCTTGGTGTCCCACCTCTCAAGGAACATCTTTGTGTTCCAGCTCACAAGGAACATCTTAGTGCCCAAGCTCTCAATTAACATCTTGATGTCCTAACCCTCAAGGAACATCTTGTTGGCAACAGATTTCAGAGTGACGAGGATGTTGGAACAGCTGAGACACGACGGCTATGTAGCCAGGACAGCTGGGACACGGCAGCTATGTAGCCAGGACAGCTGGGACACGGCGGCTATGTAGCCAGGACAGCTGGGACACGGCGGCTATGTAGCCAGGACAGCTCGAACACGGTGGGTCTGTGGCCAGGACAGCTCGGACACGGTGACTCTGTGGCCAGGACAGCTAGGACAGGCGGCTATGTGGCCAGGACAGCTAGGACACAGTGGCTATGTAGCCAGGACAGCTGGGAAACGGCAGCTATGTAGCCAGGACAGCTGGGACACGGCGGCTATGTAGCCAGGACAGCTCGGACACGGCGGCTATGTAGCCAAGACAGCTGGGACACGGCGATTTGTGACCAGGACAGCAGATGGTCATTAACAAACTTGTACTACACTCAGAGAAATGTCTCTGGCGTGGACAAAGAAGCTATCCATCATGGGGCACAGTGTACAGTTTGTTGTATCCAGAAGACAAGTTTTCTTGTGAAATAATAATCCTTGTAAACTTAATTATGGGACGAGCTTCGTAGGTAAAGAAAAGACAGGCTTGGCTGGAGATCAAGAAACAAGTATGAAAACATTTGCTGTGAATGGTTTTCTACATAAATAACTTAAAATCTCTGTTTATATATATACATTCCTGGATGAATATTTGTAACTTGTAGGAGCAGACGCTTGTGTACATGTATACATAATTCAGTACACAGTAGTTTTTTATTTGTATTTGTGTATGTGATAACTAAACACAGTTGATAGTTTTTTGTTTATACTTGAGTATATGATGACTGCTCACATTTGATAGTTTTTTGTTTATACTTGTGCATGTGATGATGCTCATAGTTGTGATCTTATTCCACCAGACGGCCTCTACTTCCAACCAGATGTCCAGCTGAAAGCTAGATCCGTGGTGGACATGGGAGCTTATGTTAAAAGTAAACTTTTATCAGTAGTTCACAGCTTCTATGTGTCTCTTTCTATACATCTATCTCTGTCTCTTGCTTGTCAACTATCATCAGATATTTATTGTTTCTAGTCGACTATTATTAGATATTTATTGTTTCTAGTCAGCTATCATCAGATATTTATTGTTTCTAGTCAGCTATCATCAGATATTTATTGTTTCTAGTCAGCTATCATCAGATATTTATTGTTTCTAGTCAGCTATCATTAGATATTTATGGTTTCTAGTTAACTTTCATTAAGTATTTATTGTTTCTAGTCAATTATCATTAGACATTTTCTGGTCAACTGTCATTATATATTTATTGTTTCTAGTCACTTATGATTAGATATCTATTGTTTCTAGTTAACTATCATTAGATATTTAGTGTTTCTAGTCAATTATCATTAGATATTTATTTTGTGTGTGCAGTCAAATATCATCAGTTATTTACTTTCTGCCTCTGATGAAGTGTAATCACATATCACATACTTATTACATACTTATCAATATTTATCAATACTTATCACACACATATCACATACTTATCACATAATTATCACGTATATCCAGGCACCGATCGTCAAATATTTACTCCCCATCTTCTAGCCACAGATAGCCCAAAATCAGTGTTCCTCTCTTGTATAATATCCTGAGATATTAGCTGTTCCTCTCTTGTATAATATCCTAAGATGTTAGCTGTTCCTCTCTTGTATATTATGCTGAGATATCAGTTGTTCCTCTCTTGTATAATGTCCTGAGATATTTACTGTTTCTCTCTTGTATAATATCCTGAGATATTTACTGTTTCTCTCTTGTATAATATCCTGAGATATTTACTGTTTGTCTCTTGTATAATATCCTGAGATATTTACTATTCTTCTTTTGTATAATATCCTGAGATATTTACTGTTTGTCTCTTGTATAATATCCTGAGATATTTACTATTCTTCTTTTGTATAATATCCTGAGATATTTACTGTTCTTCTCTTATATAATATCCTGAGATATTTGCTGTAACTCTCTTGTATAATATCCTGAGATATTAGTTGTTCCTCTCTTGTATAATATCCTGAGATATTAGTTGTTCCTCTCTTGTATAATATCCTGAGATATTAGTTGTTCTTCTCTTCTTTTTCTATTGAATACTGACCTAAGATATTTACTATTTCTGTCTCGTATACTGACATAAGATATTTACTCTTCCCCTCTTGTACAGAGTCCGGCATAAAGCATGGCTGGATTTAACTGACGTAACGCGCAGAAACTGAATAGTGTGAAAAAAAAAACATGACGTCAGAGATGAAGCAGACAAACGGTCATTTTTAACAAAGGCTTCTTGGCAAACACAACATCGCGCATTCACCGTTGAAACTTATTTTAAAAGTGGAGAATCGTCTATTACTGTAAAACGAAAGTATCATCGCCATTTTGAATTGCATCCCCGTGATAATGTTATCAATCGGAGAGCAATTTTGAAGGGTGTCAAAAAATTTAAGGACACTGCTAATTACCTTAATAACAAGTCTACTGGTCGTCCAAGAACTCAACAGACACCTGAACTAATTGCACTAATAACAAGTCTACTGGTCGTCCAAGAACTCATCAGACACCTGAACTAATTGCCTTAATAACAAGTCTAGTGGTCGTCCAAGAACTCATCAGACACCTGAACGAATTCAAGAAGTCCGCAACGCAATGCTTCGTAGCCCTCGGCGATCAGCTGTTAGGAACGGTTTGGCACTTGGTATGTCGGGTCGCTGGCTACGTCGCGTCATTCATAATCATCTGCATGTCCACCCTTACAAGTTGCAAGTTGTGCAGCAACAGAATGATTTTGATAAAGTTAACGGATTTGACTTTTGCTACCTATTTTCTAGCACGCATTGAAGAAAATCCAGATTTGCTCAATGACCTCATAATGTCTGATGAAGCAGATTTTGAGTTGTCAGGAAGTGTGAACAAGCAGAATTTCAGACACTGGTCAGCTGAAAATCCACAATTACTGCATGAGAAACCGCTCCATAGTGAACGAGTAACAGTGTGATGTGGCCTTGCATCATTCGGCGTCATTGGTCCATGTTTTTTTTAAGACGAAGACGGGCATTCTCTTAATAGCGATCACTATGTGCAGATGCTAACTGAATACTTCATTCCAGAGATGGCCAATAGAAATAAGGGACTAATACGATTTCAACAAAATGGAGCAACTGCCCACACAGCCCGTCAGTCCATGGCTATGCTACAACAAGCATTTCCCAATCGTCTTATTTCCAGATTTGGGGATATTCATTGGCCGGCAAGGCCATCGGATTTATCGGCCGCAGACTTCAAGAACACGGTGTATGCTAGTAGACCACAGTCAGTTGCAGACCTGAAGGATGGAATCTGACACTGTATTCAAGATATTCCTTTCATCTTGTTAAATGGTGTTATACAGGAATTTTACAGACGTGAATGTATCAAATGTAATGGCGGGCACCTAACCGGTGTAATTTTCAAAACCTAAATATGATTGCTAGTAATAATAAAAATTAGCACTTTTCTGAGTTTAATTTCACTTTTTTTAAAATCAAACAACGCGTATGCCGGTTAATTTATTTTCCACTTTTAAAATGGAGCTCTGCTTTATACCGGACTCTTTATAAGCGCTCGGTTCACCAATCTGTTGGTACGGGTTCAGCAGTGAGAATTTTCTGCTACACACCAAAAAGGCCACGGGCTCCACCCAGCCTCTAAAAATGGGTACCAGTGAAATCTGGGAAGGTAAATGCGACCGGGCGTGATACTGACCAATTCTCCGACATGCCTTTAAAGCATGGAAACGGAGATTTTACTTTTACCTTATCTCTTGAATAATATTCTAACATATTTACCGTTTCTCTCTCGTATGCAATATTTACTGACTTGAGATATTTACCATTTCTGTCTAGTATAGTTACCTGAGATATTTACTACTTCTCTCTAGTATAGTTACCTGAGATATTTACTGTGTCTCTCTAGTATAGTTACCTGAGATATTTACTATTTCTCTCTAGTATAGTTACCGGAGATATTTACTATTTCTCTCTAGTATAGTTACCTGAGATATTTACTATTTCTCTCTAGTATAGTTACCAGAGATATTTACTATTATTTCTAGTATATACTGACTTGAGATATTTACTGTTTCTCTTTAGTATGAACTGACTTGAAACATTTACTGTTTCTCTCTAGTATGTACTGACTTGAGATATTTACTGTTCCTCTTTAGTATGAACGGACTTGAGATATTTACTGTGTCTCTCTAGTATAGTTACCTGAGATATTTACTGTTTCTCTCTAGTATAGTTACCTGAGATATTTACTGTTTCTCTCTAGTATAGTTACCTGAGATATTTACTGTTTCTCTCTAGTATAGTTACCTGAGATATTTACTGTTTCTCTCTAGTATAGTTACCTGAGATATTTACTGTTTCTCCATGAAATATCTGAAAAACTCACGTGAAACGCAAACATTCAGACCTTCATAATCATTCATTATAAATCGCGGCAACAGGAACTTTTAGAAACCTTGTCTTGTTCTAGAGAAAAATTAGGAAATTTTACAAACCTTGTCTTGGTCGTCCAAGAACTCATCAGACACCTGAACTAATTGCCTTAATAACAAGTCTAGTGGTCGTCCAAGAACTCATCAGACACCTGAACGAATTCAAGAAGTCCGCAACGCAATGCTTCGTAGCCCTCGGCGGTCACCTGTTAGGAACGCTTTGGCACTTGGTATGTCGGGTCGCTGGCTACGTCGCGTCATTCATAATCATCTGCATGTCCACCCTTACAAGTTGCAAGTTGTGCAGCAACAGAATGATTTTGATAAAGTTAACGGATTTGACTTTTGCTACCTATTTTCTAGCACGCATTGAAGAAAATCCAGATTTGCTCAATGACCTCATAATGTTTGATGAAGCAGATTTTGAGTTGTCAGGAAGTGTGAACAAGCAGAATTTCAGACACTGGTCAGCTGAAAATCCACAATTACTGCATGAGAAACCGCTCCATAGTGAACGAGTAACAGTGTGGTGTGGCCTTGCATCATTCGGCGTCATTGGTCCATGTTTTTTTTTAAGACGAAGACGGGCATCCTCTTAGTAGCGATCACTATGTGCAGATGCTAGCTGAATACTTCATTCCAGAGATGGCCAATAGAAATAAGGGATTAATATGATTTCAACAAAATGGAGCAACTGCCCACACAGCCCGTCAGTCCATGGCTATGCTACAACAAGCATTTCCCAATCGTCTTATTTCCAGATTTGGGGATATTCATTGGCCGGCAAGGCCATCGGATTTATCTGCCGCAGACTTCAAGAACACGGTGTATGCTAGTAGACCACAGTCAGTTGCAGACCTGAAGGATGGAATCTGACACTGTATTCAAGATATTCCTTTCATCTTGTTAAATGGTGTTATACAGGAATTTTACAGACGTGAATGTATCAAATGTAATGGCGGGCACCTAACCGGTGTAATTTTCAAAACCTAAATATGATTGCTAGTAATAATAAAAATTAGCACTTTTCTGAGTTTAATTTCACTTTTTTTTATCAAACAACGTGTATTCCGGTTAATTTATTTTCCACTTTTAAAATGGAGCTCTGCTTTATACCGGACTCTTTATAAGCGCTCGGTTCACCAATCTGTTGGTACGGGTTCAGCAGTGAGAATTTTCTGGTACACACCAAAAAGGCCACGGGCTCCACCCAGCCTCTAAAAATGGGTACCAGTGAAATCTGGGAAGGTAAATGCGACCAGGCGTGATACTGACCAATTCTCCGACATGCCTTTAAAGCATGGAAACGGAGATTTTACTTTTACCTTATCTCTTGAATAATATTCTAACATATTTACCGTTTCTCTATCGTATGCAATATTTACTGTTTTTCTAAAGTATGTACTGACTTGAGATATTTACTATTTCTGTCTAGTATAGTTACCTGAGATATTTACTATTTCTCTGTAGTATAGTTACCTGAGATATTTACTATTTCTCTGTAGTATAGTTACCTGAGATATTTACTATTTCTCTCTAGTATAGTTACCGGAGATATTTACTATTTCTCTCTAGTATAGTTACCTGAGATATTTACTATTTCTCTCTAGTATAGTTACCAGAGATATTTACTATTTATTTCTAGTATATACTGACTTGAGATATTTACTGTTTCTCTTTAGTATGAACTGACTTGAAACATTTACTGTTTCTCTCTAGTATGTACTGACTTGAGATATTTACTGTTCCTCTTTAGTATGAACGGACTTGAGATATTTACTGTGTCTCTCTAGTATAGTTACCTGAGATATTTACTGTTTCTCTCTAGTATAGTTACCTGAGATATTTACTGTTTCTCTTTAGTATAGCTACCTGAGATATTTACTGTTTCTCTCTAGTACAGTTACCTGAGATATTTACTGTTTCTTTCTAGTATAGTTACCTGAGATATTTACTGTTTCTCCATGAAATATCTGAAAAACTCACGTGAAACGCAAACATTCAGACCTTCATAATCATTCATTATAAATCGCGGCAACAGGAACTTTTAGAAACCTTGTCTTGTTCTAGAGAAAAATTAGGAAATTTTACAAACCTTGTCTTGTTCTAGAGAAAAATTAGGAAATTTTAGAAACCTTGTCTTGTTCTATATAAAAATTAGGAAATTTTACAAACCTTGTCTTGTTCTAGAGAAAAATTAGGAACTTTTAAAAACGTTGTCTTGTTCTGGAGAAAAATTAGGAACTTTGAAAAACCTTGTCTTGTTCTAGAGAAAAATTAGGAACTTTTAAAAATCTTGTCTTATTTTAGAGAAAAATTAGGAACTTTTAAAAACCGTGTCTTGTTCTTGAGAAAAATTAGGAACTTTTAAAACCATGTCTTGTTCTGGAGAAAAATTAGGAACTTTTAAAAACCTTGTTTTGTTCTAGAGAAAAATTAGGAACTTTTAAAAACCGTGCCTTGTTCTAGAGAAAAATTAGGAACTTTGAAAAACCTTGTCTTGTTCTGGAGAAAAATTAGGAACTTTGAAAAACCTTGTCTTGTTCTAGAGAAAAATTAGGAACTTTGAAAAACCTTGTCTTGTTCTAGAGAAAAATTAGGAACTTTGAAAAACCTTGTCTTGTTCTAGAGAAAAATTAGGAACTTTTAAAAACCTTGTCTTGTTCTGGAGAAAAATTAGGAACTTTTAGAAACATTGTCTTGTTCTAGAAGAAAGTCTAACCTGACGTTTCTACGACCTACAGATTGTAAACAGGAACCACTAGAACTTGCCATCATCCTGGACGCCTCCAGCTCAATCCACGGGCCAGACTTCGAGAAGGGGAAGGCATTTTTGCAAAATTTTCTGGGCCACTTTGACATCAGTCCACGGGAGGTTCGAGTGTCTCTGATCACTTACGGTGAAGGTATCTACAAACAGGTGAGTGTAGTAACAGGTGAGTGTAGTAACAGGTGAGTGTAGTAACAGGTGAATGTAGTAACAGGTGAATGTAGTAACAGGTGAGTGTAGTAACAGGTTAGTTTAGTAACATAGAAAACTAGTAACAGGTGAGTGTTTTAACAGGTGCGTGTAATTACAGGTGGGTCTAGTCAGTCTAGTAACAGGTGGGTCTAGCAAGTTACTTGACAATTAGGCCAAGACTTTCACGACTACAGCGTCCGTAGTATGCGCCCAGGTACAACGTTTTTATAAGTGACCTGACCAAACCTAAAAGTATGCTTTTATCGCAATATGAAAAGCTTTGAAAAAAAAAAACATCTGATGTAAGATCCCTGACAAAATAAAACATCTGATGTAAGTGCGCTGACAAAATGAAACATCTGATGTAAATGCGCTCACAAAATAAAACATTTGATGTAAGTGCACTGACAAAATAAAACATCTGATGTAAGTGCGCTCACAAAATAAAACATCTGATGTAAGTGCGCTGACAAAATAAAACATCTGATGTAAGATCGCTGACAAAATAAAACATCTGATGTAAGTGCGCTGACAAAATAAAACATCTGATGTAAGTGCGCTGACAAAATAAAACATCTGATGTAAGTGCGCTGACAAAATAAAACATTTGATGTAAATGCATTAAAAAAAACAACAAAACATCTGATGTAGGTGCTCTGAGAAAACAAAACATCTGATGTAAGTGCGCTGAGAAAACAAAAAACACCTGATGTAGGTGCATTGACAAAACAACAAAACATCTGATGTAAGTGCATTGACAAAACAAAAAACATCTGATGTAAGTACGCTGACAAAACAAAAAACATCTGATGTAAGTGCGCTGACAAAAAAAAAAGTCTAATGTAAGTACGCTGACAAAATAAAACGTCTGATGTAAGATCGCTGACAAAACAAAACAACTGATGCAAATGCATTGTAAAAACAACAAAACATCTGATGTAAGTACGCTGACAAAACAAAACATCTGATGTAAATGCATTGAAAAAACAACAAAACATCTGATGTAAGTGCGCTGACAAAACAAAAACATCTGATGTAAGTCCATTGACAAAAAAGAAAAACATCTGATGTAAGTGTGCTGACAAAACAAAACATCTGATGTAAGTGCGCTGACAAAACAAAAACATCTGATGTAAGTGCTTTGACAAAACAACAAAACATCTGATGTAGGTGCTCTGAGAAAACAAAACATCTGATGTAAGTGCGCTGAGAAAACAAAAAACACCTGATGTAGGTGCATTGACAAAACAACAAAACATCTGATGTAAGTGCATTGACAAAACAAAAAACATCTGATGTAAGTACGCTGACAAAACAAAAACATCTGATGTAAGTGCGCTGACAAAAAAAAAAGTCTAATGTAAGTACGCTGACAAAATAAAACGTCTGATGTAAGATCGCTGACAAAACAAAACAACTGATGCAAATGCATTGAAAAAACAACAAAACATCTGATGTAAGTGTGCTGACAAAACAAAACATCTGACGTAAGTGCATTGACAAAACAACAAAACATCTGATGTAAGTGCGGTGACAAAACAAAACATCTGATGTAAGTGCGCTGACAAAACAAAAAACACATGATGTAAGTGCATTGACAAAACAAAAAACATCTGATGTAAGTGCATTGACAAAACAAAAAACATCTGATGTAAGTGCGCTGACAAAACAAAAAACATCTGATGTAAGATCGCTGACAAAACAAAAAACATCTGATGTAAGTGCATTGACAAAACAACAAAACATCTAATGTAAGTGCGCTGACAAAATAAAACATCTGATGTGAGTGCACTGACAAAAGAAAATATTTGATGTAAGGGCGCTGACAAAACAAAAAAACATCCGATGTAAGTGCGCTGACAAAATAAAACATTTGATGTAAGATCACTCACAAAATAAAACATCTGGTGTAAGATTGTTTACAAAATAAAACATCTAAGATTGTTTACAAAATAAAACATCTGATGTAAGATTGTTTTCAAAATAAAACATCTGATGTAAGCGCCCTGACCTAAAGTTTACGTCTTATGATGAGGTTACTGTAGAAAATAACAAGTACTAGAACACACTGTTTCTACTACAACATATATACCACATTGTTTCTAGTAGAACATATGTAACACACTGTTTCTAGTAGAACATATATAACACGGTGTTTCTGTTAGAACAAATATAACACTGTGTTTCTATTAGAACATATGTAACATGATGTTTCTATTTAACCATATATAACATACTGTTTCTACTACAACATATATAACACACTGTTTCTACTACAACATATATAACACACTGTTTCTACTACAACATATATAACACACTGTTTCTACTAGAACAAATATAACACAATTTCTACTAGAACATATATAACACGGTGTTTCTACTACAACATATATAACATAATGTTTCTTTTAGAAACTAGTTTAAAGGGTCGAAACACTTGTCTGGGGGGGGGTACTTCCTCTGATGATCTGAAGGAGTTGCGTTGTTGTTCCGCTCTCTACGGTAGAGAGTTTCCTGCATATATAACACACTGTTTCTTTTAGAACATATATAATATGGTGTATGGAGAGTATGCTATGTGCACTATATTCTTTACATGAAATTAAAATAGATTATTCCTGCCAAAGCCAAGTTTGGTAACAGACTCGACACATGATGATGTTGTAACGAGCAAAAATGTTTTTTCTCTGACCGTGTATTAAATATTATTATGTATTAAATGTTTATTAGATGTACCTCATTTAAAATGACGAGAGAAAAATACGATTTTTTAAACTCAAAACAAAACATCTGATGTAAGTGCGCTGACAAAACAAAACATCTGATGTAAGTGCATTGACAAAACAACAAAACATCTGGTGTAAGTTCGCTGACAAAATAAAACATCTGATGTAAGTGCACTGACAAAAGAAAATATTTGATGTAAGGGCGCTGACAAAACAAAAAAAACATCTGATGTAATTGCGCTGACAAAATAAAACATTTGATGTAAGATCACTCACAAAATAAAACATCTGGTGTAAGATTGTTTACAAAATAAAACATCTGATGTAAGATTGTTTTCAAAATAAAACATCTGATGTAAGCGCCCTGACCTAAAGTTTACGTCTTATGATGAGGTTACTGTAGAAAATAACAAGTACTAGAACACACTGTTTCTACTACAACATATATACCACACTGTTTCTAGTGGAACATATGTAACACACTGTTTCTAGTAGAACATATATAACACGGTGTTTCTGTTAGAACAAATATAACACGGTGTTTCTATTAGAACATATGTAACATGGTGTTTCTATTTAACCATATATAAAACACTGTTTCTACTACAACATATATAACACACTGTTTCTACTAGAACAAATATAACACACTGTTTCTACTAGAACAAATATAACACACTGTTTCTACTACAACATATGTAACACACTGTTTCTACTAGAACAAATATAACACACTGTTTCTACTACAGCATATATAAAACACTGTTTCTACTAGAACAAATATAACGCACTGTTTCTACTACAACATATATAAAACACTGTTTCTACTAGAACAAATATAACGCACTGTTTCTACTACAACATATATAAAACACTGTTTCTACTAGAACATATATAAAAGACTGTTTCTACTAGAACAAATATAAAACACTGTTTCTACTAGAACAAATATAACACACTGTTTCTACTACAACATATATAAAACACTGTTTCTACTACAACATATATAAAACACTGTTTCTACTAGAACATATATAACACACTGTTTCTACTACAACATATATAAAACACTGTTTCTACTAGAACAAATATAACACACTGTTTCTACTACAACATATATAAAACACTGTTTCTACTAGAACAAATATAACACACTGTTTCTACTACAACATAATAAAACTGTTTCTACTACAACATATATAAAACACTGTTTCTACTACAACATATATAAAACACTGTTTCTACTACAACTATATAACACACTGTTTCTACTAGAACATATATAACACACTTTTTCTACTACAACATATATAACACACTGTTTCTACTAAAACAAATATAACACAATGTCTACTAGAACATATATAACACGGTGTTTCTACTACAACATATATAACATAATGTTTCTTTTAGAAACTAGTTTAAAGGGTCGAAACACTTGTCTGGGGGGGGGTACTTCCTCTGATGATATGAAGGAGTTGCGTTGTTGTTCCGCTCTCTACGGTAGAGAGTTTCCTGCATATATAACACACTGTTTCTTTTAGAACATATATAATATGGTGTATGGAGAGTATGCTATGTGCACTATATTCTTTACATGAAATTAAAATAGATTATTCCTGCCAAAGCCAAGTTTGGTAACAGACTCGACACATGATGATGTTGTAACGAGCAAAAATGTTTTTTCTCTGACCGTGTATTAAATATTATTATGTATTAAATGTTTATTAGATGTACCTCATTTAAAATGACGAGAGAAAAATACGATTTTTTAAACTCAAAACAAGATAATGTTTTATCTAACCAAAAGAAACTAAAACAAAAAACAAAATAAATTCTCGCTCTGCTTTTGAACATGCAACTTTCTGTTCTTTGTTCACACATTTGGCAGCGCATAAAGAGCGTCACGTGACTTATAGGAAAAAAAGGTGGAAACAGATACTACTTGAAGAAGAAAAATCGCTGAAAGAGTATCAAAAGAAGGGAAAAAATAAGCAGAATCTTACCTGCAGTCTTGAAGAACACGTCTCTCCGCTCGTTAAAGAGAACTAAACTGCGTTAAAAATTGTTAATTATAGTTTTTTCAGTTGTTTCCCTTAGGCAAAATTTATGTTTGAAAACTATTGAGTGACGTATTGAACGTGCGAGCAAGAAATGTATGTATATATACAGTTAAAAACAAATAAACGCAACACTACTGTAGTTGTAATGGACATCAAGTTTCAAATGTGTATAAAAATTTTATTTTATGGAATTAATGTTTCATTCTTGGCATGACGAAACTTTAAGACTTTAACAATGAAATGATGTTCGTTAAATGTGGTTCGAACTTGTATTCTTTGCCAATGAAGCTTCCGTTTCACTAAGGTGTATGGCCTCCTCTGGCCTGTATCAGAGAACGACATCTCCTTGACATGGATCCGATTAGCCGTTGGATCTGTTGTTGTGGGATGGCTGCCCACTTTTCCCGCAATGGAAGAGATAACTGTCGGAGATTGGTTGGCGCCACGTCTCGCTGACATGGATGGCCACGGGATGGTCTGGACGTTGTTGTCAGCGAGGAACTGGGTGGTGAGTTGTGCCAGATGAGGTCGAGCGTTATCTTGCTGAAAAGTCGACCCTGGTGCAGGCAGAAGTGGAAGAACCTGAGGATGAAGAATTTCAAGCGACATATCTTTTGGACATTCAGATGTCCTTCAGTTTACACCAGGTCACTTTTTCCCATGAAGTTGATCGTCCCCCACACACCAGTTCACCTCCACCACCATGTGGAGGAGCCTCATCCACGCAGTTCTGGGCGAAGCGCTCATGGACTCTGTGGTAAACTCTTCTCCGTCTATTGTGTCGCTGGAGAAGAAATAATGATTAATCACTAAACCAAACCCTTCTCTAATCACTGGCAAAAGTCCATTGACGATGCTGGTTCGCCCATTGCAGTTGGTTCTGGCGATGCCAGTCCGTAAGAACAGGACCTCTGTAGGGTCTCCTAGCCCAAATACCAGCGTCGTGCAGCCGGTTCCTGAGTGTTTGATCTGAAATTCGAAGAGCTGTTGTCATTGACTGGACTGTTGAGGACGCAGATGCAAATCGATTCATGAGGTGACGCAGCCATGTGAAGCTGTCTTCGGCAGGAGTTGTTATTATGGGTCTTCCAGTTGTTGCGGTCTGTAACTGAGCCAGTTTCTTTAAATCGTCTCCAAAAGCGACTAATGGTGCTTCAAACCACATTAAACTGTTAGGCCACTACAGTTTGTGTAAACGTCCAATGAAGATGGGTCGCTGTTCTGTAGTGAGACAAGCCATACTTGCGCATTGAATTTCCAGATGAATTGATTCGAGGAACGTCAATCTTTTATAGGTATTCAATAACACGGTCAGTGAGTTTTGTGTTCAGTAAGTTTCACGGGATTCTCATGAACCTGTCATGAGTTATTGTCCAAAATCCTGTTTTGACTAGTGTCGCTTTTCTGTGGTCATGAATCATCTGCTGAGTACAATTCAGGTCAGCACGTGAAGCTGATGTCCAAGTGAACGATTCAGGCAATTTTCCCTTGTCTGATCAGCAAACTTCTCTTTACATCGCAACATCATATTTTTTGGGCTTCTTTTTTTGAACAGTAAATATGGTAGCTTCTCTATGCTTGTATAAAAACTCTTGAATCATGAAACAGCACAAAATGTCGGGAATGTCAATATCTTCCTACGCTGGAACATATATGTGCATACATATGTGGCAGGTTGTTTTGACCTTCATTTCTGTCTGTGCTCTCCAATCAGGACGGATTTAACTTGACCACTTACAGCAACAACAATGACGTCATCGGGGCCATCGGGGCCATCCCTCACAGGAGCGGTCTTCGCACAGACACGGGCCTGGCCATCCAGTACATGCAGCAGGTCCAGCTTGCCCACAGCGTGGTCCGACCAAACATCAGGAAGGTCTCCATCGTCATCACTGACGGCGAGTCATATGAGTGAGTGCACTGATCAGTCAGTACAGCTTCTTGATACTTTCTCATCTTATCCTGCCTTCATTCAGTACTTATCTTCATGTTACATGCATATCTTATCCTGCCTTCATTCAGTACTTATCTTCATGTTACATGCATATCTTATCCTGCCTTCATTCAGTACTTATCTTCATGTTACGAGCATATCTTATCCTGCCTTCACTCAGTACTTCATGTTACATGCACATCTTATCCTGCCTTCATTGAGTACTTATCTTCATGTTACATGCATATTTTGTCATGCCTTCACTTAGTACTTATCTTCATGTCACTAAAATGTATTTATATTTTGCCGGAATTCTATCACTTAGATGTAGTATGTGTGTGTGTGTATATATGTGTAACTTCATGTTCTATAATTGTGGTCTGCCAACGTGTAATACTATGTAAATGTTATCTTCACACATTGGATACTACTTCTACTTTTGTCAAGATATATGATCATCTCTTCTGTTAATACTAACTTCACTTACAGTCGAGGTTTTACTCTTTCGACTACAGTCGAGCTCAATCTCTTTCTACATCTGTTTAACTGCTCTCTTCACAGACTTACTTTCCCAGGAACGATCACTCTCTCAGTGGCAAGCAGCAGCACAGTAGCAGCGATGTTAAGTTATGAAGACTTTATTGATGCACGGGGTGACGATGACGATGACGATGTGACGGGTATAACAGTGGCATAATACAGTCCAAGAAGACATGACAGGACGAAATTCCAACTCAAGACAACATAGAATAAGTTCTAAGCTACTACTTATGTCAGGAGAGACTTCACCGCCAACAGAACTTCTACTACATTTCTGTTCTACTAATCTGCCACACTACACAACAACATTTTATCACAAACTAACCTACGAACTGCCCTAACCAAAACTTAAACTTCAGCTACCACAGACAAACTAACCTACGAACTGCCCTATCTGAATCTTAAACTTCAACTATCACAGACAAACTAACCTACGAACTGCCCTATCTCAATCTTAAACTTCAACTATCACAGACAAACTAACCTACGAACTGCCCTATCTCAATCTTAAACTTCAACTATCACAGACAAACTAACCTACGAACTGCCCTATCTCAATCTTAAACTTCAACTATCACAGACAAACTAACCTACGAACTGCCCTATCTCAATCTTAAACTTCAACTATCACAGACAAACTAACCTACGAACTGCCTTATCTGAATCTTAAACTTCAGCTATCACAGACAAGCTAACCTACGAACTGCCTTATCTGAATCTTAAACTTCAACTATCACAGACAAACTAACCTACGAACTGCCTTATCTGAATCTTAAACTTCAACTATCACAGACAAGCTAACCTACGAACTGCCCTATCTGAATCTTAAACTTCAGCTATCACAGACAAACTAATCTACGAACTGCCCTATCTGAATCTTAAACTTCAACTATCACAGACAAACTAACCTACGAACTGCCTTATCTGAATCTTAAACTTCAACTATCACAGACAAACTAACCTACGAACTGCCCTAACCAAAACTTCAACTTCAGCTATCCCAGACACACTAACCTACGAACTGCCCGATCTGAATCTTAAACTTCAGCTATCACAGACAAGCTAACCTACGAACTGCCCCAACCAAAATTGAAACTTCGATTGACCTAATCATCTGATTTCTGGCTCACGAGTTTTCTCTCTCATCATTTATACGTGTCCCATACCCGTCACGTGATGTGCAAGAATCTGGCTTAAAAGAGGAAATACATGTAAGCACAAACTATTGATTTCTATGCGACCCAGCCCTTTTTATCCCATCTTTCAAATTCTACGATGAGTTGTCTAACTTTCAATTTATAAATCTATATTCTATCACATTAGATGCGTGTCTTACCCTGCCCTCGTGCGATACTTATCTTCACGAGACATGTTTTGTCTTACTTTCATACCTAACCTATGCTATTTCATTAGAACCCGTCTCTATGTATTTCACTGTCCCCTATGGTTGATACAATAAACTGAAGAAAGCAAATGATAAAATAATGTTGTGCCAAGATACTCAGTAACTTACCAGGCAGTGCACCTTGCTCGCAGCAGGCCTGAGGAACGCTATAAATGGGACTGACCTCGAAAATAGACAACCACTTTGACTTAAAAAAAAACTAAAAAGATAGTCACTTGGAACAAAATCACAAGTTTGAGCAGGCACCTAGTCACAAGAAGGTAACGCACTATCCATTCAACCATGTAGCATCCGATATAAAATATCATATCACTTACAACTCGCACTCACAATGTGAAATGATACTTAATTATCATTAATACACAAACGTTGAACTTGGCTGCCTGAGCTAAGCTATCACTGATACACAAAACCTTAAACTTGGCTTCCTAGGATACGCTATCATTGATACACAAAACCTTAAACTCGGCTGTAAAGTTTAAGCTATCACTGACACACAAAACCTTGAACTTACCTGCCAAGGTTAAGCTATCATTGAAACACAAAACCTTGAACTTACCTGCCAAGGTTAAGCTATCATTGATATACAAACGTTGAACTTAGCTAACCAGGCTAAACTAAATTTAATACACAAAACGTAGAACTTGGCTGCCCAGTGTAAACTAAAATTAACACAAATCTTTGAACTTGGCTGCCCATAGAAATTAATTTAATACGCCAAACATTGAACTTGGCTTCCCAGGCTAAGCTATCATTGATACACAATCTTTGAACTTGGCTGCTCAGACTAAACTAAAATTAATACACAAACGTTGAACTTGGCTGCCCAAGCTAAACTTGAAACAGAAAGAAAATAGGCTATTTATCTAATCAGAAATTATGTCCGAGCAAAACTGTAAACATGTACAATAGCACGATCTTATGTGACGTTCTTACTGTGATAGTTTTATATCTATGCTCATGATATTAATTGCTAGTTCTGTCAGTATATAGTTTATCAGTGGACAGGTATGTTATTAACTTATAGTTCTGTCATTATATAGTTTATCAGTGGACAGGTATGATATTAACTAATAATTCTGTCAGCGCATAATTTATCAGTTGATAGGTATAATATTATCTGATAGTTCTGTCAGTGGATGGTTTATCAGCGGACAGGTAAGAGTATGATATTAACTGACAGCTCTGTCACTATATAGTTTATCATTGGACAGGTATGTTATTAACTGATAGTTTTGTCAGCAGGTAGTCTATTAGTGAACACCTATGTTATTAAGTCATAGTTCTGTCCGTGCATAATTTATCAGCGGACAGGTAAGAGTATGATATTATGTTAAATAATGTTAACAATAAACTTGGAAGAAAATAACGAGAAGAAATAACCAAAACGAATGGGTATTGAGAACATTACTGAGAAGTCAAAAGAAGAAGATTGATTGATTGATTGATCTTTATTTCAAAAGGGTTAAGAATTGGGCACGCAGGCTCGTCTGACATTCTGATGAAAATATTTGGACCATATACAACTAATGGATAAAACAAGACACCTCCTAGACTGTCTTGACTTGGACACCTCAAGGGAGAAGAAAGAGGGACAGGTCACATGGGACACGGAGACCCACATTAGAGGAAGAACTAGAGAAAGCGGGAAAGATGTGGGTTGAGGTATCCCGGCTTGCTCAAGATTTGATTGGCTGGAGAATTTTTATTGATGCCTTGTGCTCCAGTGAGAGTACAGAGGATGATGATGATAATAATTCTTTCAGTGCTGACAACAGAGTTACACCATGTTCATACTTGTAACTGTTAACCAAAGGGATGCTCTCTTTACAGGAGAGAAATGTTACGACATCCGGAACAATGATATTCATGGATGGAAAAAATCCTCATTTATCCAATCTCCTTATTCAGCCTCAACAACACTGTTACGATACGTGATATCTGGTGCTCTTATGATTGTATAGATGTGACCACATCTGTCTAACCATATAAGACAGCACTCTTATGATTGTATAGATGTGACCACATATGTCTAACCATATAAGACAGCACTCTTATGATTGTATAGATGTGACCACATCTGTCTAACCATATAAGACAGCACTCTTATGATTGTATAGATGTGACCACATCTGTCTAACCATATAAGACAGCACTCTTATGATGTGTATAGATGTGACCACATCTGTCTAACCATATAAGACAGCACTCTTATGACGTGTATAGATGTGACCACATCTGTCTAACCATATAAGACAGCACTCTTATGATGTGTATAGATGTGACCACATCTGTCTAACCATATAAGACAGCACTCTTATGATGTGTATAGATGTGAACACATCTGTCTAACCATATAAGACAGCACTCTTATGATTGTATAGATGTGACCACTTCTGTATAATCATATAAGACAGCACTCTTATGATTGTATAGATGTGACCACTTCTGTATAATCATATAAGACAGCACTCTTATGATGTGTATAGATGTGACCACATCTGTATAGCCATATAACTCTGCACGTCTACTTGCAGACATAATGAATAACCTTCTGAAACTTCAAGCGGTTGTAGAAAATAAATAAGTAAATTAGTATATGATTAAATATTGTGTGTTTTAATTTATAGCATGAATAATAATATAAAAGTAAGCATATGACACAGTAATAATATTACACTCAGAATATTCTGTACAGCTTCGTTCAGTAACATTGCTATCTGATAATTACAAACTTGTTCAAAATGTAACAGGCAAAAATCTTAAAATTTCTACCGATTCTATTATGTAAAGTACTATCATTCTTGTGACAAGGAACCTATTCTCTTATTTAATGTATTATCATGCTTGTGGGAAGGAACTTACTCTTACCTAATGTACTCTCACACTTGTAGGAGGAACCGATTCTCTTATGTTAAGTACTATCATAGTTGTTGGAATGAACATATCATCTTATGTTAAGTACTATCATACTTGTTGGAACGAAAATATTATCTTATGTTAAGTACTATCATACTTGTTGGAACGAACATATTATCTTATGTTAAGTACTATCATACTTGTTGGAACGAACATATTCTCCTCTTTAACATACTATCGTACTGGTGAGAATCATCCCATATCTTTACTCTTTTATCAATTATCTGAACACAGGAACTTTCTTTATCGTATGTTTTATCAATCTCCTGTCCCCAGAACTTTCTTTATTATATTTTTCACCAATCTCCTGTCTCCAGAACTTTCTTTATCGTATGTTTCACCAATCTTCTGTACACAAAAGTTTCTTTTATCATATTTTTCACCAGTCTCCTGTCCCAAGAACTTTCTTTATCGTATGTTTCACCAATCTTCTGTACACAAAAGTTTCTTTATCATATTTTTCACCAATCTTCTGTCCCCAGAACTTTCTTTATCGTATGTTTCAACAATCTCCTGTCCCCAGAACATTCGTGGCTAATCAAGGTGGTTACTTAATATAATCTTTCTTGGGCTAAAAGAAAACAGTTCTAAACTTCACATAACAACACACTGTCAAGAGGGACACAGTTATAAACTTCACAGAAAAACACACTGCCAACAGGGACACAGTTATAAACTTCACGGAACAACACACTGCCAACAGAGACACAGTTATAAACTTCACATAACAACACACTGCCAAAAGGGACACAGTTATAAACTTCACATAACAACACACTGCCAAGAGGGACACAGTTATAAACTTCACAGAACAACACACTGCCAACAGGGACACAGTTATAAACTTCACGGAACAACATACTGCCAACAGAGACACAGTTATAAACTTCACATAACAACACACTGCCGGAAGTGACACAGTTATAAACTTCACATAACAACACACTGCCAAAAGTGACACAGTTATAAACTTCACAGAACAACACACTGCCAACATGGACAGAGTTCTAATTTCACATAACAACACACTGCCAACAGGGACACAGTTATAAACTTCACATAACAACACACTGCCAACACCGACACAGTTATAAACTTCACATAACAACACATTGCCAACAGCGACACAGTTATAAACTTCACATAACAACACACTGCCAAAAGGGACACAGTTATAAACTTCACATAACAACACACTGCCAAAAGGGACACAGTTATAAACTTCACATAACAACACACTGCCAAGAGGGACACAGTTATAAACTTCACAGAACAACACACTGCCAACAGGGACACAGTTATAAACTTCACGGAACAACATACTGCCAACAGAGACACAGTTATAAACTTCACATAACAACACACTGCCGGAAGTGACACAGTTATAAACTTCACATAACAACACACTGCCAAAAGTGACACAGTTATAAACTTCACAGAACAACACACTGCCAACATGGACAGAGTTCTAAATTTCACATAACAACACACTGCCAACAGGGACACAGTTATAAACTTCACATAACAACACACTTCCAACACCGACACAGTTATAAACTTCACATAACAACACATTGCCAACAGAGACACAGTTTTAAACTTGACATAACAACACACTGCCAAAAGGGACACAGTTATAAACTTCACAAAACAACACACTGCCAAAAGGGACACAGTTATAAACTTCACATAACAACACACTGCCGAAAGGGACACAGTTATAAACTTCACATAACAACATACTGCCAACATGGACAGGGTTATAAACTTCACATAACAACATACTGCCAACATGAACAGAGTTCTAAACTTCACATAAAAACACACTGCCAACATTGACATGAATTCAAGAAAATCAGAGGTACAAACTCCCAGCTTTTACAATAGTTGTAATTCCACTAAAATAAAACAAAACACAGCTCATAAAAAAACGTTAAGGGCACTTTTGTTTTGATGACAGCTGATGTTACTGAAAATCATGAAACATAAACTCACACTTCCAAATGATCACGTGATACAGATTGTAAACATATACTGGCATGGAAAACATGTGAAATTAAATTCATGAAAAGCTTCATGTGAAATTAACAATTGATTATTGTCATTGAAATTCGAAAATGTCTCAGTATTCCAGGACTTACAAATATTCTTATCTTATATCCTTCCCGTGCCGTTAAACGTCACATAGGGCTCGCAAAGTAGTTCGCCAAATTTTCCTGTCTTCGGCGAGTCTTTCAACCTCATCAAAGGATTTTATGCCTGTTAATTTGGCCTCTCTTAACAATGTCCTCTTCTGAGTTTCACGCGGTCTGCCTCTTTTTCTTCAGCCTGTTGTGTTCCACTTGATAGCTTGTTTTGGGATTCTCTGATCATTTCTTCTCGTCAAGTGACAAACATATGTCCATCTCCTTTTTCTGATCACCCATGAGACTGATTGTTGTTCAGTCATCTGTCTTATCTCTGCATTGTTCTTGAATTCGTTCCACTTGATGCCGAGTATTTTCCTTAGGCATTTGTTTTCAAAAGAGTCTAATTTCTTTTCTATTTCTTTAGTTGTTTTCCAGCTTTCGCATGCATAAATGTTACAAATATTACGTTGAAAATATCCTAGTATTTCAGGACCAACACAAAGTACATTGAGAATGTCAGAGTATTCCAGAAATAACACATATTACATTGAAAATATCCCAGTATTCCAGAAATAACACATATTACATTGAAAATATCCCAGTATTCCAGAAATAACACATATTACATTGAAAATATCCCAGTATTCCAGAACTAACGCATATTACATTGAAAATGCCCCATTTTTCCAGAACTAACACATATTACACATGATTGCCAAGCAACATATACGATCACATCACTAAAGAGAAATCATGTTTCTTAATCTCCCCAAACAATCTTCAGGCATGTAGCATAATGTTACAATTAACCTGTCTTATTCTTGCACATTTCTTTAACAACTTACTTATGATTAGTGATTTATGACTAATAACTTACAAGTGTAACATAACACTTAACACAAATGAGAAGGCACAGGCGAAGATCATTGCTAAACAATCTTTCTTACCACAGTGCAGAATTAACTGAAAACACGAGACCAACACTTCCACACAGAAAACAAGAACATTGATCCCTAGATCACCTGTGACATGTTCCCTATATTACCTTGCCATGTTCCCTACATCACCTGTGTCATGTTCCCTACATCTTCTGTGTCATGTTCCCTACATATCCTGTGTCATGTTCTTTACGTCTCCTGTGTCCTGTTCCCCACATCTCCTGTGTCATGTTCCCTACATCTTCTGTGTCATGTTCCCTACATATCCTGTGTCATGTTCTTTACGTCTCCTGTGTCCTGTTCCCCACATCTCCTGTGTCATGTTCCCTACATCTCCTGTGCCATGTTCCCTACATCATATATGTCATGTTCCCTACATCATTTATGTCATGTTCCCTACATCATATATGTCATGTTCCCTACATCATCTATGTCATGTTCCCTACATCACCTGTGTCATGTTCCCTACATCACCTGTGTCATGTTCCCCCATCACCTATGTCATGTTCCCTACATCACCTATGTCATGTTCCCTACATCATCTATGTCATGTTCCCTACATCATCTATGTCATGTTCCCTACATCACCTTGTCATGTTCCCTCCATCACCTATGCCATGTTCTCAAGTGAATGAAGAATTTCACTCGTAAACTAACAGCTCAAAATTTTAACCTGAACAATGTTTCGTTTCGCTTTTGTCCCGGCCGACACGAAACGAAACAAAACATATTCACAGTGTTTTCAAAACTAATCCTCATGTCTACATGGTATACAGCAAAAAAAATTTGAACCACATGTTACAACTACTATTCCTCATTTCTACATGATTTACAGCAAGAAATTAACTACATATGACAACTACTAATCCTCATATCTATATGACTTACAGGAAGAATTTAACCAAATATTACACCTACTAATCCTCATGTCTTTGTGACTTACAGTAAGAATTTAACCAAATATTACATCTACTAATTCTCATGTCTTTGTAACTTACAGTAAGAATGTAACCAAATATTACATCTACTAATTCTCATGTCTTTGTGACTTACAGTAAGAATTTAACCAAATATTACATCTACTAATTCTCATGTCTTTGTGACTTACAGTAAGAATTTAACCAAATATTACATCTACTAATTCTCATGTCTTTGTGACTTACAGTAAGAATTTAACCAAATATTACATCTACTAATTCTCATGTCTTTGTGACTTACAGTAAGAATTTAACCAAATATTACACCTACTAATCCTCATGTCTTTGTGACTTACAGTAAGAATTTAACCAAAGAAGCGGCCAAGAAAGCCAGAGATGATAACATCGATATTTTGGCTGTCGGGGTTGGCAAGAAGGTGAATGTGAAGGAACTGGTTGACATCGGCGGCAACAGCAGCCAGGTGATCCAGGTGGACAATTACGAAAGTCTTCCTTCCATCATGGAGCTCCTGAAGAGCAGAACATGCACGCGTAAGTTTGCTCTTTATTTCAGCTTTTATCACTTTTTTTTCCTTCTTCATTTTTGTGAATTTTCTTCTTTATTTTTAGCTGGCGTGAGATTGCCTTGTTACCTGGAACTATCAAAAGTAGTTTAACCTTTAGTACTCAGATTATTCTGGCCAGTTCGTGCTTAAAATACCGTCTAATGTTACCACAGAAAGATTCATGTCCTTTATTCAGTGTTTTGTGTATGAAGAATCGTGTAAAAAGGCAAACAGCCCATGTAGATGATCACGCTCTGTCTTAAGTCGGTGAACACCTACGAGAATCTGATGCACATACATTTCTTGAAATATAGTCAATCATAACAAGTTGTCGGAGAAGGAAGCTACAGATCACAGTCTGGTCCAGAGACAATCTACAGATGCTACCTTGATCTATAGACACTCTACAGATGCTAGCTTGATCCAGAAAATAATATTTACAGATTATATTTTTGTCCAGAGAAATCTACAGATGATAGCCTGGTCTAGAAGCAATGCACAGATGGCAGTTTGGTCTAGAGGAAATGTACAGATGGTAGTGTGGTCCAGAGGCAATGTACAGATGATAGCTTGGTCCAGAGAAATATACAGATTGTAGGTTCGTCTAGCGGCAATGTACAGATGGTAGTTTGGTCCAGAGAAATCTACAGATGACAGATTGATCTAGAGGCAATCTACAGATGGTAGCTTGGTCCAGAGGCAATGTACGGATCGTAGTTTGGTCCACCAACAATCTACAGATGGTAGTTTGTTCTAGAGGTAATGTACAGATGGTAGCTTAATCCAGAGCAAACCAAAGATAGTAGCTTGATCTAGAGGCAATGGACATATTGTAGCTTGTTCTAGAGGCAATGTACAGATGATAGCTTGGTCCGGAGGTAATCTACAGATGTTAGCTTGGTCTAGAGGCAATGTCCAGATGGTAGTTTGGTCCAGAGGCATTTGGTCCAGAGGCAATCTACAGATGATAGCTTGATATTCTGACAAGGAGATAAGTTACAGATGATAACTTGGTCCAGAGATAAGTTATAGGCAATAAGATGACCCAATAACAGGCTCTAAGTGACAGTGTGGCCCACAGGTAAGCTACAGGTAACAGTTTGGTTCAGAAACAAGCTACAGGTGATAGCTTGGCCTAGGAATGTGTTGCTGCTGTTATTTGTCCCAGAGACGAGCTAAAGGTGGTGCTTGTCCAAGGATAAGCTACAGGTGAGACTTGGCCCAGAGATAAGCTAAAGGTGGTGCTTGTCCAAGGATAAGCTACATTTGAGACTTGGCCCAGAGATAAGCTAAAGGTGGTGCTTGTCCAAGGATAAGCTACAGGTGAGACTTGGCCCAGAGATAAGCTAAAGGTGGTGCTTGTCCAAGGATAAGCTACAGGTGAGACTTGGCCCAGAGATAAGCTAAAGGTGGTGCTTGTCCAAGGATAAGCTACAGGTGAGACTTGGCCCAGAGATAAGCTAAAGGTGATGCTTGTCCAAGGATAAGCTACAGGTGAGACTTGGCCCAGAGATAAGCTAAAGGTGATAGCTTGCTCAGAGACCGAGCTATGGCTGATACTTAACCCAGAGATATCTACAGCTAATACGTGGCCCAGAGATAAGCTACAAGTGATACTTGGCCCAGAGATAGCCACATGGGATACTTGGCTCAGAGATAAGTTACAGGTGATATTTGGCTCAGAGATAAGCTACAGGTGATACTTGGCCCAGAGATAGCCATAAGTGATAATTGGCCCAGAGATAGCCATAGGTGATACTTAGCCCGGAGATAAGCTACAAGTGATACTTTGCCCAGAGATAACTACAGATGATACTTGGCTACAGGTGACAGCTTGATCTAGAGATGAACTTAAAGACAAGGTACGAGAAATATGGTGAGCTACAAATGTCTGACAATAATACAAGTATATATGTATAGTATGACATTAATACCACGTATGTATGGATATTATGACAATAATACGCGTACATGTGGAAAATTATAACAATAATATGGATATTATGACATTATTATGAGATTAATACACGTATGTATGGATATGATGACAATAATACAAGTATATGTGGATATTACTACAGTAATACAAGTATATGTGGATATTACTACAGTAATACACGTATATGTGCATATTAGGACAATAATCTGACCTTTCATGTTACTGTTTGGGCAGTAAAGAGGATTAAAAAGAGAAAACTTACATATTTTGGACACATTAAACGTCATGATAATCTAAGGAAGACCGTCTTGAAAGAGTGAATAATGGGAAAAAAGAAAGAGAGAAAGATCAAGGGGAAGATAGCTGCAAGACATGGTTGATGATCTGCAAATAGATGCAGCAGGCCATCTTGCTCACAACCGAGAGGCCTACAGGAGAGCTGTTAGGGAGGCAAATTTCCGCAAGGGACATGCAAATAAATGAATGAAAGACAATAATAGACGTATATGTAGATATTAGGACAATAGTACACGTATATGTAGATATTAGGACAAAAGTACACGTAGATATTAGGACAATAGTACACGTATATGTGGATATTAGGACAATAGTACACGTATATGTGGATATTAGGACAATAGTACACGTATATTTTGATGCTATGACAGTGACAAATTTCTTAATTAAATTATTTTTTTTATAATTTTTATTTTTAAAAATTATTTTTTGACAGAAATATTCAAGACAACAACACCACCACCTAAGACAGGTATGTTTGTTTTTACTTTATCTTCTGGCCATACTTAATACAGGTATGTTTGTTTTTACTTTATCTTCTGGCCATACTTAATACAGGTATGTTTGTTTTTACTTTATCTTCTGGCCATACCTAATACAGGTATGTTTGTTTTTACTTTATCTTCTGGCCATACCTAATACAGGTATGTTTGTTTTTACTTATCTTCTGGCCATACTTAATACAGGTATGTTTGTTTTTACTTTATCTTCTGGCCATACTTAATACAGGTATGTTTGTTTTTACTTTATCTTCTGGCCATACCTAATACAGGTATGTTGTTTTTACTTATCTTCTGGCCATACTTAATACAGGTATGTTTGTTTTTACTTTATCTTCTGGCCATACTTAATACAGGTATGTTTGTTTTTACTTATCTTCTGGCCATACCTAATACAGGTATGTTTGTTTTTACTTTATATTCTGGCCATACCTGAGACAGGTATGTTTGTTTATACTTTATTCTGGCCATACCTAATACAGGTATGTTTGTTTTTACTTTATCTTATGGCCATACTTAATACAGGTATGTTTTTTTTACTTTATCTTCTGGCCATACCTAATACAGGTATGTTTGTTTTTACTTTATCTTCTGGCCATACTTAATACAGGTATGTTTGTTTTTACTTTATCTTCTGGCCATACTTAATACAGGTATGTTTGTTTTTACTTTATCTTCTGGCCATACTTAATACAGGTATGTTGTTTTTACTTTATCTTCTGGCCATACTTAATACAGGTATGTTTGTTTTTACTTTATCTTCTGGCCATACTTAATACAGGTATGTTTGTTTTTACTTTATCTTCTGGCCATACCTAATACAGGTATGTTTGTTTTTACTTTATATTCTGGCCATACCTGAGACAGGTATGTTTGTTTATACTTTATCTTCTGGCCATACCTAATACAGGTATGTTTGTTTTTACTTTATCTTATGGCCATACCTAATACAGGTATGTTTGTTTTTACTTTATCTTTTCGCCATAACATTTCCCTGTGCCAAGGAATCAGATGATTTTGCCAGAAATGATCTTTTTTTTAAAATCAAAGTACACATTTTTTCTTCTTTCCTTCAGGAATGATATGATAAATTGTCTTCATATTTCCTCTATGAAATATATCATAAATTGTCTTCATATTTCCTGCATGAAATATATGATAAATTGTCTTCATATTTCCTCTATGAAATATATGATAAATTGTCTTCATATTTCCTCTATGAAATATATGATAAATTGTCTTCATATTTCCTCTATGAAATATATGATAAATTGTCTTCATATTTCCTCTATGAAATATATGATAAATTGTCTTCATATTTCCTCTATGAAATATATGATAAATTGTCTTCATCTATCCTCTATGAAATATATGATAAATTGTCTTCATATTTCCTCTATGAATTATGTGATACATTGTCTTCATATTTCCTCTATGAATGATATGATAAATTGTCTTCATATTTCCTCTATGAATGATATGATAAATTCTTCATATTTCCTCTATGAATGATATGATAAACTGTCTTTATGTTTCGTCCATGAATGATACGATAAATTGTCTTCATGGTTCCATGAGTTAGCCATTCTGTAAACACTGAATTGTTTCCTTCTTTTGATAATTTTTTACTAGCTTGTGGGGAACAGAACCCAGCTGACGTGTATTTTGTATTCAGTCCAGCCAATCTGGGCCCAGACGCTACCACCTGGACCACCTCATTCATCTCTGGCACTATCAACAGCAAGGACCTGGAAGTCGGATTTAGGGTAAGTTTATAAATACCATTCTATAAAAAAAAAGTGAAATACGACTAAATAACAGGGTGAAAGTAAGTTTCAACAAACACGACTATATAAAAGAATGAAAGTAAGTTTCAACAAATACGATTATATAAAAAAGTGAAAGTAATTTTCAACATATACGACTATATGAAAGGGTGAAAGTTAGTTTCTACAAATACAACTATATAAATCAGTGAAATTAAATTTCTACATCGTCATCATCATGTGCCGTGTCAACTGGCGTTGGCTATTATGCTTCTCCAGAGTACACGATCCTTCATGCAGGCCATCAGTTCAGTTGGTGATCTCCTCTCACACCATCCCGTCAGACTGTCCAGTATCATTTCTCTTGGTCTTCCTCTTGATCTTCTTCCTTCTATTTTTCCTGTTGTTATAATATTTTCAATGTCCCCTCTTCTCATTGTATGTCCTATGAAAGTACATTGTCTCTCTCTTATCTTTTTGACAAGGTTTTTTGTCTCTCCAGCTCTTCTCCTACATTCTTCATTAGTTATTTTTGCTGTCCAGGGGATTCGCAACATTCTTCTAATAAACCACATTTCTGCTGCTTCCAATGATTTTTGTGCAGACTTGTCTACGCTAAACGAAAATATGTAAGAGTGAAAGTAAGTTTCTACACATACGACTATATAAAAGAGTGATAGTAAGTTTTTATGAATACGTATATGTAAAGCAGTGAAAGTAAGTTTTTATGAATACGTATATGTAAAGCAGTGAAAGTAAGTTTTTATGAATACGTATATGTAAAGCAGTGAAAGTAAGTTTTTATGAATACGTATATGTAAAGCAGTGAAAGTAAGTTTCCACAAATACGATTATAAAAGAGTACAAGTAAACTTTTACAAATACGACTATATGAATCAGTGAAACCTTTATTTAACATTAGCCAGCGACCAGCAGTTTTAGGTCTAAAATTGAGGCAAACTCCGACACTACAAACTCTTAGCCAGCCTCTCATATGATCTTACATAGCGCCGACAGTACAAGACCTAAACTCTTAGCTATTTTCTTTGGACCCAAATTCCAGTTTGTGACTAATACTTTGCTTCTTGCACAATGTAGATTTTCTTCATTTAGGGCTCATAATCTTTTTGTACACACGTTACACTGCGAGAAACTCACCAGAAACCTATGCAGAGCTGTGAAGTTTTGGGATTACAGCACTAACGTAGTACCACAACACAGTTGTCTCTCCCCACACACACACACATAAACCAGTGAACAGTGACTGGCAGGTTTTGGATCATAGTTTCAAGACCTGGGATCCGCTATAATTAATAAAATAAAATATAGCACATTTTAAACTCATGTCACTTTTAAATTAGAGAGTAATTTCCTTCCAGTTTCTGTCCGCCAAAATTTCGCATCAAAATGTCTTCTAGCAGAGCAGGACAATCTGTTCAGGTGCGAGATAAGTCACAACCACTGTTATCGTGTGTGCCCCCAAACTTCGTTCGTGAAGGATGAAACTTACACTTGAGAAACACTGAACAGAAATTTAAACTACATACTTTTATGGATTAATATCCAGGACCTTACAGATACACTGTCAAAACACGTCACATGGGGATTTCACTGCATGTACATATTTCTTGTAAACATGTATGTAAATATGTCCTGTGTACAGTAAATCTTCTCACACATCTAACATGACACGCTTCCCTTGCTTACAGGCCGCCATTATGTGCACATATTTCAAATCTATATCCAGACCACGTGACCTGCACCCCCTGGGAAGATTTTGTTAGGGGACTATACTCTGTTGCTCTGTCTTCAGTTGTTCCCCTCTAGTGACGTCATTACAATTTCTTGTACTGATCTTTTCATCCAACACTCAACTCGTATATCTGTCTCTCACTTAATTCATCCAACACTCAGCTCGTATATCTGTCTCTCACTTAATTCATCCAACACTCAGCTCGTATATCTGTCTCTCACTTAATTCATCCAACACTCAGCTCGTATATCTGTCTCTCACTTAATTCATCCAACACTCAGCTCGTATATCTGTCTCTCACTTAATTCATCCAACACTCAGCTCGTATATCTGTCTCTCACTTAATTCATCCAACACTCAGCTCGTATATCTGTCTCTCACTTAATTCATCCAACACTCAACTCCTATTTAGTTCTCACATGTCGGGCAGGTATGTTACAGTGAAAGTGAGTTAAGCAAGTGAAGCGCTCTCAGTTTTAGTAAGGCTCTCTACGGCCAGGATCCAGGCCACAGTTAGCACAGGAGAAGTGTGAGGAGAACTCTAGAACTGGGCATGGAAAACAAGGATTGTGGAGGCCAGCGTGAAGTTGGAGCACGTGCTCGGAGCATGAAAACTGAGAAGAACCACGGAGTGTTAGGTCAAATCTTAGACTATTTAAATTCCGGGGTTTTGGGGGAAAAGCAGAGAAAGCTTGTGAACGTTTGAAAGTTTTGACATTAATATGTTTAAAAGTTTATGGTTTTGACATTTTGATCATCAGAGAAATGTTATCTTTTGGCAGAGATGTAAAGATCTATTTTCACGGGTTAGTTGTCTCGCTTCAGACAGTTTGTTAGGACGTAATATTCTGTTGGGGTTTTGACTTTGTCAAGACAGACTGCTTAGTGCCTTGGTTAGGGTTAGAAATGTGGTGTAGGGTTAGGCAAACTTGGTGTAGGGTTAGGGTTACAAAAATGTCGAGTAGTGATAGGCAAACTTCGTGTAGGGTTAGGAAAACTTGGTGTAGGGTTAGAAAAACTTGGTGTAGGGTTAGGAAAACTTGGTGTAGGGTTAGAAAAACTTGGTGTAGGGTTAGAAAAACTTGGTGTAGGGTAGAAAAACTTGGTGTAGGGTTAGAAAAACTTGGTGTAGGGTTAGGAAAACTTGGTGTAGAGTTAGGAAAACTTGGTGTTGGGTTAGGAAAACTTGGTGTAGGGTTAGAAAAACTTGGTGTAGGGTTAAGAAAACCTGGTGTGGGGTTTAGAAAATGTCGAGTAGGGTTAGGAAAATGTGGTGTTGTGTTATGGTTAAGAAAATGTAGTATAGTGTTAGGGTTAAGAAAATGTGGTGTTCTGTTATGTGTTTTGGTTAAGAAAATGTGGTATAGGTTTAGGAAAATGTGGCGTAGAGTTAGGGTTAAGAAAATGTGGTGTAGTGTTATTGTTAAGAAAATGTGGTGTAGGGTTAGGGTTAAGAAAATGTAGTGTTGTTTATGGTTAAGAAATGTTTTATAGGGTTAGGAAAATGTGGTGTAGTTTTATGGTTAAGAAAATGCTGAGTTGGGTTAGGGTTAAGAAAATGTGGAGTAGTGTTAAAGTTAGGGTTAAGAAAATGTGGAGTAGTGTTAAAGTTAGGGTTAAGAAAATGTGGAGTAAAGTTAGGGTTAAGAAAATGAGGAGTAGGGTTAAAGTTAGGGTTAAGAAAATTTGGAGTAGTGTTAAAGTTAGGGTTAAGAAAATAGGGAGTAGTGTTAAAATTAGGGTTAAGAAAATGAGGAGTAGGGTTAAAGTTAGGGTTAAGAAAATGTGGAGTAGTGTTAGGAAGATGTGGTGTAGTGTTATGGTTAAGAAAATGTGGTGTAAGGTTAGGGTTAAGAAAATGAGGAGTAATGTTAAAGTTAGGGTTAAGAAAATGTGGTGTAGGGTTCATCGTCATCATCATCATGTGCCGTGCCGACTGGCGTTGGCTATTATGCTTCTCCAGAGTACACGATCCTTCATGCAGGCCATCAGTTCAGTTGGTGATCTCCTCTCACACCATCCCGTCAGACTGTCCAGTATTATTTCTCTTGGTCTTCCTCCTGATCTTCTTCCTTCTATTTTTCCTGTTCTTATAATATTTTCAATGCCCCCTCTTCTTATTGCATGTCCTAAGAAAGTACATTGTCTCTCTCTTATCTTTCTGACAAGGTTTTTTGTCTCTCCAGCTCTTCTCATACATTCTTCATTAGTTATTTTTGCTGTCCAGGGGATTTGCAACATTCTTCTAATAAACCACATTTCTGCTGCTTCCAATGATTTTTGTGCAGACTTGCCTATTGTCCATGATTCACTTCCATATAACAAGATAGGTTCAATATAGCATTTTAGGACTCGTTTTCTAACATTCATTGATAAAGATGTGTTGGTTAATATGTTTCTCATTCTCTGAAATGCAGCCTTTGCTTGGCCTATTCTGTTCCTAATTTCTGGTCAGCATTTCCCATCTGAAGTTATTACTGCTCCAAGGTATTTGAATTTCAGCACCTGCTTTATAATAGTTCCGTTTAGTTTAATACTGCATGTTGGTGGATTCTGTTTCTTAGATATAACCATAGTCTCTGTCTTTTTGATATTCAAAGTAAGGCCTTTCTGTTCACTTTCTTTGGCGACTTTATCCAAGAGATTTTGCAGGTCTTGTTGGTTCTCAGCTATCAGTACTGTGTCGTCAGCATACCGAAGGTTGTTAATATTGTATCCTCCAATTTTTATGCCTGGTTCTGTAATGATTGTTCTTAGAATATTCTCGCTATACAGAGAAAAAAGGTCTGGAGATAGTACACGTCCTTGTCGCACCCCTTGTTTTATAGGTTCATATTTTCCTATTCTATTTTCAACTCGAACTGCTGCTTCTTGCTGCCAGTATAGATGTTTTACAGTCCTCAAGTCTTTGCTGTCTATATTGATGTCTTCAAGCATTTTAATAATTTCATTATGTTTCACCTTGTCAAATGCCTTGGTGTAATCAATGAAGCATAAGTAGAGATTTTTCTGTACTTCTAAAGCTCTTTCTGTTAGTGTTCGTAAAGCATAAATGGCACTGTGTGTTCCCTTTCCTTCAACAAATCCAAACTGTTCATCTGCTATTTCCATTTTTATCTTTTTCCTTGTTCTTCTCATAATTATTCTCAGAAGTAGCTTCGTTATGTGACATGAGAGGCTGATAGTCCGGTGGTCATCACATTCCTTTGCACCTGGTTTCTTTGGTAGTGCTATAAACGTGGATTTAATCAGGTCACTGGGCATATAACCACTGTTGTAAATGTCATTCAGTAACTTGGTTATTATTTTTATTCCTGTCTCCTCTAGTGCCTCTATTTCTCCTATTGTTATATTATCAGGCCCAGTCGCTTTTCCTTTCTTCATGTGTTTGATGGCATCTATGATTTCATCTTCAAGTATTGGCGGTCCATCACAGTTTTCAGTATCTGATGTTAATTCTGGTCTTTCTCCTCCATATAGCTCACCGATATACTCTGTCCACCTGTCCACACTGTTTTCTTTTCCCATTAACATTTTACCTTCTTTCGATTTCAGGCATCCTGTGGTATATTTTGTTTTCCTGCTTGTGAGTTCACCAATTCGTTTGTGCATGTTTTTGCTGTCTTTATTATGAGAGTCCTCTATCTGTCTGCACTGCTCGTTTAACCACACTTCTTTTGCTTCTCTGCATTTGCGTCTTATTTCTTTATTTATCTTTCTATATTTTTCCTCGTTATTTTTACTCCTCCTCCTCTTGTCCATCAGTCCTAAGATGTCATCTGTCATCCATTTATTTTTAGAGGCTTCTTTTTTCGGTGGTATTATCTCCTCAACAGTTTGGTGGATAGAATCTCTTAACATTTCCCATTGTTCATCTATACTATTTATATTTTCTATTGCATTGTATCTATTTGTTATAATAACTTTGTATTGTTCTCGCAGTTCTTGGTCATTTTTAAGAAGTTCTGTATTCAGTTTGATGTTTCTCACTTTTCTGCCTGCTTTCTTTAGTTTTATTCTAACTTTTCCACAGAGTGGATCATGGTCACTATTGCAGTCAGCTCCTGGCATGGTTTTTGTTGTCAGTAATGCATTGCGGAATCGTTTGTTGATTAATATGTAGTCTATCTGGTTAAATGTCTCTTTGTCTGGGCTGCACCACGTTGCCAGCCTTCGAGGATGTTGTTTAAACCAGGTTTCCTACAACCATGCTGTGTATTCTTGCCCATTCAAATAATTTATAACCTCTGTCATTCCTCTCCCTCAGTCCATAGTCACCAACGATGTCTGAAGGTGTATGGTTAGGAAGATGTGGTGTAGTGTTATGGTTAAGAAAATGTGGTGTAGGGTTAGGAAGATGTGGTGTAGTGTTATGGTTAAGAAAATGTGCTGTAGGGTTAGGGTTAAGAAAATTTAATGTAGGGATAAGAAAATGTAGTGTAGTTTTAGAGTTAATAAAATGTGCTGTAGCTGTTCACATGATTAGTTTGCTTATAATGAAGTTGTTTTGATTTTGTTTCGCTTCATTATTCCCATTGTCGAATAATAATTATCGTCGAGAAACCTTTGTCGTTATCTTTCGTACAACTTCTTTTTTCTAGGCACTTGAGTTTCACTCTCATATTCCTCATCCTGGTTGTATCAAACAATAAATGTCACACTTGATAGTAGAGTTCAGATGCTTGTCAGTGATTGAGCTGTAGTGTCAGTTCGGGAATGACTGACAGTGAAATAGTACCCAGTTTTGGTTGTTCTGAGGTAGTAAGCCTGGCTGTGTGGGTGTGTGGGAGTGCTACTCAGCGAATAGTTCAGTAACAGTTGCTTTAACTGGGCTACCTTATATTCTGATGACGTCAGTTCTAATTTAGACTAACCATGAAGGAAATATAAAGATATATAACTGATGCTCGTGAAGGGCGAAACATAGAGAGAAAGCATACGGGTTTGATTAAGTAGATAGGCTGTTAATTCAATACTCATCTCCTATTCCTGTCTCTCACTTCTATCATCCAACACTCAGTTCGTATTCTTGTCTCTCACTTCTATCATCCAACACTCAGTTCATATTCCTGTCTCTCACTTCTATCATCCAATACTCAGTTCGTATTCTTGTCTCTCACTTCTATCATCCAACACTCAGTTCATATTCCTGTCTCTCACTTCTATCATCCAATACTTAGTTCATATTCCTGTCTCTCACTTCTATCATCCAATACTTAGTTCGTATTCCTGTCTCTCACTTCTATCATCCAACACTTAGTTCATATTCCTGACTCTCACTTCTATCATCCAATACTTAATTCATATTCCTGTCTCTCACTTCTATCATCCAATACTTAGTTCATATTCTTGTCTCTCACTTCTATCATCCAATTCTCAGTTCGTATTCTTGTCTCTCACTTCTATCATCCAATACTTAGTTCGTATAACTGTCTCTCACTTCTATCATCCAACACTCAGTTCGTATTCTTGTCTCTCACTTCTATCATCAAACACTCAGCTTATATTGCTGTCTCTCACCTGGTCTACATTCTGTGCTCACGTATTTCTTCCCTCCACGATAAAATATTTTCAGAATGATCACCTGATACAACCTTTACACTCACGTCTTGTTCATAACCTGATACAACCTTCACATGCACGTCTTGTTCATAACCTGATACAACCTTCACATGCACGTCTTGTTCATAACCTGATACAACCTTCACATGCACGTCTTGTTCATAACCTGATACAACCTTCACACGCACGTCTTGTTCATAACCTGATACAACCTTCACACGCACGTCTTGTTCATAACCTGATACAACCTTTACACTCACGTCTTGTTCATAACCTGATACAACCTTCACACGCATGTCTTGTTCATAACCTGATACAACCTTCACAGTCTTGTTCATAACCTGATACAACCTTCACAGTCTTGTTCATAACCTGATACAACCTTCACATGCACGTCTTGTTCATAACCTGATACAACCTTCACTCGCACGTCTTGTTCATAACCTCGCACACAGTGTATCTGTTCATCGTGCTCACTTCGTCTTATCAACTTCTCATTTGTATCTTTTATTACCTTCACCTTGTTATCTTCTTATAACCTTCACCTTGTTATCTTCTTATAACCTTCACCTTGTTATCTTCTTTTAACCTTCACCTTGCTATAGTGCTTATAACATTCATCTTGTTATCTTCTTATACTCTTCTGTTTTCTTCTTATAACATTCACCTTGTTATCTTTTTATAACCTTCAGCTGTCATCTTGCTTATAACCTTCACCTTGTTGTGTTGGTTTTTTTTCTACAATATTTACCTGCTCATTTATTTATAACCGTAATAGTGTTTATCTGCTGACTTTGTTCACAACATTTACCATAGTTACCTGAGTTATATCATCTTCTTCAACATTCACCTTGTCACTTCGCCCATCATCTGTTTAAACAATGACCTTGTCACTTCGCCCATCATCTGTTTAAACATTGACCTGGTCACCTCGCTATCACTCATCAAACAATGACCTTGTCATCTTGTTCAGTACGGTGTGGTCTCAGGCTCCTGTCCAGATGATGAAGGCTTTGACCTTGACACTTACAGCACTGTGTCCGAGTACAGAGAGAGACTAAACTCTTACCAGAGCAACAAACTGCCTCAACTCTTGCAAGTAAGCCCACAAACTGTGTTTGTATTTATGTTTGTGCTTGTGTGTGTGTTTTTCCCCGTGTGTATATTTGTGAATGCGCGTTTGTGTGCCTGGCCTGATGTGTTTATTAATCATGTTAGCGGTAAAATGTAACAATAGCAGTATGTCTGCTAGGTTGTAACAGGTTAACTGGCCGAAGCTTATGTTACAAGCACATTACAAGGTAACATAACATTTAATTTATTTGTTGACTACTTGATGGTAAAACTTTCAGTTAGAAAATGATTACCTCATTAATGTAACTTTTGGTTAGAAATTGATCACAAGTTGACATAAAGTTTACTTTGAAACTGCTCACAAGTTGACGTAAAGTTTACTTTGAAACTGCTCACAAGTTGACATAAAGTTTACTTTGAAACTGCTCACAAGTTGACATAAAGTTTAATTTGAAACTGCTCACAAGTTGACGTAAAGCGTAGTTAGAAACTGTTTACAAAGTGACTTAACTTTTAGTCAGAAATTATGTACTATTTACTTAATATTAAGTTGTGAAGTAAAAAATACTCGGCATCAAGTGGAATGAATTCAAGAACAATGCAGAGATAAGACAGATGACTGAACAACAACCAGTCTCATGGGTGATCAGGAAAAGGAGATGGACATACGTTGGTCACTTGATGAGAAGAAATGATCAGAGAATCCCAAAACAAGCTATCAGGTGGAACACAACAGGCCGAAGAAAAAGAGGCAGACCGCGTGAAACTCTGAAGAGGACATTATTAAGAGAGGCCAAATTAACAGGCATAAAATCCTTTGATGAGGTTGAAAGACTCGCCGAAGACAGGAAAATTTGGCGAACTACTTTGCGAGCCCTATGTGACGTTTAACGGCAGGGGAAGGACATAAGATATAAGATAAGAAGTAAAAACAAAAAGGTAAAGCTGGGTTACTATCCCATGGAGGCACCCAGCGGCTATAGTGCTAGTGTCCATACTTTCCTTGATGTGTCCAGACGCGAGAGTATGGCGTGGTCAACATCACGCTTCTCTGCCTTTCCTTCCCTACTCCATAATAAGTCAGGTACCCATTTCTACATTGGCTTTGAACGCTATTGCTGGATTCGAGCCACCGACCTTCCTATGAGCGACCAGTGCTCTAACTACTTGGCCACTCAGACCTTATGTTACACTTATAATTTGCAAGGAAAAATAAACTTTCACCTCATAAAAGTCTGTGTCTTGAAGGAATTAATCCATTGTGATGGAGAATGTTGTGATATAACTACATCCTTTCATTAGTTTATTTCTTGTGATGGAGAAAGTTGTGATATAACTACATCCTTTCATTATTTTCTTTCTTGTGATAGAGAAAGTTGTGATATAACTACATCCTTTCATTAGATTCTTTCTTGTGATGGAGAAAGATGTGATATAACTACATCCTTTCATTAGTTTCTTTCTTGTGATGGAGAAAGGTGTGATATAACTACATCCTTTCATTAGTTTCTTTCATGTGATGGAGAAAGTTGTGATATAACTACATCTTTTCATTAGTTTCTTTCTTCTTATACATCTGAGTCTTCCTATATACATTTCTTGTATGCATCTCTGATCAGTTTTGTCAAGACATTTTTCTCTTCCCCCTCTAATCAGTTATGTCAACAAATTTTTCTCTTTCTATAATCTGCTTGCGTCTATTTTCTCTCTCTAATCTGCTTGCCGTCTATTTTTTTCTCTCTAATCTGCTTGCCGACTGTTTTATTTCTCTAATCTACTTGCCGTCTATTGACTCTCTCTAATCTGTTTACCACCTATTTTCTCTGTCTAATCTGCTTGCCGTATATTTTTTCTGTCTAATTTGCTTGCCGTATATTTTCTCTCTCTAATCTGTTTACCACCTATTTTCTCTCTCTAATCTGCCTGCCGTCTATTTTCTCTCTCTAATCTGTTTGCCACCTATTTTCTCTGTCTAATCTGCTTGCCATCTATTTTCTCTGTCTAATATGCTTGCCGTCTAATTTTTCTCTCTCTCACTAATCTGCTTGCCGTCTCTTTTCTCTCTCTAATCTGCTTGCCGTCTATTTTTTCTCTCTCTAATCTGCTTGCTGTCTATTTTTTCTCTTTCACTAATCTGCTTGCCGTCTATTTTTTCTCTTTCTGTAATCTGCTTGCCGTCTATTTTCTCTCTCTAATCTGCTTGCAGTCTAATTTTTCTGTCTCTAATCTGCTTGCCGTCTATTTTTCTCTCTCTAATCTGCTTGCCGTCTATTTTTTCTCTCTCTAATCTGGTTGCCGTCTATTTTTTCTCTCTCTAATCTGCTTGCCGTCTATTTTTTCTCTCTATAATCTGCTTGGCGTCTGTTTTCCATCTCTAATCTGCTTGCCGTCTATTTTTTCTCTCTATAATCTGCTTGCCGTCTGTTTTCTCTCTCTAATCTGCTTGCGGTCTATTTTTTCTCTCTCTCTAATTTGTTTGCCATCTATTTTTTCTCTTTCTCCAATCTGCTTGCCATCTATTTTTTCTCTTTCTCTAATCTGCTTGCCGTCTGTTTTCCATCTCTAATCTGTTTGTCGTCTATTTTTTCTCTCTCTAATCTGCTTGCCGTCTGTTTTCTAATCTGCTTGCCGTCTGTTTTCTCTCCCTAAGCGACTGAGAAGTGATGGCTACAGCAGTCAGAGAGGTGGCAGAAGTAAGGCCAAGAAGGTGGCTGTACTTGTGACCAACACAGGCAAGGACACCGCTGATCTCGGCTCGTACGTGGAAGATTTAAGAAATGACGGAGTCCAGGTACATTATATTTCTATTAAATGTATAAAGTAGGAAAACACCAGGAGCAGCTTTATTATTTAACTACTACAAAGTTTTGACGTTTCAGCATAAGCATTAACCATTCAAACACACACACAGAAGGAGACATTAGAGAGAGAAGATTAAACATAAGTTGACATGAAAGCTATATACAAAATAGGAATGGAGAAAAATTAGAATAAAATAAAATAGAAGTGCTGTAACACAGAAAAGAAGTGTAAGATAAGAGCAGTAACAAAGCATACATGTAAACAGTTAACAAAGATCATCAGTATAAGATGAAAACAGTTAACAAAGATCATCAGTATAAGATGAAAACAGTTAACAAAGATCATCAGTATAAGATGAAAACAGTTAACATAGAATATCAGTTTACGGTGAAAACAGCCAATAGAGAATATCAGTATAAAATTATAACAATTAACAAAGAATAAAAAACATCAGTATAAGATGAAAACAGTTAACAAAGAATATCAGTATAATATGAACCTCTATCTTAATGCAAAGAAAACTACATTGATGACAACTGACAAAACAAACAAGGCAACTGAAATATGTATCAATGAGGAAAAACTGGAAGAAGTGGAGAGTTTTGAATATCTTGGATCACTACTAACTAATAATGGAGATACAATGAGGGAAATTAAAAGGAGGACATCTATTGCTCTTCAGAAAGTAAAACAGATAAAGAATCTGTGGAGAGGAGCAGACAGAACCACAAAAATAAGATTTTTAAGGGCATGCATCTTTCCCATAGCAACATATGCCTGTGAGACCTGGACACTTAACAAAACAGCTGAGAAACACATAAATGCCTTTGAATGTAAATGCTACAGAAGAGTTCTCCAACTATCGTGGACACAAAAAAGAACAAATATATCTATACTACAAGAGCTTAATATTGAAGAAGGCTGGCTAGTGAAGAGGATTAAAGAGAGAAAACTGAAATATTTTGGACACATTAAACGTCATGATAATTTAGAGAAGACCGTATTGGAAGGATACATAATGGGAAAAAGAAAAAGAGGAAGAACAAGACGAAGATGGCTGCAAGACATCGTTGACGATCTGGAAATGGATGCAACAGCAGCAGGCCATCTTGCTCACAACCGAGAGGCCTACAGGAGTGCTGTTTGGGAGGCAAAGTTCCGCAAGGGACATGCAAATGAATGAATGAATGAATGAAACAATTAACAAAGAATATCAATATGAGATGAAAATAGTTAACAAATAATATCAGTATAAGAAGAAAATAGTTAACACAGAATATCAGTATACGATGAAAATAGTTAACAAATAATATCAGTATAAGATGAAAATAGTTAACAAATAATATTAGTATGAGATGAAAATAGTTAACACACAATATCAGTATAAGATGAAAATAGTTAACAAATGGTATTAGTGTAAGATGAAAATAATTAACAAATAATAACAGTATAAGATGACAATAGTTAACACAGAATATCAGTATAAGATAAAAACAGTTAATACAGAATATCAGTATAAGATAAAAACAGTTATTACAGAATATCAGTATAAGATAAAAACAATTAATACAGAATATCAGTATAAGATAAAAACAGTTAATACAGAATATCAGTATAAGATAAAAACAGTTAATACAGAATATCAGTATAAGATAAAAAAGTTAATACAGAATATCTGTATAAGATAAAAACAGTTAATACAGAATATCAGTATAAGATAAAAACAGTTAATAGAGAATATCAGTATAAGATAAAAAAGAGTTAATACAGAATATCAGTATAAGATAAAAACAGTTAATACAGAATATCAGTATAAGATAAAAACAGTTAATACAGAATATCAGTATAATATAAAAACAGTTAATACAGAATATCAGTATAAGATAAAAACAGTTAATACAGAATATCAGTATAATATAAAAACAGTTAATACAGAATATCAGTATAAGATAAAAACAGTTAATACAGAACATCAGTATAAGATAAAAACAGTTAATACAGAATATCAGTGATGTGAATATGTGTAGGAAAATACTCATACTAAAGAAGAAAATATTCAAATGAAACACTCATTGAGAAGCCGCGTTTGCGCAGTGGATTATTCACTCGCTCGCCGTCCAGGCAACCTAATTTAGATCTCCACCCACCACAGTGGCGGTCAGGCCGTGGCTAGCAAAGTCCCGGGCTTCACTCAGCCTCAAGGAAAATATGGGACCAGGATTAACTCTCTGGGAAGGAAGAGAAACGAGGCTGCCAGCTACGGAGTTGCTGCTGATGGCGACACTTGTTGGCAGTTTCTGGTCAGCCTAGCCAGCAGGACAGCTCTTATGGTTTTACGACCGTGTGCAGTGACTTTAATTCACAACTTTTACCTTTACCTTTACTCGTAGTTGGCCATTTACAACACAGCCAGCTATAACCAAGCCTTCCACATGTTAGATAATATGATGAAGACAGAACACTGAGCACCCACATGTTAGATAATATGATGAAGACAGAACACTGAGCACCCACATGTTAGATAATATGATGAAGACAGAACACTGAGCACCCACATGTTAGATAATATGATGAAGACAGAACACTGAGCACCCACATGTTAGATAATATGATGAAGACAGAACACTGAACACCCACATGTTAGATAATATGATGAAGACAGAACACTGAGCACCCACATGTTAGATAATATGATGAAGACAGACACTGAGCACCTACATGTTAGATAATATGATGAAGACAGAACACTGAGCACCCACATGTTAGATAATATGATGAAGACAGAACACTGAACACCCACATCTGTAGTTCCTGTGAAACAATTTTCTCTAATGTAAATTCCCTCCAGGTATACACTGCAGACCCAACCGGAAAGGGTGAGCGGATTGATGGAGCTACAGCCCTCTACGGTTCCTCGGCTAGGCATCAGTCAGAATCACTGGTCACTTATCTTTGCCCGTAAGTCTCACTTATCTTTGCCCGTAAGTCTCACTTATCTTTGCCCGTAAATCTCACTTATCTTTGCCACTAAGTCTCACTAATCTGTGCCTGTAAATCTCACTTATCTGTGCCTGTAAATCTCACTTATCTGTGCCTGTAAGTCTCACTTATCTTTGCCTGTAAGTCTCACTTATCTGTGCCTGTAAGTCTAACTTATCTGTGCCTGTAAGTCTCACTTATCTGTGCCTGTAAATCTCACTTATCTTTGCCTGTAAGTCTCACTTATCTATTCTCGTAAGTCTCACTTATCTGTGCCTGTAAGTCTAACTTATATGTGCCTGTAAGTCTAACTTATCTGTGCCTGTAAGTCTCACTTATATGTGCCTGTAAGTCTAACTTATCTGTGCCTGTAAGTCTAACTTATATGTGCCTGTAAGTCTAACTTATCTGTGCCTGTAAGTCTAACTTATCTGTGCCTGTAAGTCTTATTTACCTGTGGCAGGAAGTCAGTATATCCTTCCATTTATTTTACTTGCTCTTCTTGTAACGCTATGCTGTAGTTTTTGTTTTTTTTCTACCTGGACTTTATTAACTTTCAGGAATTATTTTGGCAGGAAAATATATGCGTTTCTGTAGTGGAAAATGTGCCATGTCAAGAGCGCTTTGTCTAGTGGAAAAAATTGACATGTCAAGAGCGCTTTG
>CM019693.1:50222852-50232852 GCA_009760885.1 Achatina immaculata | reverse complement strand
CTTAATTTCCGTTCTGCATTTCCCACCTGAAGTTATTACTGCTCAAAATATATACTAGCTACTGTGATAATCTTCCGGCGTGACGTGCAAGATGGCGGTCGTTTTTAAAACGCTCTCGCCGGCATGCAGAAATCAGCGGAATTCCGCTTGATCTGTTACATATCATGTACCGGGAGTTGGGCATAAGGCTAACAACCTTATCCTGAGACCTATCTAGAGGCAACTCCAGATGGGAAAAAAAGATATCGTTATGGAAACTCGCAGAGAAACCAACCGAGCATCAGGGATGCCAACTCCGAAGAGCTCATTCGTCGGCCCCAAACATGTGACAAGGGTTGGATTCTGGAATGTGAGAACGATGGCAGCACCAACAAAAAACCAAGTTAAGACTATTCAATTCAAATGTAATATCCACCCTCATTTATTCATGCGAAAGCTGGAAAACAACTAAAGAAATAGAAAAGAAATTAGACTCTTTTGAAAACAAATGCCTAAGGAAAATACTCGGCATCAAGTGGAATGAATTCAAGAACAATGCAGAGATAAGACAGATGACTGAACAACAACCAGTCTCATGGGTGAGCAGGAAAAGGAGATGGACATATGTTGGTCACTTGATGAGAAGAAATGATCAGAGAATCCCAAAACAAGCTATCAGGTGGAACACAACAGGCCGAAGAAAAAGGGGCAGACCGCGTGAAACTCTGAAGATGACATTATTAAAAGAGGCCAAGTTAACAGGCATAAAATCCTTTGATGAGGTTGAAAGACTCGCCGAAGACAGGAAAAATTGGCGAACTACTTTACGAGCCCTATGTGACGTTTAACGGCACGGGAAGGATATAAGATATAAGATAAGACTGTGATAATCTAGTGGCCAGTGAGATCATCTATTGGCGATTGAGATCATCCATTGGCCACATTGATCACCTAGTGTAAGATCATCTACTGTAACCATCCAGAGGAAAATGTGATCATCTTGTGGCCAGTCAAAGCATCTAGTAGCCAATGTAAGCATCTAGTGGTCAGTGACAACATCTAGAGGTGAATGAGAGCATCTAGTGGCCAAAAAGTTCATCTAGTGACCAATGTAAGAATCTAATGGCCAGGAAGAAAATCTAGGGGCCAGTATAAGCATCTAGAGGCCAGTGTGACCATCTAGTACCCAGTAAGATTATCCAGTGACAAATGTAAGCATATGGTAGCAAGTTTAAGCATCTAGTGGCCAGTGTAAGCATCTAGGGACGGTGTAAGCATCTGGTAGGAAGTGTAACCATTTAGTGGCCAGTGAAAACATCTGGTGGGCAGTGTAAGCATCTAGAGGCCAGTGTAAGCATTTAGCGACCAGTGTAAGCATCTAGTGGACAGTGTAATCATCTAGAGGCCAGTAATCTTCAATGGCCTGTGTAATCACCTAGTGACCAGTGAAAACATCTGATGACCAGTGGAAGCATCTGGTGCCCAGTGAAAACATTTGGTGGGCAGTGTAAATATCTAGTGGCCAGTGTAAGTATTTAGGGGCCAGTGGGATCATCTAGTGGCCAGAGTAATCTTCTACTGGCCAGTGGGATCATCTACTGGCCAGTGGGATCATCATTTAGTGGCCAGTGTAATCATCTACTGGCCAGTGTAATCATCCATTGGCAAGTGAGATCATCTAGAGGGTAGCAATATTCAATGGCAAGTGTAATCATCTAGTGGCCAGAGAGAACATCACTGGCCAGTGTGATCATCTAGTGGCCAGTGTAATCATCTAGAAGCCAGTGTAATCATCTACAGGCCAGTTAGATAATCAATGGCCAGTGTAAGCATGTAGTGGTCAGTGTAAGCCTCTAGTGGCCAGTGTGACTAGTGTTAACATCTATTGACTAGTGTAAGCAACTAGTGCACAGTGTAATCATCTAGAGGCCAATGTAAGCATCAATGGAGAGATTAAGCCTCTAGTGGCCACATTTAAGCCTCTAGTGGCCAATTTCAGCCTCTAGTGGCATATAGCAGTATTCGTATAACAATGATAGTGAGGGCATTATTATAGGCTTTTCCTTTTCAATTTTCTCCTATTGAGATCATTCGAGAAGGTCACGTGGGCTGCAAAACCCGTGACAGGAAATTGTAGGGGCAATGCTGAGTCGGTGGAGTTTGAGTCTTGGTTTGAACGTGGAACTGCGTGGACGTGTTTTTGTCGAGCTGTGTGATGTCTTCGTGGAGCAGATGAACATTTTAGTTGTACTTATGAATGGACTGGCCACATGGCAGGGATAACCAGCCGGCAGTCGAATTTAATGTTATTTTCATCAGCATTATCATCATTCCATCAATAAATGTTCCAAGTCACCGTTACCCAGGATTTACTTGACTATCTGTACCGGTTGTCGTCAACGTGAGGTTTTGAACGAGCCTGGATGAGAAGTATGTCTGGAACAGTGTTTAACTAATCCAGCAGGTGAGAGTGAGAGCTGGAATTATGTGTGTAACTAGTCCAGTAACCTCAACTCTCGAAGAGCAAGATGGAAGTCGACCCTGATATTCACGTGCGTAACGTGAATCAGCACAATGTATGTCGACACGGCCCAGCTAACGAGTCTCATATACACAGCAAAGTCTGTGTCACCAAAAGATTGCCCTGTTATTTCAGATGACCACACAGCACAAATCCTATTATAATTGGTGCCGTCGGGGAGACCCACCTTGGCGACATAAAACTACGATCGGTGGAGGTGTCGCAGTGGGGCAACACACACACTTGGTACAGAAGGTAATGTCCTGGCCCTAAGGTACGACGAACTCCTGCTGCTCTGTGTCGTCGCTATTCTTGTTATTTTCGATTTCGCCAACAAGAACTGTGAGCGGCATGGACTGTTTTCATTCATCGTTGTTTGTATGAGCCTGACTGTCGTATGCTGTCCCTACGTGAGAGGAATCTGTTCGTGTATGCTGTCACTGTGAAGGATAATCGTACTAGCCTTTCCAAGCTCTCCTGGAGGCGGATGGGGAGATGATTCGGCACTCTAGTCTGCTGTTCATACGGAGGGGGCCAACCCTGGCTCTCTGGCTTGCTATGTCCTTGAGGGGCCATTTCTGGCTCTAAATGTTTCCTGGTGGGGAAACTCTACAGCTGACTCTCTACAGCTGGGAAGAATGTGCACGGACTCTACCTGTAGTTATCACGACTGGAGGGGAACCAGCTACAGCCTCTCGGAGGTGTTTCTATCTAAGAACTTGGAACTTGTTTCACTTTCTCTCTAGTTCCAGGAGTAGGTACTTTCTAGAACTTTTGGACTAATTTCCTTTTCTTTTGATGGAATTCATCAGGTCTTGTGGTGGATAGTAGTAACAGTTTCTGATTAGTTTGGTGAATCTTCCCTTACTTATAGGAAAATAATTAGGTTACATTAGATTATGAACTGAGTTTGCTTGCTGTGCCATTGCCATTGATTGTGTCAAATCTTTCCGGTCGTTTATATGTTTTTTTTAGTGGGCGATTGTTATTATGTAGTATTTGAGCACAATGGTATGCTCGCTTTTGTATTGAGTTGAGTGTGAATGGTACACGCTGCATTTTGTATTCCGCACTGTTTATGTGTGTACGATACTTATAGTCAGGGAGTTGGCGTGTTTTTTTTTCCTCCCTACGCCATCTATGTCAACACATTTTGTGTAACTTTATTATTGTTATGTAACTTGGCTTTTTGTTTTGATATAGTTGGCCAAGTTCATTATTGGGTTTTATTGTATTCTAAGTGTGATTCGAGTACTGGCGCATTTATTTTTGCATTGGTCTGTGTGTAGTACTCGAGACTTCATATTTTCCGTGAATGGTCTGATAGTTTGCTTTGGCCCGTGTAGTAGCCTGTGTTTTCATGTTTGTAATGTTTTGGGCGCACTCATGTGGTTGTGTTGTGTTTCACGTGGAGGTCTGATAGTTGATGTGTATGTGACTGTGAACAAAGTTCTCACGGTATCAGAGTGTTGGCCCTTGGGTTGACCGTAAGAGTTGACCTATTGACCGCTTTTGTTTTTGTTTGGGCGGTACTGAGATTATTGATGGTTTTTGTATCATATTTGTTTTTGAAAATAATTGTTGTTTTACCATGCATTTTTTAAAACAAATATGACTGTTATTGAATTGCATATCGTGCGTATAGCTAAGTTATGCAATGTTCATGCTATATATATGCTGTTTGACTGCCGAGCTGAAATGTTTTTTTTTAGGTGGCTTCTAGAGCAGTTAGCCAGAGATGAGTCACGTTTTGTCTGATTGTCTTGACCTTGTATGTTATGACAGTTATTGTATTAATGATGTGTCATATATTTGATGATGTGGCATATATTTAATGATGTGTCATATATTTGATGATGTGGCATATATTTGCTGATGTGTCAGATATCTGGTGATGTGTCATATATTTTATGATGTAGCATATCTTGATGTTTTGATAGTGTGTGATTTGCAGATGTATGCCATGTATAATTTTTTATTGATCTGACGTCCTATTGCTTGTGAAGGATGTCATAAGATGCAATTAGCTGAAATATTGGAGATGACTTGATGTCCTATTTTTATTTTGGAGGATGTCATCACCTGTATTTAGTTGACATGTTGGACAGCTGAGTGTCCTATTGGGATGAGATATGGGTGTATGTGCTTTCTGAGAACCGTGATGGTGTGTTTGCATGGGCAAATCTCTGCTGCAAGGGAGGGGGGAGTATCTATAGCAGTATTCGTATAACAATGATAGTAAGGGCATTATTATAGGCTTTTCCTTTTCAATTTTCTCATGTTGAGATCCTAGTAGACAGTGTAAGCCTTATGTGGCTAGTGTAAGCCTCTAGTAGCAAGTGTAAGCCTCTAGTAGCCAGTGTAAGCCTCTAGTAGCCAGTATAAGCCTCTAGTAGCCAGTGTAAGCGTCTAGTAGCCAGTGTAAGCCTTATGTGGCCAGTGTAAGCCTCCAGTAGTCAGTGTAAGCTTCTAGTAGCCAGTGTAAGCCTGTAGTAGCCAGTGTGAGCCTTATGTGGCCAGTGTACGCCTCTAGTAGACAGTGTAAACCTCTAGTAGCCAGTGTAAGCCTCTAGTATCCATTTTAAGCCTCTAGTAGCCACTGTAAGCATCTAGTAGCCAGTGTAAGCTTTATGTGGCCAGTGTAAGACTTATGAAGCCAGTGAAAGCCTTATGTAGCCAGTGTAAGCTTTATGTAGCCAGTGTAAGCCTTATGTGGCCAGTGTAAGCCTTATGTAGCCAGTGTAAGACTCTAGTAGCAAGTGTAAGCCTTATGTAGCCAGTGTAAGCCTCTAGTAGCCAGTGTAAGCCTTATGTGGACAGTGTAAGCCTTATGTGGACAGTGTAAGCCTTATGTGGACAGTGTAAGCCTTATGTGGACAGTGTAAGCCTTATGTGGACAGTGTAAGCCTTATGTGGACAGTGTAAGCCTTATGTGGACAGTGTAAGCCTCTAGTAGCCAGTGTAAGCCTTATGTGGACAGTGTAAGCCTCTAGTAGCCAGTGTAAGCCTTATGTGGCCAGTGTAAGCCTTATGTGGACAGTGTAAGCCTTATGTGGCCAGTGTAAGCATCTAGTAGCCAGTGTAAGCATCTAGTGGACAGTGTAAGCCTTATGTGGACAGTGTAAGCCTCTAGTAGCCAGTGTAAGCCTTATGTAGCCAGTGTAAGCTTTATGTAGCCAGTGTAAGCTTTATGTAGCCAGTATAAGACTCTAGTAGCCAGTGTAAGCATCTAGTTGCCAGTGTAAGCCTCTAGTAGGCAGTGTAAGCCTTATGTGGCCAGTGTAAGCCTCTAGTAACCAGTGTAAGCCTCTAGTAGCCAGTGTAAGCCTCTAGTAGCCAGTGTAAGCATCTAGTAGCCAGTGTAAGCCTCTAGTAGCCAGTGTAAGACTTATGTGGCCAGTTTAAGCCTTATGTGGAAAGTGTAAGCCTTATGTGGACAGTGTAAGACTCTAGTAGCCATTGTAAGCCTTTTGTATCCAGTGTAAGCCTCTAGCAGCCTGTGTAAGCCTATAGTAGCCAGTGTAAATCTCTAGTAGCCAGTGTAAGCATCTACTATCCAGTGTAATCCTTATGTGGACAGTGTAAACCTTATGTGGACAGTGTAAGCTTTAGTGTAAGACTTATGTGGACAGTGTAAGCCTTATGTAGCCAGTGTAAGCCTTATGTGGACAGTGTAAGCCTCTAGTAGCCATTGTAAGCCTTATGTAGCCAGTGTAAGCCTCTAGTTGCCAGTGTAAGACTCTAGTTGCCAGTGTAAGCCTCTAGTTGAAAGTGTAAGCCTCTAGTGGCCAGTATAAGCTTCTAGTGGCCAGTGTAAGCCTCTAGTTGTCAGTGTAAGCCTCTAGTTGCCAGTGTAAGCCTGTAGTTGCCAGTGTAAGACTCTAGTTGCCAGTGTAAGCCTTACGTGGACAGTGTAAGCCTTATGTGGACAGTGTAAGCATTATGTGGACAGTGTAAGCCTTATGTGGCCAGTGTAAGCCTCTATTAGCCAGTGTAAGCTTCAAGTAGCCAGTTTAAGCCTCTAGTAGCCAGTGTAAGCCTTATGTGGCCAGTGTAAGCCTCAAGTAGCCAGTGTAAGTCTTATGTAGCCAGTGTAAGCCTCTAGTAGCCAGTGTAAGCCTTATGTGGACAGTGTAAGCCTCTAGTAGCCAGTGTAAGCCTCTAATAGCCAGTGTAAGCCTTATGTGGCCATTGTAAGCCTCTAGTAGAAAGTGTAAGCCTTATGTAGCCAGTGTAAGCCTCCAGTAGCCAGTGTAATCCTCTAGTAGCCAGTGTAAGCCTCTAGTAGCCAGCGTAAGCCTTATGTAGCCAGTGTAAGCCTGTAGTAGCCAGTGTAAGCCTCTAGTAGCCAGTTTAAGCCTCTAGTAGTCAGTGTAAGCCTTATGTGGCCAGTGTAAGCCTCTAGTAGACAGTGTAAGCCTCTAGTAGCCAGTGTAAGTCTTATGTGGCCAGTGTAAGCCTCTACTAGACAGTGTAAGCCTCTAGTAGACAGTGTAAGCCTCTAGTAGCCAGTGTAAGCCTCTAGTAGACAGTGTAAGCCTTATGTGGCCAGTGTAAGTCTCTAGTAGCCAGTGTAAGCTTCTAGTAGCCAGTGTAAGCTTCTAGTAGCCAGTGTAAGACTTATGTGGCCAGTATAAGCCTCTAGTAGACAGTGTAAGCCTCTAGTAGTCAGTGTAAGCCTCTAGTAGCCAGTGTAAGCTTCTAGTAGCCAGTGTAAGCCTCTAGTAGACAGTGTAAGCCTTTAGTAGCCAGTGTAAGACTTATGTGGCCAGTGTAAGCATCTAGTAGCCAGTGAAAGCCTCTAGTAGCAACAGTGTAAGCCTCTAGTTGCCAGTGTAAGCTTCTAGTTGCCAGTGTAAACCTCTAGTGGCCAGTGTAAGTCTCTAGTTGCCAGTGTAAGACTCTAGTTGCCAGTGTAAGCCTCTAGTGGACAGTGTAAGCCTCTAGTTGCCAGTGTAAGCCTCTAGTGGCCAGTGTAAGCCTCTAGTGGCCAGTATAAGCTTCTAGTGGCCAGTGTAAGCCTCTAGTGGCCAGTGTAAGCCTGTAGTTGCCAGTGTAAGCCTGTAGTTGCCAGTGTAAGCCTCTAGTAACCAGTGTAAGCCTTACGTGGACAGTGTAAACCTTATGTGGACAGTGTAAGCCTTATGTGGACAGTGTAAGCCTTATGTGAACAGTGTAAGCCTCTAGTAGCCAATGTAAGCCTCTAGTAGTAAGTGTAAGCTTCAAGTAGCCAGTATAAGACTCTAGTAGCCAGTGTAAGCCTTATGTAGCCATTATAAGCCTCAAGAAGCCATTGTAAGCCTTATGTAGCAAGTGTAAACCTCTAGTAGCCAGTGTAAGCCTTATGTAGCCAGTGTAAGCCTCTAGTAGCCAGTGTAAGCCTCTAGTAGCCAGTGTAAGCCTCTAGTAGACAGTGTAAGCCTCTGGTAGCCAGTGTAAGACTCTAGCAGCCAGTGTAAGCCTCTATTAGCCAGTGTAAGGCTCCAGCAGCAAGTGTAAGAATTATGTTGCCAGTGTAAGCTTCTAGTAGCCAGTGTAAGCCTTTTGTAGCCAGTGTATGACTCTAGTAGCCAGTACAAGCCTCTCGTGGCCAGTATAAGACTCTAGTGACCAGTGTAAGCCTCTAGTTGCCAGTGTAAGCATCTAGTTGCCAGTGTAAGCCTCTAGTTGCAAGTGTAAGCCTCTAGTGGCCAGTGTAAGCATCTAGTTGCCAGTATAAGCCTCTAATAGCCCGTATAAGTCTCTAGTGGGCAGTGTAACCCTCTAGTTGCCAGTGTAGCCTTATGTGGAAAGTGTAAGCCTCTAGTTGCCAGTGTAAGCCTCTAGTTGCCAGTGTAATCCTGTAGTTGCCAGTGTAAGACTCTAGTTGCCAGTGAAAGCCTTACGTGGACATTGTAAGCCTTATGTGGTCAGTGTAAGCCTTATGTGGCCAGTGTAAGCTTTATGTGGCCAGTGTAAGCTTCAAGTAGCCAGTCTAAGCCTCTAGTAGCCAGTGTAAGCCTTATGTAGCCAGTTTAAGCCTCTAGTAGCCATTGTAAGCCTTATGTAGCCAGTGTAAGTCTCTAGTAGCCAGTGTAAGCCTTATGTAGCCAGTGTAAGCCTCTGGTAGCCAGTGTAATCCTCTAGTAGCCAGTGTAAGCCTTATGTGGCCAGTGAAAGCCTCTAGTAGCCAGTGTAAGCCTTTAGTAGCCAGTGTAAGCCTCTAGTAGCCAGTGTAAGCCTCTAGTAGCCAGTGTAAGAATCTAGTAGCCAGTGTAAGCCTCTGGTAGCCAGTGTATGCCTTATGTTGCCAGTGTAAGCCTTATGTGGCCAGTGTAAGCCTCTAGTAGCCAGAGCAAGCCTCTAGTAGCCAGTGTAAACCTTGTGTGGCCATTGTAAGCCTTATTTGGCCAATTTAAGCCTTTAGTAGACAGTATAAGCGTCTAATAACCAGTGTAAGCATATAGTATCCAGTGTAAGCCTCTAGTAGACAGTGTAAGCCTCTAGTAGAAAGTGTAAGCCTTATGTGGCCAGTGTAAGCCTTATGTAGACAGTGTAAGCCTTATGTAGCCAGTGTAAGCCTTATGTGGCCAGTGTAAGCCTTATGTAACCAGTGTAAGCCTCTAGTAGCCAGTGTAAGCCTTATGTGGACAGTGTAAGACTTATGTGGACAGTGTAAGCCTTATGTGGCCAGTGTAAGCCTCTAGTGGCCAGTGTAAGCCTCTAGTGGCCAGTATAAGCCTCTAGTGGCCAGTATAAGCCTCTAGTGACCAGTGTAAGCCTCTAGTTGCTAGTGTAAGCCTCTAGTTGCCAGTATAAGCCTCTAGTGGCTAGTGTAAGCCTCTAGTGGGCAGTGTAAGCCTCTAGTTGCCAGTGTAAGACTCTAGTTGCCAGTGTAAGCCTCTAGTTACCAGTGTAAGCCTCTAGTGGCCAGTGTAAGCCTCTAGTTGCCAGTGTAAGCCTCTAGTGGCCAGTGTAATCCTCTAGTGGCCAGTGTAAGCCTTATGTGGCCAGTGTAAGCTTCTAGTGGCCAGTGTAAGCCTCTAGTGACCAGTGTAAGCCTGTAGTTGCCAGTGTAAGCCTGTAGTTGCCAGTGTAAGCCTCTAGTAACCAGTGTAAGCCTTACGTGGACAGTGTAAACCTTATGTGGACAGTGTAAGCTTTATGTGGACAGTGTAAGCCTTATGTGGCCAATGTAAGCCTCTAGTAGTCAGTGTAAGCCTCAAGTAGCCAGTGTAAGACTCTAGTAGCCAGTGTAAGCCTTATGTGGCCAGTATAAGCCTCTAGTAGCCATTGTAAGCCTTATGTAGCCAGTGTAAGCCTGTAGTAGCCAGTGTAAGCCTTATGTAGCCAGTGTAAGCCTCTAGTTGCCAGTGTAAGCTCTAGTAGCCAGTGTAAGCCTCTAGTAGACAGTGTAAGCCTCTGGTAGCCAGTGTAAGACTCTAGTAGCCAGTGTAAGCCTCTATTAGCCAGTGTAAGCCTCCAGCAGCCAGTGTAAGAATTATGTAGCCAGTGTAAGCT
>CM019693.1:49877470-50222752 GCA_009760885.1 Achatina immaculata | reverse complement strand
ACAGTGTAAACATCTAGTGGCCAATGTAAGCATCTAGTAGCCGGTGATATCAACTAGTGGCCAGTGTAAGCATTTAGTGGCCAGTGTAAGCATCTAATGCCCAGTGAAATCAATTAGTGGCCAGTGTAAGCATTTAGTGACCGGTGTAATCATATAGTGCCCAGTGTAATCAATTAGTGGCCAGTGTAAGCATTTAGTGACCGGTGTAATCATATAGTGCCCAGTGTAATCAAATATTCTCCACTGTAAGATTTTAGTGTCCAGTGAAATCGTCTTGTAGATAGCTTAAGGATATATTGGCCAGTGTAAACATGTAGTAGCCAGTCAGATCAACTAGTGGCCAGTGTAAACATCTAGTGGCTAGTGAGATCAACTAGTGGCCAGTGTAAGCATCTAGTGGCTAGTGTAAACATCTAGTGGCCAGTGAGATCAACTAGTGAGCAGGGTAAGCTTTTAGTGGCCAGTGTAAACATCTAGTGGCCAGTGAGATCAACTAGTGGAAAGTGTAAACATCTACTTGTCAGTGTAAATATCTCATTGACAGTGTAAGCATCTAGTGGCCATTGTAATGTAGTGGTCAGTGAGATCAGCTAGTGGCCAGTTAGATCATCTAGAGTCCAGTGATATCATCTAGTGGCCCTTGAGATCATCTAGTTTCCAGTGAGATTATCTAGTGGCCAATGAGATCATCAATGGCCAGTGTAAGCACCTAGTTTCCAGTGAGATATCTCTCTCTGAACCTTAAGTGCCCAGGGCACATGGGGCTTCCGCAAGGGTTTTCCACAAATGCCTGTCTTTCGCCTTTTTTTCTGCTCTTGACCAGGTGAGCCCTCTATTGCTCAGCATCCTTTCTGTTGTTCTTCTCCATGTCTCTTTTGGTCTACCCTTACTTCTGCTCCCCTGTGGTGTCCATCTTAGTGCTATTTTTGGTAGTGAGTTGTCAGTCATTCGGAGCACATGTCCCAACCATCGCCAGCGTCTTTCCTCAATAATTGTTGTCAGTGGTTTCATCTGCATTTCTGCCAATAAGATGTTATTTCTTATGGTGTTTGGCCAAAATATTTTTTTAATTCTACGTAAACATTTAGTCTGGAAAGAATTCAACTTGTTTTCTATGGTTTTGGTGATTTTCCAGCATTCACTTCCATAGAGTAGTACACTTAGAACATTACTCTTAAATATCCTGATTTTCATATTATGCTTAGTTTATTTGATTTCCATATATTCTGTAGCATTGCAAAAGCCTGGTTTGCTCTAGTAAGTCTGCTGTTGATGTCCTCTGTGCTGTCTCCATTTTCTACTACTCTGCTGCCAAGGTATACAAATTCGTTGACCTCCTCCACTAACTTGTTATCTACTCTGAGTGGCAGTAGGGTAATGCCTCTCCAGTTCCCGCAATCTCTGAGGTCACCCTTCTTTGGTAGTTTTACTATAAGACCAGTTTTCCACTCCTCTGGGGCTTTTTCTAAATCCCAAATTTGTTGTAATATCCGGCAAAGTTGTTTGGTGTTTCTGTTTCTTCTGCTTTCAACATCTCAGCAGTCACTTCATCTTCACCTGGTGCCCTGTCTGATTTTAGCTTCTTTATCGCCTCTTTTACTTCATTTATTGTTATTGGTCCTGTATTGATGTTTAGTTCCACTTTTGCTTCAGGTATATCTATTGCTTGTGCTGCTTGTGTTCTGTTTAGTAGGGTGTTAAAGTGTTCCCTCCATCTTTCAATTTTTTCTCTTTCTCCACTGACCAGTTGTCCATTTTGTGTTCTTACTGCACTTTCACATCTTGTATTGAAGTTACCTGTCATCTGCTTTGTGATTTTATATATGGTTTTCATGTCATTTGTATATGCTGCTTTCTCTGCTGTTTCTGCTAAGTTGTCATAATATTGACGTTTATCTTGACGGCATGATTCCTTCACTTCTTTGTCTTTTTGTGCATAATTACTTAAAACTCGTTCTTTAAGCCGTTGTGATTTGGTGTTCAGTAATTTTTTCTTGATTTCTTTTCTTTGCTCTATCTTTTCCTATGTGGTCTCACTTATCCATTCCTCTTTTCTCCTTTTCCGATATCCCAGCACCTCTTTTGCTGTTTCCTGTAGTGTTTTATTGAACTCTAATATGGACATTTCTGCTTCGTCTTGTAGGACACTGAAGCGGTTCTTAAGTATTATTGAGAATTCATTTCTTGTTTGCTGGTCTATCAGTTTTCTTGTATCAAAATGTATCTTTCTGTGTTCTCCGATTCTGGCTTTCCTTAATTTTAGTTTTATTTTTGCTACCAGAAGGTTGTGATCACTTCCTATATCTGCTCCTTTCCTTGCTCGTACATCTTGTAGTGACCGTTTCCACTTGTTGTTTATTAGTATGTGATCGATTTGGTTTTCTGTGTTTTGTCTGGTGACCTCCAAGTCACCTTATGGATGTTTTTGTGTTGGAAAATTGTCCCTCCGATGGTCATCATGTTTTCTTCACAGAAACTGCACAGTCTTTCTCCATTTTCATTTATTTCTCCGATTCCTTCTCTTCCCATGATTCTTCTTCTATCTTCATTTCCTTCACCTACTTTTGCATTGAAGTCGCCCAAGATGAGTAGCATATCATGCTTGGGTATTGTTTCTACTGTGGCTTGGAGGCTGTTGTAAAAATCTTCTTTTAATTCCTCTTCAGCTGCTTCTGTTGGTGCATAACAAACTATAATAGACAGCTTCGTGAATCTTGAGTTGAACCGTGCATATAATAATCTCTCATTTATTGGGGTCCATTTCAGCAATGCTCTTGATGCTTCTTTTGTTATAATCAATGCTACTCCTCCTTCATGAAGATCTTCTTTACCTGACCATATTATTGTATCTTCTGTGTGCTGTGTTGTTAATTTCCTTCTGCCTTGTCCTGTCCATCTTGCTTCTTGTATTCCTAGTATGTCTAGTTTGTATCTGTGCATTTCCTTGATGGTTTGTGCTAGTTTTCCAGTCTGGTTTAGTGTTCTTACATTCCAGCTGCCTATTTGCATCTTTTGTTTAGGTTCCAGGAGGTCTGCAGTCGGGCTGGGGACTTCCAGTGGCTGGCTTTCATCCACAACCTTCATGGGCTCAGTTTCCTGATACGCATTTCTCCTTCCACCTGCATTTGCTTTTTCCCTTGCTTCTGTTTCTGTAGCAGTCTGATAGTTTTTTACCAGATAGGGTTGCTGGCCCTATGCTGAACCCTCCTTAGTCGCCTTTTACGATCATGCATGGTAGGGTACAGTGGTCCTATTCTTTGCAGATCCCGGGTACCACACGGGGCTCCAGTGAGATCATTTAGTGGAAAATGAGATCAAAGAGATTCCAGTGTAAGATTCTAGTGGCCAGTGAGATCATTTTGTATCTAGTAAGAGCTTCTCATGGTTGTTGTAAGCATCCATCGGTAAATGATATCATCTAGTGACCAGTGTAAGCATCAATTCCCAATGAGATTATCTAGTAGCCAGTGTAGAATCATATATCCAGTAAGATCCTTTAGTGGCCAGCGTAAATATCTACTGGCAGTGTTAGCATCTAATGGCCAGTGAGATCATCTAGTGTCCAGAGTAGGCATCTAGTGGCCATTGAGATCATGTAGTGGTCGCTGTTAGCATCTTGTGACCAGTAAGATCACATAGCTGCATTTGAAGCATCTATAGTAGCCAATGAGATAATCTAGTGTCCTGTGCAAGCATCTAGTGGCAAGTAAGATAATGTAGTGGCCAGTTTGATCTTCTAGAGACCAGTGAGATCATTTAGTGGCCAATGAGATTATCTAATGGCCAGTGAGATCATAAATGGCCAGTGTAAGCATCTAGTTGCCAGTGTAAGAATCTATTGGCCAGTGTAAGCATTTAATTGCCAGCGTAAGCATCTAGTGGCCAGTGTAAGCATCTATTAGCCAGTGTAAGAATCTATTGGCCAGTGTAAGCATCTAGTGAATCATCTAGTGTCCAGTGAGGTCATCAATGATTAGTGTAAGCATCTAGTGACAAAGTGTAAGCATCTAGTGGCCAGTGAGATCATGAATTGGCAAGTGCAAGCATCTAGTGGTTCGTGTAATCATCTAGTGGCCAGTGTAATCATCTAGTGGTAAGTGAGATCATGTATTGGCCAGTATAAGCATCTTGAGGCCAGTGTAATCATCTAATGGCCATTGATATAATTTAGTGGCCAGTGTAAGCATCTAGTGGCCTGTCAGATCATGTAGTATCCAGTGAGATTATCTAGTGGTCAGTGAGATCGTCAATGGGCAGTGTAAGCACCTAGTGGCCAGTGAGATCATTTAGAGACCAGTGAGATCATCCAGATTCCAGTGTATGATTATAGTGGCCAGTGAGATCAATTTCTATCTAGTAAGAGCATGACGCGGTCATTGTAAGCATCTAATGGTAAGTGATATCATCTACTAGCAAGTGATATCATCTAGTAGCCAGTGTAGAGTTATATATCCAGTAAGATCCTTTAGTGGACAGAGTAAATATCTACTGGCCAGTGTTAGCATCTAATGGCCATTGAGATCATCTAGTGTCCAGATTAAGCATCTAGTGGCCAATGAGATCATCTAGTGGTCGCTGTTAGCATCTAGTGGCCAGTAAGATTATCTAATGCCCAGTGAGATCATAAATTGCTAGTGTAAGCATTTAGTGGACAGTGTAAGCATCTAGTGGCCAGTGTAAGCATCTAGTGGCCAGTGTAAGAATTTATTAGCCAGTGTAAGCATCTAGTGGCCAGTGTAAGAATTTATTAGCCAGTGTAAGCATCTAGTGGCCAGTGTAAGCATCTAGTTGCCAGTGTAAGAATTTATTAGCCAGTGTAAGCATCTAGTGGCCAGTGTAAGAATTTATTAGCCAGTGTAAGCATCTAGTGGCCAGTGTAAGAATTTATTAGCCAGTGTAAGCATCTAGTGGCCAGTGTAAGCATTTAGTTGCCAGTGTAAGAATTTATTAGCCAGTGTAAGCATCTAGTTGCCAGTGTAAGAATTTATTAGCCAGTGTAAGCATCTAGTGGCCAGTGTAAGAATTTATTAGCCAGTGTAAGCATCTAGTGGCCAGTGTAAGAATTTATTAGCCAGTGTAAGCATCTAGTGGCCAGTGTAAGCATCTAAGTGTAAGCATCTAGTTGCCAGTGTAAGCATCTAGTAGCCACTGTAATCATTTAGTTACCAATTATATCGTGTAGTTGCCAGTGTAATTATCTACTGGCCAGTGAGATCAACTAGTGGCCAGTGTAAACATCTAGTGGGCAGTAAAAATATCTAGTGGCAGGTTTATATATCTAGTGGCCAGTGAGATCAACTAGTGGGCAGAATAAATATCTAGTGGCCAGTGTAAATATCTAATCATCATCATCATCATCATCATGTGCCGTGGCGACTTGCTTTGACTATTATGCTTCTCCAGAGTACCCGATCCTTCATGCAAGCCATAAGTGGAACTAAGTCTAGTACATAACTGGAACTGAGTCTACTACATAAATAGGACTGAATCTACTACATAACTAGAACTGAGTCTACTACATAACTAGAACTGAGTCTACTACATAACTAGAACTGAGTCTACTACATAACTAGAACTGAGTCTACTACATAACTAGAACTGAGTCTACTACATAACTAGAACTGAGTCTACTACATAACTAGAACTGAGTCTACTACATAACTGGAACTGAGTCTACTACATAACTAGAACTGAGTCTACTACATAACTGGAACAGAGTATAAAACATAACTGGAACAGAGTCTACTACATAACTGGAACTGAGTCATCATCATCATCATCATCATGTGCCGTGCCGACTGACGTTGGCTATTACGCTTCTCCAGAGTACACGATCCTTCATGCATGCCATCAGCTCAGTTGGTGATCTCCTCTCACACCATCCCGTCAGACTGTCCAGTATCATTTCTCTTGGTCTTCCTCTTGATCTTCTTCTATTTTTCCTGTTGTTATAATATTTTCAATGCCCCCTCTTCTCACTGCATCCCCCATGAAAGTACATTGTCTCTCTCTTATCTTTTTGACAAGGTTTTTTGTCTCTCCAGCTCTTCTCCTACATTCTTCATTAGTTATTTTTGCTGTCCAGGGGATTCGCAACATTCTTCTAATAAACCACATTTCTACTGCTTCCAATGATTTTTGTGCAGACCTGCCTATTGTCCATGATTCACTTCCATATAACAAGATAGGTTCAATATAGCATTTTAGGACTCGTTTTCTAACATTCATTGATAAAGATGTGTTAGCTAATAAGTTTCTCATTCTCTGAAATGCAGTCTTTGCTTGGCCTATTCTGTTTCTAATTTCTGTTCTGTATTTCCCATCTGAAGTTATTACTGCTCCAAGGTATTTGAATTTCTCCACCTGCTTTAGAATAGTTCCATTTAATTTTATACTGCATGCTGGTGGATTGTGTTTCTTAGATATAACCATAGTCTCTGTCTTTTTGATGTTCAAAGTAAGGCCTTTCTGTTCACTTTCTTTGGCCACTTTATCCAAGAGATTTTGCAGGTCTTGTTGGTTCTCAGCTATCAGTACTGTGTCGTCAGCATACAGAAGGTTGTTAATATTGTATTCTCCAATTTTTATACCTGGTTCTGTGATGATTGTTCTTAGAATATTCTCGTTGTACAGAGAAAAAAAGGTCTGGAGATAGTACACATCCTTGTCTCACCCCTTGTTTTATAGGTTGATATCTAATGGTCAGTGTAAATATCTAGTATCCAGTGTAAACATCTAGTGGCCAGTGTAAATATCTAGTGGCCAGTGAGATCAACTATTATGCAGAGTAAACATCTAGTGGCCAGTGTAAATATCTAGTGGCCAGTGAGATCAACTATTATGCAGAGTAAACATCTAGTGGCCAGTGTAAATATCTAATGGCCTGTGAGATCAACTATTATGCAGATTAAACATCTAGTGGCCAGTGTAAATATTTAGTTCCCAGTGAGATCAACTAGTGGACAGAGAAAACATCTAGTGGCCAGTGTAAATATCTAGTGGCCAGTGAGATCAACTAGTGGACAGAGAAAACATCTAGTGGACAGTGTAAATATCTAATGGCAAGTGAGATCAACTAGTGGGCAATGTAAACATCTAGTTGTTAGTGAGATCAACTAGAGTGCAGTGTAAACATCTAATGGCCAGTAAGCATCTAGTGGACAGTAAGATCAACTAGTCTGCAGTGAGATCAACTAGTGGCCATTGTAAACATCTAGTTACCAGTGAGATCAAACAGTGGCCAGTGTAAGCATCTAGTGGCTACTAAGATCAACTAGTGACCAGTGTAAACATCTAGTGGACAGTGAGATCAACTAGTGGCAAGTGTAAACATCTAGTGGTCAGTGTAAATATCTAGTGGACAGTGAGCTCAACTAGTGGCAAATGTAAACATCTAGTGGCCAGTGTAAATATCTAGTGGACAGTGAGCTCAACTAGTGGCAAGTGTAAATATCTAATGGCCATTATAATTCTCTAGTGGCCAATGAGATCAACTAGTGGCCAGTGTAAACATCTAGTGGACAGTGAGATCAACTAGTGGCCAGTGTAAACATCTAGTGGACAGTGAGATCAACTAGTGGCCATTGTAAACATCTAGTGGCCAGTGTAAATATCAAATGACCATTATAATCATCTAGTGGCCAGTGAGATCAACTAGTGGCCAGTGTAAGCATCTAGTGGACAGTGAGATCAACTAGTGGCCAGTGAGATCAACTAGTGGCCAGTGTAAGTATCTAGTGGCCAGTGAGATCAACTAGTGGAAAGTGTAAACATCTACTTGTCAGTCTAAATATCTCATTGACAGTGTAAATATCTCATTGACAGTGTAAGCATCTAGTGGCCATTGTAATGTGGTGGTCAGTGAGATCAACTAGTGGCCAGTTAGATCATCTAGAGTCCAGTGAGATCATCTAGTGCCCGTGAGATCATCTAGTGGCCAGTGAGATTATCTTGTGGCCATTGAGATCATCAATGGCCAGTGTAAGCACATAGTTTCCAGTGAGAACATTTATGGGAAAATTAGGTCATATAGATTCCAGTGTAAGATTCTAGTGGCCAGTGAGATCATTTTGTATCTTGTAAGAGCTTCTCGTGTTTATTGTAAGCATCCATCGGTAAATGATATCATCTAGTGACCAATGAGATTATCTAGTAACCAGTGTAGAATTATATATTCTGTAAGATCCTTTAGCAGCCAGAGTAAATATCTACTGGCAGTGTTAGCATCTAATGGCCAATGAGATCATCTAGTGTCCAGAGTAGGCATCTAGTGGCCATTGAGATCATGTAGTGGTCGCTGTTAGCATCTTGTGGCCAGTAAGATCACATAGCTGCATTTGAAGCATCTATAGTAGCCAATGAGATCATCTAGTGTCCTGTGCAAGCATCTAGTGGGAAGTGAGATAATCTAGTGGCCAGTTTGATCTTCTAGAGACCAGTGAGATCATTTAGTGGCCAATGAGATTATCTAATGGCCAGTGAGATCATAAATGGCCAGTGTAAGCATCTAGTTGCCAGTGTAAGAATCTATTGGCCAGTGTAAGCATCTAGTAGCAGTGTAAGAATCTATTGGCCAGTGTAAGCATCTAGTGTCGAGTGAGGTCATCAATGATTAGTGTAAGCATCTAGTGACAAGGTGTAAGCATCTAGTGGCCAGTGAGATCATGAATTGGCAAGTGCAAGCATCTAGTGGCCAGTGTAGGCATCTAATGTCTAATGATATCACCTAGTGGCCCGTGTAAGCATCTAGTGGCCAGTAAGACCATCATGTGGCCAGTTTAAGCACCTAACGGCCAGTGAGATCATCTATTGGCCAGTGTAACCATCTAGTGGACAGTGAGGTCATTTAGTGGCCAATGAAAGGATCTAATGGCCAGTGAGATCATCTCGCAGCCAATATAAGCATCTAATGGCTAGTGAGATCATCTAGTGGCCACTGTAACCATCTAGTGGTCAGTGAGATCATCTAATGGCCAGTGTAGGCATCTAGCAGCCAGTGAGGTCATCTAGTGGCCAGTGTAAGTATCTAGTGTCCAGTGAGGTCATCTAGTGGCCAGTGTATGTATCTAGTGTCCAGTGACATGATCTCGTGGCCAGTTGTAGCATCTAGTGACCATTGTCATTATCTAGTGGCCAGTGTAAGCTTCTAGAGGCCAATGAGATCATCTAGTGGTCAATGTAAGCATCTAATGCCCAGTTAGATAATCTAGTGGTCAGCGTGGTCATCTAATGGCCACTGAAATCACCTAGTGGTCAGTGTGATCATCTAGTGGTCAGTGTAAGGGTCTAGTGGCCAGTCAAATCATCTAGTGGCCAGTAAGATCATCTGGTAGTCAGTTTTGTCATCTAGATGTCAGTGAGATCAGTGTGATCATTTAGTGGTCAGTGTGGTCATCTAGTGGTCATTGTGATCATTTAGCGACCAGTGAGATCATCTAGTGGCCAGTGTAAGCATATATAGTTTTTACTGTGAACATCTAATCGCCAATGGAAGCGTCCAGTGGCCAGTGAGATCATTTAGTGACCAGAGAGAACATCTAGCTACCATAGAGATCATCTAGTGCCCAGATAAATCATCTAGTTCTTTAACATTGAAGCTGAGAGACATAAAATAAAATATTACATTTACGTTTCACTCTTAAACATTCACTCAGTGCAGAAGTAACTACATACATTATAAATGACTATTCATTAGATCATCTAGTTGTCATACAGATCATCCTTTATCCAGAGAGATCACACAGTTTACAGAGAAATCATCTAGCGGCCAGAAAGATCATCTAGTGGTCAGAGAGGTTACCAGAGAGATCATCTAGTGGCCAGAGAGAAGGCCTAGTAGCCAGTGAGATTATCTATCGCAGGAGAGATCATCTAGTGGCGAGAGAGATCATCTAATGGCCAAAGAGATGATCTAATGGCCGGAGAGATCATCTAATGCCCAGAGAGATCATCTAATGGCCAGATAGATCATCTAGTGTCCAAAGAGATTATCTAATGCCCAGAGAGATCATCTAATTGCCAGAGTGATCATCTAGTGTCCAACAAGATCATCTAGTGGCCAGAGAGATGGTCTAGTAGTCAGTGAGATCTTGTAGTAGATAGAGAGATCATCTAATTGCCAGATAGGTCATCTAGTGGCCAGAGAGATCATTTAATGGCGAGAGAGATCATCATTGGAGAGATCATCTAGTGGCAAGAGAGATCATCTAATGGTCAGAGAGATCATCATTGGAGAGATCATCTAGTGGCAAGAGAGATCATCTAATGGTCAGAGAGATCATCATTGGAGAGATCATCTAGTGGCCAGAGAGATCGTCTACTGGCAAGATAGATAAGGATAAGGGCAACCTGAAATATTGTGTTGTAAAATTGTTACGTGCTGTGTGGATGAGGTATAGACTGTAATATTGGTGTGTGATATGTTTGTGGTGTATCGACTGGAATATTGATATGTGCCATGTGGGTTACGTATAGATTGGAATATTGATATGTTCCATGTGAGTTATGTATAGACTTTAATATTGCTATGTGCCATGTTGGTGAAGTATAGACTGGTATATTGCTATGTACCATGCGAGTGATGTATAGATGAAGTTTATAACTACTTATAGACTAAATGTATAATTATTTATAGACTACATTTATAACTATATCTAGACTAAGTTTATGACAACTTATAGACTACTTATTCACAAATTCTGACAGGAATTTTCTGGTCTGTGAATGAAAATGAGCACGCAGCCGTGGATAAGAAGATAAAAACAAGACATTTTGAACTCAGTACCTGTACTTTTTTCTTTTCAAATTTCAGGACACGTACAGACATAATCACGTTATAGATATTTTAGAAGTTTCAAGAGAATTTTTTGTACAGTACAAAAAATCTACATGTAGATTCTTCAATCGTCTAAGTCTGGTATATATATTGTAGATTATTTAATCGTCTGTTACATGTACTGTAGGTTCTTTAATCCTCTAAGTCTGTTACATGTACTGTAGGTTCTTTAATCCTAATCCTCTAAGTCTGTTATATGTACTGTAGGTTCTTTAATCCTCTAAGTCTGTTACATGCACTGTCTGTTCTATAATCGTCTAAGTCTATTACATGCACTGTACGTTCTATAATCGTCTAAGTCTGTTACATGCACTCTATGTTCTATAATCGTCTAAATCTGTTACATGCACTCTATGTTCTATAGTCGTCTAAGTCTGTTACATGTACTGTAGGTTCTTTAATCCTCTAAGTCTATTACATGTAATGTAGGTTCTTTAATCTTCTAAGTCTGTTACATGTAGTTTCTTTAATCGTCTAAGTTTGTCTAAGTTTGATGATGATAATATCTACCAGAAACAATTCTCTTCTCAGTTTCCTGCTAGTGTTACATGCACTTCATGGTACCCACAACTTTAGATTTCTCAGAACTTTCAGAACAGACCATGGCACAGAAAAGTTTCTCAAAACTTTCAGAACAGACCATGACACAGAAAAGTTTCTCAGAAATTTTAGAACAGACCATGACACAGAAAAGTTTCTCAGAACTTTCAGAACAGACCATGACACAGAAAAGTTTCTCAGAACTTTCAGAACAGACCATAACACAGAAAAGTTTCTCAGAACTTTTAGAACAGACCATGACATAGAAAAGTTTCTCAGCACTTTCAAAACAGACCATAACACAGAAAAGTTTCTGGGCCCTCCAACTACTATCTACATTCTGGTAAAAAGATAAATGAAATCAGGAAGCGCAAGAAAACATCACATGTCATCAACAAATACAAGTAGACATATGACAACAAGAGAGGAAAACATCACATGTCATCAACAATAACAAGTAGACACATGGCATCAAGAGAGGAAAACATCACATGTCATCAACAATAACAAGTAGACACATGGCAACAAGAGAGGAAAACATCACATGTCATCAACAATAACAAGTAGACACATGGCATCAAGAGAGGAAAACATCACATGTCATCAACAATAACAAGTAGACACATGGAAACAAGAGAGGAAAACATCACATGTCATCAACAATAACAAGTAGACACATGGCATCAAGAGAGGAAAACATCACATGTCATCAACAATAACAAGTAGACACATGGCAACAAGAGAGGAAAACATCATAAAACACCAATAATATTATGCACACACATCACAACAGAGAGAGGAAAACATCATAAATTATCTATAAAAGCATCTGCATGCAACACACATATGCACAAACAACAAAGGTCTACGTAAAGTGCTCTGTGTTTATTTCTTTGAAAAAATATACATTTTATAGTGATTTTATAGTGTAATAAACTTTATAAAATGATAATGACACATGGACTAGATGTTGTATGCATAAAATGAGGACAGAAAAGAACAGTAAACATTTAAAAGTGAATTTATGAAGTGTTACTTGAAAATATCATTGAAAACATGTATATAACTCCTACAAGACCTCTCTCTTCATCTTTACTCTTCTTGTCTCTGTTCTTGTTCTTTTCTTGCCTCTGTTCTTGTTCTTGTCTCTGTTCTTGTCCTTGTTATTGTCTCTGTTTTCCTCTCTGTTCTTGTCCCAGCCCATTCATTAGCTCCTGAAATAGAAATAACTGATCTTGATTTTAAAGAAACATGGAAGGTCATTAAGAAAAGCATAAAGTAAACATCTAGAAAAACAGAAAACACAAAGAAAAATGTGCAGAAAGTCAGAAAACAGAGAAAACATATGGCAACACTCAAAAGAGAGACAAAAAAAGACAGTCTTAAAACACACAAAAAGAGAACATTTAGAAAGTCTGATAAGAAAACTCACACACTCAAACAAAAGAGAAATGTGTGGGAAGTTCTAGATTCTAGAAGTCAGAATGTGGGAGATACAGCTAGGAAAATAGAAGGGGGTGGGGCGGGGTGGTGGGGGGAGGAGAACGTTTCTGTGAGAGAATATAGAGAAAATTATTTCAAAATTTAACAGGAGAAAGAAAGGAACATATTCCTGTAAAAGTTCTAGACATGAAATAAGAGAAAGCCTTATATAAGTTCTAGACATGAAATAAGAGAAAGCCTTGAATAAGTTCTAGACAAGAAATAAGAGAAAGTCTTATATAAGTTCTAGACATGAAGTAAGAGAAAGCCTTATATAAGTTCTAGACATGAAATAAGAGAAAGCCTTGAATAAGTTCTAGACACGAAATAAGAGAAAGTCTTATATAAGTTCTAGACATGAAATAAGAGAAAGCCTTATATAAGTTCTAGACATGAAATAAGAGAAAGCCTTATATAAGTTCTAGACATGAAATGAGAGCAGGGAAGGAAAAGATTGTGAGACTTAAAGAAAGTAAATGTTGAACTTTCCTAACCTCTGACACAATGGACTCCGGGAGAAAGTTAGTGCTGCGGGCAGAGCAGTGTAGTCAGTGTTTCGGCTTGTTCTCTGGCCGAGCGACCACTCAGAGTTACTGCTCCCTCAATGTCCACTCCTTCTCCTGTGGGGTCAGCTAAATACACCTGTAACAGGAAATACACCAGAACTGATTACCTGTAGTTACATTACTGAGACATCGACACTTTATCTAACACTTACATATTACAATAGACTTAGAGATGTTGATGTTTGAAATACTCAGTAATGTTAGTGTATCATGTTTCTGTAATGTTAGTGGATCATGTTTCTGTAATGTTAGTGTATCATGTTTCTGTAATGTTAGTGGATCATGTTTCTGTAATGTTAGTGTATCATGTTTCTGTAATGTTAGTGTATCATGTTTCTGTAATGTTAGTGTATCATGTTTCTGTAATGTTAGTGGATCATGTTTCTGTAATGTTAGTGGATCATGTTTCTGTAATGTTAGTGTATCATGTTTCTGTAATGTTAGTGGATCATGTTTCTGTAATGTTAGTGTATCATGTTTCTGTAATGTTAGCGCATCATGTTTCTGTAATGTTAGTGTATCATGTTTCTGTAATGTTAGTGGATCATGTTGGATTGATGGATGAAGTACAGCATTCACATATTATTTACATCATTTATTACACAATATTTTGACATGGGCACACAACGTGACAGTAATGCAAAATGTGACTAAAAAACTAATGTTACAAGAAAATGGAATAATGAAGTTAATGTTCAAAAATGTAACAGGAGAAAAAAATTGAAAACAAACTATGAGAAGAAATTTACTGTTTCAAGTAAAAAAAAAAATAATAATGTGACAGAAAGCACAATATGGTAGGAGAAATAAATTGACACAAATGTCACAGGAAAAAAAATCAAAAGTAAAGAATGAATACAAGAAATGTAATTCAACAAATATAGTATAATGTTGCAGGGAAACTTGCAACATACCGTTGTTCGACAATGATAGTTCATATTTCAATATTCCTTGTAATATTGCTCTCAATTCATTGCTGTTATATTTCCATCCGCTGTCTCAAGTCTAGACGCTGATTCATTTGATGGCAGCAAACTGACAACTTGCAAGACTTTCACCAGCTTGTCAGTCACGTGTGCTCCACTAAACAGACTCTTACAACTTGCAAGACTTTCACCAGCTTGTCAGTCACGTTTGCTCCGCTAAACAGACTCTTACAACTTGCAAGACTTTCACCAGCTTGTCAGTCACGTGTGCTCCACTAAACAGACTCTTGATCATTTTATTCAGCTGTCCTGGTACAAGATTCGTTTATTTCCTAAACTGATCCAAAGCAAATCATAGGAAGGTGAGCTGAACACTTAACAGAACATTCTGCCCTGGTTTACTGGCCGACAATTCTTATTGTTGTATTAAAGTCTTGTTTTCTTTCCACTCTTTAAGTCCTGTTTTCCTTCCACTCTTTAATTCCTGTTTTCCTTCCAATCTTGAAGTCGTTTTTTCCTTCCACTCTTTCATTTTTGCTTTCCTCCCACTCTTTAAGTCCTATTTTCCACTCTTTAATTATTTTGCTTCCACTCTTTAATTCCAGCTTTCTTTCCATTCTTTAATTAATGTTTTCCTTCCACTCCTTTAGCTTAAGACCCGCTTACTAACATCTAGTATGGTTAGGTAGGTTTAGCTTAAGACCCGCTTACTAACATCTAGTATGGTTAGGTAGGTTTAGCTTAAGACCCGCTTACTAACATCTAGTATGGTTAGGCAGGTTTAGCTTAAGACCCGCTTACTAACATCAAGTATGGTTAGGCAGGTTTAGCTTAAGACCCGCTTACTAACATCTAGTATGGTTAGGCAGGTTTAGCTTAAGACCCGCTTACTAACATCTAGTATGGTTAGGCAGGTTTAGCTTAAGACCCGCTTACTAACATCTAATATAGGTAACCAAGTTTAGCTTAAGACACCATAAATATCCTGTTTAATAAAATGACCCCCCCCCCCCCAACTCTGTATACCAGAGCCCACTTTCAACCTTCCCTCTCTCTGACAATGTTAAAGAAAAAAAAACAACAACACATGAATACATAATGTGATATGAAAACATATTTTGACAAAAGTATAATGAACCAATAACTGAAAAACAAAAAAATTATGAGACAGAAATATACTGACACAATGGACATAATCTTAGAAATATCGCAGTGAAACAAACAAAGAGGCAGGAAGGTAAAGTGACACAGGAAATTATCAAGAAGAAAAGAGACCAGCAAAAGATATGGCAGTATCATGAGGAAATAGTGCATCCAGAAACAAGCAGCTATTGTCACAGAATAATGTATTATGAAAGAAGAAATTACGATGGTTAAATAAAACACCAAGAAACAAGGAAACACCAAAAAATAAATATATAAATAAATAAAAATATTTAAATAATTTATTTACAACCGAGAGCCCTACAGGAGCGCTGTTTGGGAGGCACAGTTCCGCAAGGGACATGCATGAACGAATGAATGAATAACTTAAATAATATACATGAGGAAAATAATTCCCGCACACATTCTTCAGATAAGACACAAGAAAAGACAAAGAGCGCCTACCGTGACACCGCTGTCCTTCAGTCTCTGCACGTAAGAAATGAGATCCTCGCTGCTCTTGCTTCTGTCAATCACAATGACAGCCACTTTTCTAGCTCCAGGTCGACCGCCCCTCTCTGGGCTGTATCCACCATTAATGACGCGCTAGTTGGCCGGGGGTGAGAAAACAATGAAGGAACTTTATTCTGGTACACCTGTAACTCGGGCTACACAGACAGGTGAGTAAAGACATGGAGAGATGAGTGGCAAGCTAGTTCATGAAAATATCTCATCAATTGTTTTCAAATGTCGGTTACAGGAAGACATGTTCTTCAAATGTCTGCCACAGAAAACATGTTATTCAAATGTCTGTCACAGACACTGTGTGCTTGTATTGTCTGCCACAGAAAACATGTTCTTCAAATATCTGCCACAGAAAACATGTTCTTCAAATGTCTGTCGCAGACACTGTGTGCTTGTATTGTCTGTCGGGAGCACAGGCAAGTCTGAGTCTGGTGCCATGGTACTATTAGTTTGAGAGTTAAAAATTATACAAACTCTCAAAGTTGCTCTTCAAATACCGGCGATAGTGGCACTGATGATGATGGTTATGACGACGACGATAATGATGATGTGTGATCAGCATTCAGCACCAAAAAAAAAACCATCCAAAAATGGAACTAACAACCCGAACGTTTGAGACAACCCAACACTTTTTGATAAACACGGTTGTTCTTGAGAAAGCCCATTAATCTAGATAAAACCCGCTAATCTCGAAAAAAAAAACCAGCTAATCTTGATAAAATCAGCTAATTTTGAAATAACGGGCTAATATTGATAACATCAACAAATCTTGATAAAATCAGCTAATCTTGATAACATAATATGACAAAATAAATAAAGAAATAAGACATACAAGCAGTTAATCTTGGTAAAGCCAGGTAATCTTGATAAAACCAGCTAATCTTGATAAAGCCCTCTCATTTTGATACAGCCGGCTAATCTTGATAAACCTAGCTAATCTTGATAGAGCCGGCTAATCTTGATTAGGATATGTACATTTAAGGAGTATTTTCTTGCTGCGCACAATTCATTCTTGACGAGGCATCAGCCATGGATAAACTGGATATGAGACATGACTGAATGATGAATAGTGTGGATTATCGAACGGTGAGTGAAAGGAGTAAATGAATGATGAGTGAATTTAACGAATGCTGAGAGAAAAGAAGATTATGTGAAATGTGAAGGTGCTACAGGCGAAGAACACAGACGTGTGTTGAGTGAGCTTACCTCTACAAGCTCGGGCAGCTTTCTGCTCACGTAGGAGTTGAGCCGTTCCTTGTACTGCTGCACAGTGTTGTAGGTGTTCAGATCAAAGCCTTCGTCATCAGGACAGGAACCGGATACCACGCCATACTGAAGGAGGGCAGGGTCAAGGTGAAGGTTACATAACGTACAGCACTGACAAATCTAATGTTTCTACAAGAATGAGTTGTTAAGAAATACTGCCACATCTGAACTAATGTCTTACTGTAATATGTGAACTAATGTCTTGCTGTAACAAGTGATCAAATGTCTTAATGTGACACATGAACTAATGTCTTACTGTAACATGTGTACAAATGTCTTACTGTGACATGTGAACTAATGTCTTACTGTAAAAAAGTGAACAAATGTATTACTGTAACATATGAACTAACACCTTACTGTTACATGTGTACAAATGTGTTACTGTAACAAGTGAATAAATGTCTTACTGTAACACGTGAACTAATGTCTTACTGTAATCTCTGAACTAATGTCTTACTGTAATCTCTGAACTAATGTCTTACTGTAATCTCTGAACTAATGTCTTACTGTAATCTCTGAACTAATGTCTTACTGTAATCTCTGAACTAATGTCTTACTGTAATCTCTGAACTAATGTAGGAGTAGGTGTCAAGAAGTTGACGCACGACTTGAGCCTGACACGTGGAAGAGCTTCCAGAATGATTGTGCAGCAGTGATATCATAAAGTGTGCGCGTGACAGGTCTCGTGACCCCTTTCTGAGTACAACAAGGACAAGAAAATAGCATATGCCATGTTATTCCTGCAGCTATGTGCCACTCACGGCTAAGACGTTCTGGAACGTATTGTCACAGGTGACAATGTGCTCATCATACCGCCCCAGAATCGAAACATGCAAGCATAAAGTGAGCATCCGGACTCTCACAGAACAAGGAAACTCAAGGTCGTGCCGCCAATTGGCAAAGGATGGCTGCTGTGTTCTGGAATCAGAAAGGCATGTTTTTGGTCAATGTTCTTGAAAGGGAAGCAACAATTAGTGCAGAAGTGTTCGGTGCATCATCAGAACATGTGCGAGCGGCAGCAGATATTATCGTCCTGGGCTGTAAAGAGAAGATGCTCCGCCCTGACAATGCTCCGCCCTCACAATGCTCCGCACTCACAATGCTCCGCCCTCACAATGCTCCGCCCTGACAATGCTCCGCCCTGACGAGGCTGCCACGGTTCCGAGATCTTGCAGCTTTTTCTGTGGGAGGATTTTGGGCATTCCGTCGTGGGGTTCAGATCTAGACCCAAGAGAGTTTCACTTCGTCCCAGCCCTAAAGGAACATCTTGGTGTCCCAGCTCTCAAGGAACATCTTGGTGTCCCAGCTCTCAAGAAACATTTTGGTGGCCAAGCTCTCAAGAAACATTTTGTTGGCCAAGCTCTCAATGAATATCATGGTGTCCCAGCTCTCAATGAATATCTTGGTGTCCCAGCTCTCAATGAATATCTTGGTGTCCCAGCTCTCAATGAATATCTTGGTGTCCCAGCTCTCAATGAATATCTTGGTGTCCCAGCTCTCAAGAAACAACTTGGTGTCTCAGTTCTCAGGGAACATCTTGGTGTCAAAGCTCTCAAGAAACATCTTGGTATCCCAGCTCTCAAGAAACAACTTGGTGTCCCAGCTCTCAAGGAACAACTTGGTGTCCCAGCTCTCAAGAAAAAACTTGGTGTCCCAGCTCTCAAGAAACAAATTGGCGTCCCAGCTCTCAAGAAACAACTTGCTGTCCCAGCTCTCAAGGAACATCTTGGTGTCCCAGTTCTTAGGGAACATGTTGATGTCCCAGCACTCAAGACACAACTTGGTGTCCCAGCTCTCAGGGAACATCGTAGTGTAACAGTTCTCAGGGAACATCTTAGTGTCCCAGCTCTCAAGAAACAACTTGGTGTCGCAGCTCTCAGGGAACATCTTGGTGTCCCAGCTCTCAAGAAACAACTTGGTGTCCCAGCTCTCAGGGAACATCTTGGTGTCCCAGCTCTCAAGAAACAATTTGGTTTCCCAGTTCTCAAGGAACATCTTGGTGTCCCAACTCTCAAGAAAGAAATTGGTGTCCCAGCACTCAAGGAACATCTTGGTGTCCCAGTTCTCAGGGAACATCTTGGTCCCAGCTCTCAAAAAACAACTTGGTGTCCCAGCTCTCAGGGAACGTCTTGGTCTCCCAGCTCTCAAGGAACATTTTATTGTCCCAGCTCTCAGGTAACATCTTGGTGTCCCAACTCTCAGGGAACATCTTGGTGTCCCAGCTCTCAAGAACATCTTCGTGTCCCAGCTGACAATTAACATCCTGATGTCCCAGCTCACAAGGAACATCTTGGTGTTCCAGCTCTCAAGGAACATCTTATTGTCCCATCTCTCAGGGAACATATTGATGTCCCAGCTCACAAGGAACATCTTGGTGTCCCAGCTCTCAGGAACATCTTGGTGTCCCAGCTCTCAAGGAACATCTTGGTGTCCCAGCTCTCAATGAACATCTTGGTGTCCCAGCTCTCAAGGAACATCTTGGTGTCCCAGCTCTCAAGGAACATCTTGGTGCCAACAGATTTCAGAGTGACGAGGATGTTGGGTCAGATGGGACACGGCTGCTCTGTGGCCAAGACACCAGACTTTACAAGATGGGCATCGAAAAATTGATCTTACGCTTAGAAAAATGCATCAGTTGCCATGGCGACCATGTACAAAAATAAGGTATCCAGCATGGTACACAGTGTACAGTGTGTTATGTCCAACATGGTACACAGTGTACAGTGTGTTATGTCCAACATGGTACACAGTGTACAGTGTGTTATGTCTAACATGGTACACAGTGTACAGTGTGTTATGTCTAACATGGTACACAGTGTACAGTGTGTTATGTCTAACATGGTACACAGTGTACAGTGTGTTATGTCCAGCATCGTACACAGTGTACAGTGTGTTATGTCTAACAAGAACTTTCTCTAGAAGTAGTATCCACTGTAAACTTACGATAAGGATGGCCCCGTTATTTCTGTCATGAATGAATATACACACCTGTTCTCTCTAGCAGTCTTTGCCAAGTGTAAACTCACAGCCCTGCTTGTGTACACACATACACACATTGTTCCTGTGTCAAAACGTTGAACTAAGGGACAAACACCCACACACATACACAGTTATATACACACATGCAGACGTACACAGTACACACACACATTATCTTTCTACTGACAGACCTGGAAACCAACACTCAAGTCATCAGAACTTATCGCGTTTGATATGAAGGAGGTGGTCCAGGATGTAGCGTCTGGGCCTAAGCCCGCGGGGCTGAAGACAAAGTAAATATCGCTCGGGTTCAATTCCCCACATTCTGCGAAGGAGAAATTTACGTATGAAAACATACATCTATGTATGTGAAAAAATACTCCTATGTCAGACATCATAACTCTTATATGTATGACAACATAACTCTTATATGTGTGACAACATACTCCTATATGTGTGACAACATACTTTTATATACGTTACAGCATATTTTTATATATAACAAAGCTGAGAACAAATTTCTGATCCAAACAAACACAGGACAAACACGTGACACATGTTAGTAACTGTCAACATATCAATGTCACCTTGTGGCAGCGGAAAATCCGGGACAAATTCTCAGAGCATCGCTCACAGTGACAACCTAATGTCAGTGCATGCTTGAGTGATATTAGCTTGTGTGATAGGTGAACAAAGATGACAGTAGCTATTGTATAATAACATAAGTTGCTGGTAACTATTGTCGTTGTATAACAGGGCTGATGGCAAATATTACTGTATGTTAACTGAATGTGATGGTAGCTACTGTAGTATGATAACTGAGTGTGATAATAACTACTGTAAAACTGAGTGTGATGGTAGCTACTGTAGTATGATAAATGAGTATGACAATAGCTACTGCAGTATGATAAATGAGTGTGATAGTAGCTACTGTGTTATGATAACTGAGAAAACCCGTAGATGTTACTTTATGACTTACGATGATGAAACAGATGACAAGAAAGAGAAACTTACGCTGGATCTTAGGTGCAGAGGTCGTGGTGGGCTTCGCTGTGAAGAGAAAGAATCACATATTGTGAATGTTTTAGCCAAGCTGTAGTAGTAGTTTAAAAATCCGCCTTTGATTCTTTCCAGTTTTTAAACTAACAAAAAAAAAAAAAAAACGAAATCCTGGCTAGAATACAGTACCAAAATCGTGGACAGACAGACAGACAGACAGACAGACAGACAGATTATTGGTTAGAATACAATAATAAATGTTTGGACAGACAGACAGACAGATTATTGGTTAGAATACAATAATAAAAGTTTGGACAGACAGACAGACAGACAGATAGACAGATTATTGATTAGAATACAGTAGCAAAAGTGAATATTTCTCCAAGTTTATGTTATACACCAATTTTTTTTCTATATCACAAATATCACATTAAAACAAAACCATGAATAATTCCATGACAAATATCATATTTCAATTCTCAGGTGAATGTTTTATTCAGAAAGATGACATCATAAACAATTGTTCTGAAATCTACCATACAAGTAACTCAATGTCTGACACAAGTAACACAATGTCTGACTCCTGTATAATCTACCATTCAAGTAACTCAGTGTTGACTCTTATATAATCTGCCATACAAGTAGTTCAGTGTCTGACGCTTGTATAATCTACCATACAAGTAGCTTAGTATCTGACTCTAGTATAATCTACCATATAAGTAGCTTAGTATCTGACTCTAGTATAATCTACCATATAAGTAGCTTAGTATCTGACTCTTGTATAATCTACCATACAAGTAGCTCAATATCTGACTCTTGTATAATCTACCATACAAGTAGCTCAATATCTGACTCTTGTATAATCTACCATACACACAAAGGAAGAGAGCAAATGACGCATGTACAGATAACACACAAAGGAAGAGAGTAAATGACGCACGTACAGGTAAGACACAAAGGAAGAGAGTAAATGACGCACGTACAGGTAAGACACAAAGGAAGAGAGTAAATGACGCACGTACAGGTAAGACACAAAGGAAGAGAGTAAATGACGCACGTACAGGTAAGACACAAAGGAAGAGAGTAAATGACGCACGTACAGGTAACACACAAAGGAAGAGAGTAAATGACGCACGTACAGGTAAGACAAAAAGGAAGAAAGTAAATGACGCACGGACAGATAACACACAAAGGAAGAGAGTAAATGACGCACGTACAGGTAAGACACAAAGGAAGAGAGTAAATGACGCACGTACAGGTAAGACACAAAGGAAGAGAGTAAATGACGCACGTACAGGTAAGACACAAAGGAAGAGAGTAAATGACGCACGTACAGGTAAGACACAAAGGAAGAGAGTAAATGACGCACGTACAGGTAACACAAAGGAAGAGAGTAAATGACGCACGTACAGGTAAGACAAAAAGGAAGAAAGTAAATGACGCACGGACAGATAACACACAAAGGAAGAGAGTAAATGACGCACGTACAGGTAAGACACAAAGGAAGAGAGTAAATGACGCACGTACAGGTAAGACAAAAAGGAAGAGAGTAAATGACGCACGTACAGGTAAGACACAAAGGAAGAGAGTAAATGACGCACGTACAGGTAACACACAAAGGAAGAGAGTAAATGACGCACGTACAGGTAAGACAAAAAGGAAGAAAGTAAATGACGCACGTACAGGTAAGATACAAAGGAAGAGAGTAAATGACGCACGTACAGGTAAGACACAAAGGAAGAGTAAATGACGCACGTACAGGTAAGATACAAAGGAAGAAAGTAAATGACGCACGTACAGGTAAGACAAAAAGGAAGAAAGTAAATGACGCACGTACAGGTAAGACACAAAGGAAGATAGTAAATGACGCACGTACAGGTAAGACAAAAAGGAAGAAAGTAAATGACGCACGGACAGATAACACACAAAGGAAGAAAGTAAATGACGCACGTACAGGTAAGACACAAAGGAAGAGAGTAAATGACGCACGTACAGGTAAGACAAAAAGGAAGAAAGTAAATGACGCACGTACAGGTAAGATACAAAGGAAGAGAGTAAATGACGCACGTACAGGTAAGACACAAAGGAAGAAAGTAAATGACGCACGTACAGGTAAGACAAAAAGGAAGAAAGTAAATGACGCACGGACAGATAACACACAAAGGAAGAGAATAAATGACGCACGTACAGGTAAGACACAAAGGAAGAGAGTAAATGACGCACGTACAGGTAAGACACAAAGGAAGAAAGTAAATGACGCACGTACAGGTAAGACACAAAGGAAGAAAGTAAATGACGCACGTACAGGTAAGACACAAAGGAAGAAAGTAAATGACGCACGTACAGGTAAGACACAAAGGAAGAGAGTAAATGACGCACGTACAGGTAAGACACAAAGGAAGAAAGTAAATGACGCACGTACAGGTAAGACACAAAGGAAGAAAGTAAATGACGCACGGACAGGTAAGACACAAGGAAGAAAGTAAATGACGCACGTACAGGTAAGACACAAAGGAAGAAAGTAAATGACGCACGTACAGGTAAGACACAAAGGAAGAAAGTAAATGACGCACGTACAGGTAAGACAGAGGAGAAAGATGAACTTACGTATGCAGGTCCTGCTGGCCAGTAGCTCAATGACTGAGGGAAGTTTCTCGTAGCTCTCCACCTTGATGATGTTGGTTTTGTTGCCCGCGATGTTCAGAAGCTCTGCTTCTCGAACTCCAGATCCGACACCAACAGCAAGGATAGTGATACCTGCATTTCTAGCCTCCTCCGCCGCCTGCTTGGTGAACCTCCATCTGCAGATCACATGATGGGAGAGCACTAGGGTAATGCTGCTTAACAGAATACGGATTTTTCAGGGTTTGTTCCCCTGCCGTGCTGGCATAAACATGAACTCTCTCGTTGTTTTGGTAGTAGATCATTTCTCCTGTGTTACTATATAGTATTTTTAAGTTGTGAATTATATATTTATGACTGAAGAATATGTTCTTTGATCATTCCTGAATTCGTAATAGAATAGGTTTCACAAACATTACCACATTAGCTAGACCAAGTCGGATGAAAAGTTCAATGAATTCATGTTATTCTGACAAATAAGCTGTCAGATTTATTATTGACAATGTCACTTGGGATAAGATGCAGCAGAACATACACTTCTTTCAAGCACATGATCATTGTTCACAAAATCAAACTCCAGCGTTATTGTAGACGCAGCATTTGTCAATGTTCTCAACTTCAAAATACTCTACACGTGATGTGAGGACAGTTCTAAACTTTATATTTTATTAGATCTGCACCACGTGGCCAACTAATTTCTTGTCTGAAATTTCTTTATTGGAAGTTCCAAAAATATGGCTTCTTCTTATTCACCTGAAACATATCTTCCGTCTAACACGACTTTTGATTCTATGTCGTCTTGTTCTTTTTTCTTGTTCTTCTTCTGTGTTTCTGTCTCCTCCGCGTCTCTCTGGTGCGTGTTCTTTGTGTTTCGTCTCTCTCTCTCTCTCTCTGGTGTTCTCTTGTGTTTCGTCTCTCTCTCTCTGGTGTTCTCTTGTGTTTCGTCTCTCTCTCTCTCTGGTGTTCTCTTGTGTTTCATCTCTCTCTCTCTCTCTCTGGTGTTCTCTTGTGTTTCGTCTCTCTCCTCTCTCTCTCTCTGGTGTTCTCTTGTGTTTCGTCTCTCTCTCTCTCTCTCTGGTGTTCTCTTGTGTTTCGTCTCTCTCTCTCTCTGGTGTTCTCTTGTGTTTCGTCTCTCTCTCTCTGGTGTTCTCTTGTGTTTCGTCTCTCTTTCTCTCTCTCTCTCTGCTGTTCTCTTGTGCTTCGTGGCCCCCCCCCCTAAATTGTCCGTGACGTATGTGTCATATGTCAATTGTCCAATAGGCCATGCCTCTATTTTTAGTTGGTCAGCTGGCCGAGTCGGTCACTTCTTATTTCAAAAGCGTGTGCAAATAGCGTGCTAAGATTAGCAAGCATGCCATACGTGTCAGTCTGTTGCGTCATATCTGTCTGTACAATTACCGCGTCCAATATCTTTTTTTATGTCGGAGGTTTTATTGTGTCCTCGCTTTTCGTGTCGTCTGCCTCCTGTGTACTACTGTTACCTGAACAAATCGTTTTTATCTGCCTTTAATACTCACGTCCTGTCGTAGTATTACTAGAATCATGACTTGCAAGGCCATGCTAGAAATTGTGCAGAAACTTGAGCTGCAAAGCTTCACGTGTTGTGATTGTTTTATGTTGCACGGGACGTTTGGGAACGTTTATTTGTGTGTGTGTGTGTGCGTGTGTGTGTGTGTTGGGATGGGTGAGAGGTGTAACTTGTGACCGAGAGAGGTTGTAGGTGAGTCCGTGTAAATTATTTGAAGAGTGTAGTCCTAGTTTCGTTGTAGCCAGGGTGTAAATGTTGACATGGACCAGACTGTCTCCCAGAAATCTTCTTGTCTTATGGTGGAACCCGCGGGCTGTTGTGGCTGTTGCTTGTGTTGTGTTCTACCCACTTCCATCAGTAGCTTCAGGACTTCATCCACTACCCAGGACTTTCATCAATCATCATCATGTACCATGTACTTCCACCAGCAGTTTGCGATGTCGGAGTTGATACTTCATTCATCATTCAGGAGTTTCATCATCAACATCATGTTCCATTATTAAATAGTTTTGTTTGACTCAAAGGAAATGCCCTTGCTCTGTCACGTTAGCACAATGTGAGATATCTTAACATTGTTTCTGTCACTATTGTAGTGTTCTGGAATTGTAACGTCCGCCGTGAGTGCTAACGTGCTTGTTTGCCTCATCATCTCACAGTAAGTCACGGGAACCTGTCATACACTGATCTAAGATTTGTACATGAACAAGATAATTAACAACAACGAAAAAGATAGTTAACAACAACAAACAAGATAGTTAACAACAATGAACAAGACAGTGAAAAACAATGAACAAGATAGTTAACAACAACAAACAAGATAATTAACAACAATGAACAAGATAGTGAAAAACAATGAACAAGATAGTTAACAACAACAAACAAGATAGTTAACAACAACAAACACGATAATTAACAACAATGAACAAGATAGTGAAATACAATGAAGAAGCTAGTTAACAATAATGAACCGCTTGAAAAGAAATCTTGTTCAGCAGAAGCTGAAGGTAACAAGCCATGGACTGCAAGTTTCTTTACTTTGTTATCCCCAGAACCAAGAAAGAACATGAGTTTTCTTTACTTTGTTATCCACAGAACCAAGAAAGAACATGAGTTTTCTTTACTTTGTTATCCCCAGAACCAAGAAAGAACATGAGTTTTCTTTACTTTGTTATCCCCAGAACCAAGAAAGAACATGAGTTTTCTTTACTTTGTTATCCCCAGAACCAAGAATAGAACATGAGTTTTCTTTACTTTGTTATCCACAGAACCAAGAAAGAACATGAGTTTTCTTTACTTTGTTATCCCCAGAACCAAGAAAGAACATGAGTTTTCTTTACTTTGTTATCCCCAGAACCAAGAAAGAACATGAGTTTTCTTTACTTTGTTATCCCCAGAACCAAGACAGAACATGAGTTTTCTTTACTTTGTTATCCCCAGAACCAAGACAGAACATGGGTTTTCACACGAAAATGCTTATACTGAGATCAAGATGCATATTCATTTAGATACAGAAAATACGGTCAAGTAAGTTATAGCACAGACAAGTACAGTCAAAAATTGACAGACATTCTCTCATGTTGACAAGAACGAGAGAGAGACAGAGAGACAGAGAGAGATAGAGAGAGAGACAGAGAGAGAGACAGAGAGAGAGAGAGACAGGTCCTGGAAGAGACTTACTCTTGTGAGTTCCCGTCTGTGATGACCAGAGCGAACTTGTCAGCCGTGGCCCGTGTCACGTCATCTGACAGCTGGACCTGGTGCATGTACTGGATGGCCCGCCCTGTGTCAGTGCGGAGGCCAGCCCGGTGGGGGATGCGGCCTATAGCGGCTTTCACATCTTCTTTGGTGTTGTAGGTGGTCAAGTTAAACCCGTCCTGGAAGGAGATAAAATTACTGCTCTTAAACTTCTCCAAACATGTCGGCTTAACAGATGTTCTTTACTCAAACTTTTCTCACGCGTCTGACTTTTACTGGTCTAGTACACTCCTTTGTGTGTGTCTCTCTCTGTCTCTCTCAGACTTTCTCAGTCTCTATATCTCAGTCTCTCTATCTCTCTCAGTCTTTCTCAGTCTCTCTCTGTCTCTCTATCTCAGTCTCTCTATCTCTCTCAGTCTTTCTCAGTCTCTCTCTGTCTCTCTATCTCTCTCAGTCTCTCTGTCTCTCTATCTCTCTCAGTCTCTTTCACCCTCTCTCTGTGTCTCTCTCAGTCACTCTCTCTCTCTCTCCCCACAGTCGCAGTAGCTATTTTAACACTGAACTAACAATTAGAGAAAAAGAAAATACTGACAAACAAGAACATGCTCCTTACAACAAGACAGAATCTGACAAATTCACCATCACCACCACCACCACCACCACCACCACCACCACCACCAACAACAACAACAACAACAACAACAACAACAACAACATCATCAACAACAACATCATCAACAACAACAACATTGCAGGTACATGCTGGAACTTCACAGATAGAGAATGTTAGTGAACATAAAAATCTAGGTCTCATGTTTGGTGGCGGTAGCATCATCGTGTCTGTCGGAGGTTGTAGTAACTGTCTCGACATTGCTGGTTGTAATGTTCTCTTGTCCTTCGAAGCTGGCGGTGACTTGTTCTTGTCTGTCGTTGGTGGTGGTAGCCCCTTGACTGATATCAGTGACGACAGTATCGTGTCCGTCACTGGTGGTGATGGCCGGTCTGTCACTGGTGGTGAAGGCCGGTCTGTCACTGGTGGTGATGGCCGGTCTGTCACTCATGGCAACAGATGACAGAGATGGCTTCACTGTAGCTGACAGTCGCAGGAAAGGTTTTAAAGCCCTATCTTGAATACGACTGAGATCATCTGTCAACCAAGAGTCGACATCATGAGCACCGCCTTCAACCAATATTTTATTTCTGGTATGGTACAGGTGGATAGTTACAAACGCTGTTTTTATAAACCCTTCCACATTTGCGCTATTTTTATCTGTCCTCTCTTCTGTGTGGTCGTGGTAGTACTCCCTGAACGCCTTAACCCTTTTGAAATAAAGATCAATCAATCAATCAATCAATCTGTTTCACGCACTCATACTCCAGAATGTTGTTGACAAGAATGACTAAGCATTGTCCCTCGCTGGTCTGTGTCAGGCCGGGGACTTTGTCGCGGCCATGGGGCATTGGTACTAACCGCCTTTATGTCTGTGAGAGTGTTATGTGTGTGAGATTGGTATGTCTGTGAGAGTGTTATGTGTGTGAGATTGCTATGTCTGTGAGAGTGTTATGTCTGTAAGAGTTCTATGTCTGTAAGAGTTCTATGTCTGAGAGTTCTATGTGTGTGAGAGTACTATGTGTGTGAGAGTTCTATGTTGACTCACCGCAGGATAGATCCCGAACCCGTAAGTGATAATGGATATCCTGACGCCGTTGGGGCCGATGTCGAAGTTGCTGACAAACGTCTCCAGAAAGTCTTTGGCTCTCTGGAAGTCTTTGGCGGGGATGGAGCTGGAAGAATCTAACACGATGCCGAGTTCTATGGGCTGTTGGATACATACTGGGGACAGAAAGGAGGGAGGCAGTTAGAAAGATGGCGGAGATTGTGATGGAATTATTGGCAGCACAGTTCGTTTATTTCTTGTCATATTTATTTATTTTCATTGTTGTTTGCTCACGTGATTTTCTGAGCTTGTTCGAATGTGTATTTATTGCACTAAAGATGCATGTGGTCGTGAAGTGTTAGAATCAATGTTTATACTTACAGTTTGTCATGTGTTAATGTAGATATGTAAAGTTTGTCATGTTTGTATTAATGTAGATATGTGAAGCTTGTCATGTTTGTATTAATGTAGATATGTGAAGCTTGTCATGTTTGTATTAATGTATATAGATATGTAAAGCTTGTAATGTGTGTATTAATGTAGATATATAAAGCTTGTCACGTTTGTATTATTGTAGATATATATAGTTTGTCATCTTTGTATTTATGTAGATATATATAGCTTGTCATCTTTGTTTTTATGTAGATATATAAAGCTTGTCATCTTTGTTTTTATGCAGATATAAAAAGCTTGTCATGTTTGTATTAATGTAGATATATAAAGCTTGCCATGTTTGTATTAATGTAGATATATAAAGCTTGTCATGTTTGTATTAATGCAGATATATAAAGCTTGCCATGTTTGTATTAATATAGATATATAAAGCTTGCTATGTTTGTATTAATTTAGATATCTTAAGCTTGCCATGTTTGTATTATTGTAGATATATACAGCTTGTCATGTTTGCTTTAATGTAGATATACATACTTCACATGTTCGTAGTAGATTTAATATACAGAATTTATCCTATGTTAATAATTTAAATATCCAGAGCTTGTCACTTTGTACTGTAAATAAACATCTGATGTGACCAGCAACCTCGAACGCGGAAGAAGAAGAAGAATTGTAAATATAAAAGGGACCCAAAGTAACCACGATTTGTTGAAAATAAATAAATAGTAACAATAACAAATCCACCTTCTAGTCTCCTTCAACATAGTAACGATAACAAATCCACCTTCTAGTCTTCTTGAACATACCTTTCACCTGTTTCAATGCACCTGTCAAAACTTTTTCTTCCATTGCTGGAAATATTTATGGAACTCCTCAAGGGGAAAACTGTTTATGGTCTCCAGCGATGTTTGTTTCGTTTCATCTACATCAGCTTTATACATATCACTTTCCGTTCATACTTTTCTTCATCCGTGGGAATAAAAACAGTCACACGAAGCAAGATCCGACAGTCACACGAAGCAAGATCCGACAGTCACACGAAGCAAGATCCGACGAGCACGGAGGATGAGGAACAAGTACCATGTTGTTTCTTAGCCAAGAAATGTTGCAGGGACAAGGCTGTGCGGGCGGGAGAGTTACCGTGCTGCAGTAACCAGCTTCTACGTTTCCACACATTCTGTTGTTGTCGCACACTGTCACGCAGTCGTGCCAAACACTGAGATAATAATGTAGACTTACTCTCTGTCCCGGTGGAACAATTTCTTATCAACAATCACGGTCACGTCACACAAACAATCCAGTCTTAACATCGGATCGAACTTGGCGTGCCTTCTTGGATCTTGGTGAACTTGAAGTCTGCAGTTTCTAGACCATATTCTTAGCCCACAGTCTCATCCCAGCCACTTGTCTTTCTGAATCATACTGACAGTTTCAACTACAGTTTTGTTCAAAATAAAACAAAACTTCACCTACTTTTGTTTCTTGTTGTCAGCAGTAACAGAAAAACGCAGAATGTCACTCGTAGAGGCACAGCACAAGCTGCCAAACACACGAACAACTTGTCAGAGGATTATGTCACAAAACAAACCGGAAAACCTTGTTCTAAAGACAGCTAGCGCCTTGATACTGGAATATAAATCTCTCGCGTGATAGAACCAGTTACACTTCATGTTACTTTAGGGTCCCGTCCCCCCCCCCCCCCCCCCCGGAATAGAACGTTTCGCGTTTATTTTAATGTGGATGTTTAGATGTTATCATGTTTTGATTATTGTAGTTATATAGAGCTTGTAATGTTTGCATAATGTAGATATCTACGAATAGCACATGAACATGTACTAATTGTGTGAAGTAATAATTCTGGTACAAGGAAGTGAAGCTGATTAAGTGGTCGGACTGTGAAGATTATCGTGATAATCATTTGCTCATTTCTATGCTTGGTTATGGAAATGAGTGTGATAATAACTATGATAATAAGAGTAGAAGTGATTGCAGCAGTGAGAGTGATAATTAGGAAGTATGAAATAAAATGTTGGCAGAACTACTTAGATTGAGGCAGGAACTGACACACAGAACTACTTAGCTTGAGGCAGGAACTGACACACAGAACTACTTAGCTTGAGGCAGGAACTGACACACAGAACTACTTAGCTTGAGGCAGGAACTGACACACAGAACTACTTAGCTTGAGGCAGGAACTGACACACAGAACTACTTAGCTTGAGGCAAGAACTGACACACAGAACTACTTAGCTTGAGGCAGGAACTGACACACAGAATTACTTAGCTTGAGGCAGGAACTGACACACAGAACTACTTAGCTTGAGGCAGGAACTAACACACAGAACTACTTAGCTTGAGGCAGGAACTGACACACAGAACTACTTAGCTTGAGGCAAGAACTGACACACAGAACTACTTAGCTTGAGGCAGGAACTGACACACAGAACTACTTAGCTTGAGGCAGGAACTGACACACAGAACTACTTAGCTTGAGGCAGGAACTGACACACAGAACTACTTAGCTTGAGGCAGGAACTGACACACAGAACTACATAGCTTGAGGCAGGAACTGACACACAGAACTACTTAGCTTGAGGCAGGAACAGACACACAGAACGACAGAGCAGAAAACTAGTGACAATATTTACTTTCTGTTCCAAGGTCGGTCACTGCTCTTGCTGCCAGAGGGTGGAAACATTCTGGTGAAAACAGACGCAAATGGTAAGTCATACAAGCTCAACTGTTCAGAGCACATACATTATGAAGAAAACAGCGCTAAGATATATTAGCATCAGCGAGCTAACTACATACATTTTGATGAGCAAATCATAATGTAAGAGGAAGTTTGTGTCACACACAGTCGCCTGTCACACTGAAGGTCCCTGTTCGATTTCACATTCAAGCAGAATTTTTTTTTCGAATCTACCGGAACTAGGGTCAACTCAGCATTTTAAACATGGTCACCTGGCACTTCTCTGGGAAAACAAGGACACTCAGAACAGGGCCTGGCACTCCTAGCTCAGCTGCCGCACTGGTCTAGATATGTGAAGGCACAAACACTTCACACTCCTAGCTCAGTTGCTGCACTGGTCTAGATAATGTGAAGGCACAAACACTTCACACTCCTAGCTCAGTTTGCTGCACTGGTCTAGATAATGTGAAGGCACAAACACTTCACACTCCTAGCTCAGCTGCCGCACTGGTCTAGATATGTGAAGGCACAAACACTTCACACTCCTAGCTCAGTTTGCTGCACTGGTCTAGATATGTGAAGGCACAAACACTTCACACTCCTAGCTCAGCTGCCGCACTGGTCTAGATATGTGAAGGCACAAACACTTCACACTCCTAGCTCAGTTGCTGCACTGGTCTAGATATGTGAAGGCACAAACACTTCACACTCCTAGCTCAGCTGCTGCACTGGTCTAGATATGTGAAGGCACAAACACTTCACACTCCTAGCTCAGTTGCTGCACTGGTCTAGATATGTGAAGGCACAAACACTTCACACTCCTAGCTCAGCTGCCGCACTGGTCTAGATATGTGAAGGCACAAACCCTTCACACTCCTAGCTCAGCTGCTGCTCTGACCTAGATATGTGAAGGCACAAACACTTCACACTCACAACTCATCTGCCGCACTGGTCTGGATATGTGAAGGCACAAACACTTCACACTCTTAGCTCAGCTGCCGCACTGACCTAGATATGTGAAGGCACAAACACTTCACACTCCTACGGCACTCAAATGTCATGGGACTTTGATTTAAAAAAAAATGTGATACACAGAAGCCGACATCCATGCAGATAAAACTGATTAAATCAGACTTTCTTTTAAATATTGGTTAACTACAATATCAATCAATCAATCAATCAATCAATCAAGTGCCGTGCGGGTGGGGTAGGCGATCATTTCTCTCCACAATTCCCTGTCTTTAGACTTGATTATGAGATCTGCTGGTGACTTTCTTCCTAGCCACACTGACAGCCCATCCAGTAACTTCTCTCTCTGTCTTCCTCTGTCTCTTTTTCCTTCAATTTTTTCCAGTTGCCACAATGTGTTCCAATTTCGCTTTCCTCTGAAAAAGTCCTACAAATCTCGCTTGTCTGCCTCAGATCTTTGCTGTTATAATATAAACTACAATATAAATACAAATATTAACACTAAAATAAGTAACAACTTTAGCTTTCAATTTACCTTACATTTTAGATATTTTGTTAATCTCCATGTTAATATATTTTGTAAATCTGTTTGTTTAGATTAAGTAAATATTATTGTTTATCAAACGGTCATGGATTTTTGAGTCTGACTAGTTTATCTAGTTTTGCTGTCAGTTAAGTATAACTAGTTTGTCTAGTTTTAATATTATTTGAGTCCGGATGGTTTATCTAGTTTTGCTGTTAGCTGAGTCCCACTAATTTGTCTAGTTTTACTGTTAGTTGAGTCTGACCAGTTTGTCTAGTTTTGATGTTAGTTGAGTATAACTAGTTTCTCTAGTTTTGATGTTACTTGAATCTGAACAGTCTAGCTAATTTTGCTGTTAGCTGAGTCCGAATAATTTGTCTAGTTTTGCTGTTAGTTGAATATTACTAGTATGTCTTGTTTTGATGTTACTTGAGCATTACTAGTTTATCTAGTTTTGCTTTTAGTTGAGTATTACTAATTTGTCTAGTTCTGATGTTATTTGAGCATAACTAGTCTATCTAATTTTGCTTTTAGTTGAGTCCGACTAGTTTGTCTAGTTTTGCTGTTAGTTGAGTATGACTAGTTTGTCTAGTTTTGCTGTTAGTTGAGTATGACTAGTTTGTCTAGTTTTGTCACTGATCAGGTTAAATGTCCGAGACAGCCGTCTGCTTTCAGGTGCTCCCTGTCCCAACGTCCTGACTCTCCTGGTCTCACTTTCTCTTTCCTAACATCTACACACTCTCCCATCCAACCTCAAACTCTGGTGCACACTCATTAACTCAGTAATTCAGTTTTTACCAATTATACCAACTCAGTAATTCAGTTTCTACCAATTATACCAACTCAGTAATTCAGTTTCTACCAATTATACCAACTCAGTAATTCAGTTTCTACCAATTATACCAACTCAGTAATTCATTTCTATGAATTACACCAACTCAGTAATTCAGTTTGTCATGAATCTTAAAAAAAATCAGTAATTCAGTTTCTATGAATTATACCAACTCAGTAATTCAGTTTTTCATGAATTTATGCTTGAGTAGTTCACAGATGCACTCGCACAATAAGCCAGTTTTTTGTTGAAACGTTTAATCTATTTCACTGACTCACTCAACACTCACTGGGTCACTCAACACTCATTGGCTCACTCAACACTCATTGGCTCACTCAACACTCATTGGCTCACTCAACACTCACTGGGTCACTCAACACTCACTGGCTCACTCAACACTCATTGGCTCACTCAACACTCACTGGGTCACTCAACACTCACTGGCTCACTCAACACTCATTGGCTCACTCAACACTCACTGGCTCACTTAACACTCACTGGGTCACTCAACACTCATTGGCTCACTCAACACTCATTGGCTCACTCATTGAATCACTCAAACATCTACTGATTCTAGCCTAATATCTCAAGTTGAGTAAGTAAGTACTCACCAACTGAATGCAGCACAATCTGAGGAAGGTACAGTTTAAATATTATAAAATAAATTTCACAAGAAGAAGGTGACGATGACGACGACGATAACGACGACGACGATGATAATGATGATGATGATGCTAATGACGATGATGATGATGATGCGATGAGTTAGATCGGTAAGAGGAAAGCAGATAGTATAATGACGACAACGAATGAAGGCGAGAGGAATTGATAAAACATAAACATATTTAAAATAGAAAGAAAGATGTGAGAGATGTAAAAAATGACAAGAAGGATAAAAACCAGAGTCATAGCATAGAAATATCATGAGCTAATGTGACAACACAAAGCTTGTCACTTTAGCAGTTATCAGTGACAGCACAAAGCTTGTCACTTTAGCAGTTATCAATAAGGCGATAGCGAACTTTCCATAAGGTCAAACAGTGAAGGCGAAAACTAACATACAGTCAAACATTCCTTACAGTCACATAAGAAACAGTGTCCATGAAGACTGACTGTTTGTCAGGAAACAACGAGACCTAATGTAGGAGTGCCTTGTTCAGTGCAGTACCACAACACAGACAGCGGACACACAAGACAATGGAAGCTAGAGATACAACAGAGACAAACAGTGGTAGAACATAGACAGTGGACATAAAAGACAATGGAAGCTAGAGATACAACAGAGACAAACAGTGGTAGAACATAGACAATGGACATAAAAAACAATGGAAGCTAGACATACAGCAGAGACAAACAGTGGTAGAACATAGACATGTTATTTTAAAAAAGAGAACATGGCAGGTACAAGTTGGATACAAGATATCATCATCATCATCATCATCATCATATACAGTGTCAGTGTAGCAAGTATGACAGCGTTTACACAGAAGTTTGTGTCTGTGATATGTTCACTTGTATCCTCGTGTTGTAACATCGTACAGCCTGTCCTTGATCTTCTCTTTCAGTCTCCCTCTACCTCTCGAGTGTGTGGGAAGAATGAAAGATGGAGTGATGAAGGGCTTGATGTAAGACGGGCCTGCGTGCCCAGTTCTTTATCTTTTAAAAATAAAGATCATTCATTCATTCATTCATTCTCTTTGCACTGTCTTTCTTGCTTTCATCTGCTTCTTAAATGTTCAACTTCACTATAAAGTTATGGGGTTTTTTTGTTAGACAGTCCTCAAAAATGTTTTTTTCTCAGAGAAAATATTTCTGTTTTGTCAGCACTCGCTGTCTTTGATAGAATTACAGCACTTGACAGTTTATTATATGAGAGGATTACTGTACTCGGTAGTTTTATTACATAAGAGATTACAGTACCAATTTAAATTAAAACTTGTACATGAGAGGATTACAGCACTTGTTAGTTTTATAATATAACTGTTGCCACTTCAGTGATTACAAATGTAGTTAGACTTGCCCTGTAAAAATAGAATTACGGCACACCAGTGTCCTTTTTTTTGTTTAAAAGAATTACAACAATCAATATTGGAATACGTGAAATTCTACAAATAGGAAATAAAGAGGCTTTCATACAGTAAAGTAATATAACATTGTATAGTATCGTTAGATAAGACGAGAAAATTACCTGGGGCTTGAACTGAGCTAGTCATTTTTCTTTCTTCCACGTCTGAAAGTTGTCTATGATTTTTGTCCATGTCCAACCATACAACTTTATGTTCTCTTACTTTAGCGCGTGAAAGCCGCGTTGTTTTCTGGTTGTAAGAATTTCTAACTGCAAGCACACACTTTGAGGCTAGCTTTATGAAAATAGTATTTCTTTGTTTATTGTTTTTGTTGTTATGTATGAACTAGACATTGCAGGAGACCGCGCGTGCATGTTTGTGTGAACAATTTGCTACTCGCGGGAGATTGAATCTAATTTCTGTCATAGCCTCTTTCCCTTTCTGCGTGACACGATTTTCAGCACATGGGGCGTGCGAGATAGCGAAGTTTCTTAATTGCGTTGTTCTCAGGTGGCTAGATGGTTGCTCGTCATACCGGAGACTATGGTTCAAGTCCCAGGTAATTCTCCTGTCATCTTTCTCTTCGAAGTCTAACCATACACCTCTGTCTTTTATTACTTTACTTGTAGTACAGCTGTCTTTTATTACTTTACTTGTAGTACAGCTGTCTTTTATTATTTTACTTGTAGTACAGCTGTCTTCTATTACTTTACTTGTAGTACAGCTGTCTTCTATTACTTTACTTGTAGTACAGCTGTCTTTTATTATTTTACTTGTAGTACAGCTGTCTTCTATTACTTTACTTGTAGTACAGCTGTCTTCTATTACTTTACTTGTAGTACAGGAGATGATTAAACCACAGCGTAACTATAATCTTCAGATTTAATGTTTTGTTTCATCACTAAGTTACAGCATGTAAATTAACAAGCCAGCACTAACACTGTTATTGCCTGTAACAGGACACACTACAGTCAGTTGTCCATGTTTGAAAGACAAACAATTTGTCAAAGACGAAATAGACAAACATTCACCAAGAAAACTGTACCTCACGCTTGTATGTACGAGAGAGGACAACAAGGCACGTCTTTGAAATGTTATATTTGAGAAATGGAAATATACTTGACAACGCAGATATGAAGTTGCCGGCTCTAACAGCAAAGACGTAGATATGCTGATGTGGAAAGTGAGCTTGCTTTTGCCAAAGAATATATAAAACTGGCACTCCAAACTTCAAATCTGGTCTCTCAAATACACACACACACACAATTCTAAATCTAAGTGCATTAACGTCTGAAGACTCAAGGCAACACAACCCCCAAGACAACACAATCCCCAAGGAAGCAAAATCCCCAAGTTAACAAACACAGAACAATAAAGCAACAAGTTACCTGGAGCGAGAGAACTGCGAGTAACAACTTGAGCATTTTGACTTGAACCGAAAGATGGCCTACAGGAAGGTGTTTCAGAAACTCGTGTCTAGAACGTGGAGAACTGGTTCTCGGTGACGGATGAAAGTCAAGTTATTTCTGTACTGTAACCAGGTTATGAAACACGAATTTTTCTCGATGTGGAAGCCAGTGGTGAGACTGTCCCAGGTGTAGCCGTTAATATATACAGTTTTGGTGATTAGGGGAATTATCTTAAATGACGTTCTTCATTAAGCTTCATTTGCTGGAGATTTATCACGAAAGTGCAGAACTCATATGGCACTGAGGGGGATTGTTTCTTTGCTATAATTAATCCTAGAAATGTCAGGCGGGGGACCTGGTACACTGTCTGCCATTCCTAAATTCTGCGGGTTTATGTTGCTGCATTCAAATGCACCATTTTCCTCCGTCATTTATTTCTCACACGCCAAAATGGTAAGTCAAAATTTGGCCTCATATTTTGATATGACTCACGAATTCTTGCCTGGCACAAAGAGCACTGAATATTATGTGAATAACAATTAGTAACAATTAGTGTTCATTAAGCATGGGGGCCAACCTTTGTGAGTTATCCACGTAATTATCCTCCCTCTCCCTATGTAATCTGTGCCAGGGCTTAGAGTGTTTCCAGTGTTATCTGCATAATTTATCACAAACTGGTGCTTATGTAAACTTCGAACATAAATATATTTGGTAACCAATAATTGACAAGCACTGTAATCATCTAGTGGTCAGTGTAATCATCTAGTGGGCAGGGTAATCATCTAGTGCTCAATGTGATCATCTAGTGGTAAGTGTGACCATCTAGTGGTCAGCGCCATCATCTAGCGGTCAGTGTAACCATCCAGTGGCTAGTGTGATCATATAGTGGTCAGTGTGATCATCTAGTGGGCATTGTTATCATCTAGCGTTAAATGTGATCATCTAGTGGTCAGTGTGAGCATCGTGTTCAGTATTATGATCTTTTAGTCAGTGTGATCATCTAGTGGACTGAGTGATCGTCTAGTGTTCAGTGTGAGCATCTAGTCGTCAGTGTTATCATTTTTTACTCAGTATGGTCAACTAGTGTTTAGTGTGATCATCTAATGTTCAGTGTGATCATCTAATGTTTAGTATGATAATCTAGTGTTCGTTGTTATCATCTAGTTTTCATGTGATCATCTAGTGTTCAGTGTGATCAGATAGTGTTCAGTGTGGTCATCTAATGTTCAATATGATCGTCTAATGTTCAATGTGATCATCCAATGGTCAGTTTTATCATCTAGTGTTCAGTGTGATCATCTAGTTTTCAGTGTGATAATCTAGCGATCGGTGTAATCATCTTGTGTTCAGTGTGATCATATAGTTTTCAGTGTGATAATCTAGCGATCGGTGTAATCATCTTGTGTTCAGTGTGATCATATAGTTGCTACTGTGTCCATATAATGTTCAAATTGATCGTCTAGTTGATAGTGATACCATCCAGTGGTCATATTAATCATCTAGTTACTAGTGTGATCATGTAGTTTTCAGTGTGATCATCTATTTTCTAATGTGATCTGCTAGTTGTCAGTGCGATCATCTGTTGGTCAATGAGATTACTTAGTTTCTTGTGTAATGACTGACTAATGGTCAGTGTTACCATATACTGGTTAGTGCCAACATCTAGTGGTTTGTGTGATCGTCCAGCGGCTAGTGTTATCATCTAGTAGCTAGTGTGACCACCCAGTGGCTTGTGTGATCATCTATTGCCCATTATGATTATCTAGCAACGAGTGTAGTCATCGAGTGGCTAGTGTGACTATCCAACGGCTAGTGTGATATTCCAGTGGTCATTGTGATCATCTATTTTCCAGTATGATCATAATGTGGTTAGTGTGACCATCTATTGGTTAGTGTGACCATCTATTGGTTAGTGTGATCATCTAGTGGTTAGTCTCATCATCTAGCGGTTAGTCTGATTAATCAATATGATCAACAAGTGTATAGTGTCATCATCTAGTGGTTAGTTTGATCATTTAGCAGTCAGTGTGATCATATATTTTTCAGTGTGATCATCCAGTGGTCGGTTTTACCATCTAGTGGATAGTTTCATCATCTAGTGGTAAGTCTGATCGTCTTGTAGTCAATGAGATCATGTAGTGGTCAGTGTGAACATCTAGTAGTCAATATGATCATCTAATGGTCAGTGCGATCATCTATCAGTCAGTGTGATCTTAGTAGACAGTGTAATCATCTGATGGTTAGTGTGATCATCCTGTGGTCATTATCGCTATCTAGTGGTCAATGTGATCTTTCTGTGGTCAGTGTGACTATCTAGTGGTCAATGTGATCATCTCTACTGGTTAATTTAATCACCGGTGTATTAAGTGTGATCGTCCAGTGGTTAGTGGGATCATCTAGTGGTCAGTGTATTTGCCAGTGTGACTATTTGCCAGTGTGACTATTTGCCAGTGTGACTATTTGCCAGTGTGACTATTTGCCAGTGTGAATATCTACTGGTGAAATTGATCACGTAGATGCTAGGGTAGACTTCGTAAGAAAATAGAAGAAGAAGTCAATATGGTCCAAGCTGGTTTCAGGCAAGGAAGAGGATCAAGAGATCATATATTCAATATAAGATTAATAATAGAGAAATGCAGAGAGTTTAATGTGAATCTATATTTATCCTTTATAGACTACTCAAAGGCATTTGATTGTGTAAAATACCAGAAACTTTGGGAAATAAAGGGAAAAAAATGGGATGTCCAACACATTTGATACAATTAACATCACTGCTGTATCTAGACCAACAAGCAGCAGTAAGAATAAATGGTGAAACAACAACTTGGTTTGACATAAAACAAGGGGTCCATCAGGGGTGCATATTGTCGTCTTACTTATTTAACTGTTATACTGAAAATATAATGAGGAATGTTAGAGAAGATGTAGACAAAGAATATTACGATGCCATAACAGTTGGAGGTTATGAAATACCAGAGATTAGATATGCTGATGACACATTGTTACTGTCCACAACACAAAAAGGAATGGAAAAACTAATTATGTCAGTCCGTAAGAACAGCGAAGAGCAGAACCTCTATCTTAATGCAAATAAAACTAAATTGATGACAACTGACAAAACAAACAAGGCAGCTGAAATATATATCAATGAGGAAAAATTGGAAGAAGTGGAGAGTTTTGAATATCTTGGATCACTACTAACTAATAATGGAGATACAATGAGGGAAATTAAAAGTGGGACATCTATCGCTCTTCAGAAAGTAAAACAACTAAAGAATCTGTGGAGAGGAGCAGACAGAACTACAAAAATAAGATTTTTAAGGGCATGCATCTTTCCCATCGCAACATATGCCTGTGAGACCTGGACACTTAACAAAACAGCAGAGAAACACATAAATGCCTTTGAATGTAAATGCTACAGAAGAGTTCTTCAAATATCGTGGACACACAAAAAAGAACAAATATATCTATACTACAAGAACTTAATATTGAAGAAGGCTGGCTAGTAAAGAGGATTAAAGAGAGAAAACTTAAATATTTTGGACCCATTAAACGTCATGATAATTTAGAGAAGACCGTATTGGAAGGATACATAATCGGAAAAAGAAAAGGAGGAAGACCAAAACGAAGATGGCTGCAAGAAATCGTTGACGATCTGCAAATGGACACAGCAGCAGCAGGCCATCTTGCTCACAACCGAGAGGCCTACAGGAGTGCTGTTTGGGAGGCAAAGTTCCACAAGGGACATGCAAATGAATGAATGAATGAATGAATGAGATGCTAGGGTGATGATCTAGTACTCAGTGTGATCAAGTTTTTATTGCCATCATCTAATGGTTTTGCGATCATTAAGTAATCAGTGAGATCATCTAGTGGCTTCTGTGATCATCTAATGTTCAGTGTTACCATCTAGTGGCTAGTGTCATCATCTAGTGTGTAGTATGATCATCTACTGGTTAGTGTGATTATCTAGTGTCTAGTGTGACCATCTAGTTGTTTTCTGATCGTCTAGTTACTAGTGTGACCATCTAGTGCCATTTTGGTCATCTAGTGACTAGTGTGATCATCTAGTTGTTTTCTGATCGTCTAGTGACTAGTGTGATCATCTAGTGACTAGTGTGATCATCTAGTGACTAGTGTGATCATCTAGTGACTAGTGTGATCATCTAGTGGTTTCTGTTATTATCATGTGCCCAGTGTAACCATTTAGTGAACAACTAATGGTTAATGTGATTATCTAGTGGCTAATCTGATCATCTAGTCCTTAGTGTGATCATATAGCGGTCATTATGATCATCTAGAGGTCACTGTGATCATCTAATGGTCAGAATGATCATCTATTGGTCAGTATGATCACTAGTGGTTAGTAATGTCATCTAGTGGTCAGTATGGTCATCTAGTGGTCAGTATGATAATCAGGTGGTTAGGATGACTATCTAGTACTCACTGTGATCATCTAGTGGTCAGTATGAAGATCTAGTGGTCATATTGATTATCTAGTGGTCAGTATGATCATCTAGTAGTGAAAATGTTCTTTTTGTGGTCACTGTGATAATCTAGTTTTCATTAGAATCATCTAGTGGTCAGTATGGTCACCTAGTGGTCAGTACGATCATCTATTTCTCAGTGTCATAATCTAATTATGAGTATTATCATCTAACGGTCAATATGATCATCTAGCAGTTAATGAGATTATCATGTGTTCAGTTTGATCATCTAGAGGTCAGTGTAGTTATCTAATGGTTAGTGTGATCAGTCAGTGGTCAGTGTAATTGTCTAGTGCTCAGTGTGATCTTCCTCTGGTCAGTGTGATCATCTAGTGGTTATTGTGATCATCTAGTGGTTATTGTGATTATCTAATGGGTCAGTGTAATCATCTAGTGGTCAGTGTGGTCATCTATTGGCTAGTTTTATCATCTAATGGCCAGTTTCATCATCTAGTGGTTAGTGTGATCATCTAGTGGTTAGTGTGATCATCTAGTGGACAGTGTGATGATCTAGTTGTTAGTGTGATCATATAGTTGCTAGTGTGATCATCTAGTTGTTAGTGTGATCATCTAGTTGTTAGTGTGATCATCTAGTTGTTAATGTGATCATCTAGTTGTTAATGTGATCATCTAGTTGTTAGTGTGATCATCTAGTTGTTAGTGTGATCATCTAGTTGTTAGTGTGATCATCTAGTGCCTATTGTCATCATCTAGTGCTCAGTGTGATTATCTAGTGGCTATTGTCATCATCTAGTACTCAGTGTGATTATCTAGTGGCTATTGTCATCATCTAGTGCTGTGTGATTATCTAGTGGCTATTGTCATCATTTAGTGCTCAGTGTTATCATCTAGTGGCTATTGTCATCATTTAGTGCTAAGTGTGATTATCTAATGGCTATTGTCATCATCTAGTGCTCAATGTGATCATCTAGTTGTTAGTGTGATCATCTAGTTGTTAGTGTCATCATCTAGTTGTTAGTGTGATCATCCAGTTTTTAGTGTGATCATCTAGTTGTTAGTGTGATCATTTAGTTGTTAGTGTCATCATCTAGTTGTTAGTGTGATCATTTAGTTGTTAGTGTGATCATCTAGTTGTTAGTGTGATCATCTAGTGGCCTGTGTGATCATCTAGATGTTAGTGTGATCATGTAGTTGTTAGTGTGATCATCTCGTTGTTAGTGTGATCATCTAGTGGCTATTGTCATCATTTAGTGGCTATTGTCATCATCTCGTGCTCAGTGTGATCATCTAGTGGCTATTGTCATCATCTAGTGCTCAGTGTGATTATCTAGTGGCTATTGTCATCATCTAGTGCTCAGTTTGATTATCTAGTGGCTATTGTCATCATCTAGTGCTCAGTGTGATTATCTAGTGGCTATTGTCATCATCTAGTGCTCAATGTGATTATCTAGTGGTTAGTGTGGTCATTTAGTGGCTAGTTTGATCATCTAATGGTTAATGTGATCATCTGGTGGCTAGTGTGATCATCTAGAGGCATGTGTTGTGATACAGGGTATATAGATGAAGCTGGCGTCCTATTTTCCACTATTATTATTATTTATGTCATTATATGCAGCTGTTGTGATGCAGGTATATAGGTAAAACCGACTTGCTATATTCTCCTATCATTATTTATGTCATTACATTCAAGCATTGTATTACAAAATATTTAGGTAAAACTGAATTACTATATTCTCCTATCAGTATTTTTGTCATTATTTTCAAGTGATATGATACAAATCCCTTCCTCTGCCCTTGTGTGGTCTGTAAAACATTTCTCTCTGTGGTACACGTTCTGTTGGTAGTCGTGACACATGACTGAACCATTTTATTTGCTCTTTTTTAATATAGTTCAGAACGGGTTCGACTTCTACTTTATTTCTAATGACATCATTTCTGATTCTGTCCATTCTTGATATTCCAAGAATTCTTCTCTAGAATCTCATTTCAGTTGTTGTAATTTTCCTTTTGTCTTTTGCTGTCAGCGTCCATGCCTGGCATTGGTAGCACAAAGTTGGTATGAAGATTGTCTTATAGATAGTTCTTTTGGTTTCCAGTGAGACGTGCTTGTTGTTTAGTATGGGAGCCAATCGCCCGATAAGTTGGTTCGCTTTGTTACATCTGTTTTCGATCTCTATGTCTATTTTTCCTTTTGTTGAGAAAATGCTTCCGAGGTATTTGAAATGTGTTACTTGCTCCATAGTATGGTTTTCCAGTTTAATGTTTATTGGTGTGTCTACTCTTGCAATGGGCATGATTTCTGTTTTGCCTAGGCTAATGTTCATATTGTGTTCTTTGCATCCATCATTCAGTCTATTAATGTAATCTTGCAAGCTTTCTTCTGAGTCGGCAACTAGAGCATGGTCATCTGCAAATAACAGTTCGTCTATGTCGTCTTCTGTTTGTTCTATTTCATTTTGTTGATTTTTTTGCTGTCCTTATCAGTCCAGCTTCTCTACAGGTGTTATCGATATATGTTATAAATAGCAGCCGTGATAAGATACAACCTTGCCGAACGCCAGATTTAATAACAAAGGGTTCAGAATGTCCCCCAGTTGTTCTGATGATGCCACTTCTGTTGTTGTACAGACCCTTACACAGATTTATTAGATGACTGGTTTTAGGACTTCCCACAGTTTGTTCCTGTCCACTCTGTCCAATGTTTTTTCCTGGTCAACGAAAGCCAAGTAAAGGCTGTTATTAAACTCGATCGCTTTCTCTGACAACTGTCTCTGAGGGCAAATACTGCGCCTGGGGATCCTCTGTTTTTCTTAAAGCCTCGTTGAAGCTCACTCAGCTGGGCCTCTATCATTGGTCTCTTCTCTAAAATTTTACAAAATATCTTTCCTGTACGGCTTAATAAGGAGATGCCTCTGTGTTGTGTGCAGTCTCTTTTGCTGCCTTTATTTTTCCACAGTGGCGTGATTATGGTGTTCGTAAAGTCTTGTAGGGTTTCGTGTTTGGTCCAAACTGGGCCGAATAGTCTGTGTAGCCATGCTACGCCTACTTCCTTCGCTGGTTTAAGTAGTTCGTTGGTTAGTTCATCTTGCCCTGCAGCTTTACCCCTTGGTGCCAGCCGTATAGCTTCTCTGATTTCTGATCTGAGTATATCAGGTTCTAACTCTGTGGATATTTTTATGTTGGGGTTACTTTGGTTTGTGGTCTCAGTTGGGATGTTGAGTATTGTCGCCATCTTTCTAGTATGTATCTGTTATTTATCTATTGTTTATGTCATTATATTCAAGCATTGTGATATAAGGTATATAAGTAAAACTGATTTACTATATTCTCCTATCATTATTTATGTCATTATATTCAAGTGCTGTGATTGGAAGCATAATAACATACTGAAACTGAAAACTCCAGTGCACATAGCAGAACAGTTAAAGACACAAACTCCTTGAAGACAGAGAATTTACAAAAGTACCATACATCCCACCAAACACAAACTACACACTTCCTCAGACTAACACCAGACTCAAGAACAAATTAGTGAACAAATCATCAGATCCCAACACCCTAAAGCTGTGTGCACTGAGACTATAGAATCCTACACCAAGGATTGGATCAATGCATACAATGATGGGTCAGCATTCAAGGAAACAAGACAATGGAGGATATGGGGTACTCATAATGTTTCCAGACAAGACAACAAGCCACATTTTTGCTCCTTGTGGATCTCGCTGCTTCATTTATGATACAGAGATGCAGGCAATATTAGCAGCCCTGGCAGTCACCATCACCAAATACAAAAACACTGCCTCTCTCCCAAAAAAACCTTGTTATTTTCTCAGACTCCCAGTCTGCTCTCCAGGCCCTTGAAAACTAGATACCATCAGCTGATCACATTACAACTGACATACTCAGTGCAATAAACCAACTCACCTCCTATGACATCAAGACCACCCTACAGTGGATACCAGGGCACATAGATATCAGAGGAAATGAACGTGCTGACAGACTAGCAAAGAGTGGAGCCACCATGTCACAGCCCCACATCTCCACCAACATGAGAACAGCTAAACACATTATACACAACAACTGCAAGCAGCAGTGGATGGACAGCTGGGCCAGTAATCCAGCTGGAAGATCCCTACATACACACCTGCCAAAGCCTAACCGCGGAGACCACATCAACAGCTTATGTCGTAGAGACCAATGCACAATTTTCAGGTTGAGAACAGGACACATTACCCTCAATAAGCACTTACACAGAGTGACTGCTGACCACACAACATACTGCATGGTCATCTGCAAATAACAGTTCGTCTATGTCGTCTTCTGTTTGTTCTATTTCATTTTGTTGATTTTTTTGCTGTCCTTATCAGTCCAGCTTCTCTACAGGTGTTATCGATATATGTTATAAATAGCAGCCGTGATAAGATACAACCTTGCCGAACGCCAGATTTAATAACAAAGGGTTCAGAATGTCCCCCAGTTGTTCTGATGATGCCACTTCTGTTGTTGTACAGACCCTTACACAGATTTATTAGATGACTGGTTTTAGGACTTCCCATAGTTTGTTCCTGTCCACTCTGTCCAATGTTTTTTTCCTGGTCAACGAAAGCCAAGTAAAAGGTGTTATTAAACTCGATCGCTTTCTCTGACAACTGTCTGAGGGCAAATACTGCGCCTGGGGATCCTCTGTTTTTCTTAAAGCCTCGTTGAAGCTCACTCAGCTGGGCCTCTATCATTGGTCTCTTCTCTAAAATTTTACAAAATATCTTTCCTGTACGGCTTAATAAGGAGATGCCTCTGTGTTGTGTGCAGTCTCTTTTGCTGCCTTTATTTTTCCACAGTGGCGTGATTATGGTGTTCGTAAAGTCTTGTAGGGTTTCGTGTTTGGTCCAAACTGGGCCGAATAGTCTGTGTAGCCATGCTACGCCTACTTCCTTCGCTGGTTTAAGTAGTTCGTTGGTTAGTTCATCTTGCCCTGCAGCTTTACCCCTTGGTGCCAGCCGTATAGCTTCTCTGATTTCTGATCTGAGTATATCAGGTTCTAACTCTGTGGATATTTTTATGTTGGGGTTACTTTGGTTTGTGGTCTCAGTTGGGATGTTGAGTATTGTCGCCATCTTTCTAGTATGTATCTGTTATTTATCTATTGTTTATGTCATTATATTCAAGCATTGTGATATAAGGTATATAAGTAAAACTGATTTACTATATTCTCCTATCATTATTTATGTCATTATATTCAAGTGCTGTGATTGGAAGCATAATAACATACTGAAACTGAAAACTCCAGTGCACATAGCAGAACAGTTAAAGACACAAACTCCTTGAAGACAGAGAATTTACAAAAGTACCATACATCCCACCAAACACAAACTACACACTTCCTCAGACTAACACCAGACTCAAGAACAAATTAGTGAACAAATCATCAGATCCCAACACCCTAAAGCTGTGTGCACTGAGACTATAGAATCCTACACCAAGGATTGGATCAATGCATACAATGATGGGTCAGCATTCAAGGAAACAAGACAATGGAGGATATGGGGTACTCATAATGTTTCCAGACAAGACAACAAGCCACATTTTTGCTCCTTGTGGATCTCGCTGCTTCATTTATGATACAGAGATGCAGGCAATATTAGCAGCCCTGGCAGTCACCATCACCAAATACAAAAACACTGCCTCTCTCCCAAAAAAACCTTGTTATTTTCTCAGACTCCCAGTCTGCTCTCCAGGCCCTTGAAAACTAGATACCATCAGCTGATCACATTACAACTGACATACTCAGTGCAATAAACCAACTCACCTCCTATGACATCAAGACCACCCTACAGTGGATACCAGGGCACATAGATATCAGAGGAAATGAACGTGCTGACAGACTAGCAAAGAGTGGAGCCACCATGTCACAGCCCCACATCTCCACCAACATGAGAACAGCTAAACACATTATACACAACAACTGCAAGCAGCAGTGGATGGACAGCTGGGCCAGTAATCCAGCTGGAAGATCCCTACATACACACCTGCCAAAGCCTAACCGCGGAGACCACATCAACAGCTTATGTCGTAGAGACCAATGCACAATTTTCAGGTTGAGAACAGGACACATTACCCTCAATAAGCACTTACACAGAGTGACTGCTGACCACACAACATACTGCATGCACTGCAACAGACAAGAAGAAGAAACTGTTAAACACCATCTGCTGGACTGCAGTGCATTGAAGGACCTTCGGAAGAACCTGCTACCACCAAACTCCTCAATCACCGACATTCTGTATGGAGACGTAGAATAGCTTAAGAGGACCTGTACGTTTTATTATCTGGCACAAGGGAAAAAGAGAGAAAACTCGTAAACCGGGGGATCGGAAAAGTTAAAAAAAAAAAGCAAGAGCAGTGATACAAGGTATATAGGAAAAACTGGCTACTCACTGACAAAAGTAAGTGTGCACTTGTGTCAAGCGAACCAATCACGTTGTTTTGAGTGAAATAAAATCAAATTTGGCGCGAAATTTTGTCTGAGTGTTGTCCACTTCTCCGTGCTGCACGAAGTTTTGTCTGAGAGTTGTCCACTTCTCCGTGCTGCACGAAGTTTTGTCTGAGAGTTGTCCACTTCTCCGTGCTGCACGAAGTTTTGTCTGAGTGTTGTCCACTTCTCCGTGCTGCACGAAGTTTTGTCTGAGTGTTGTCCACTTCTCCGTGCTGCACGAAGTTTTGTCTGAGTGTTGTCCACTTCTCCGTGCTGCACGAAGTTTTGTCTGAGTGTTGTCCACTTCTCCGTGCTGCACGAAGTTTTGTCTGAGAGTTGTCCACTTCTCCGTGCTGCACGAAGTTTTGTCTGAGAGTTGTCCACTTCTCCGTGCTGCACGAAGTTTTGTCTGAGTGTTGTCCACTTCTCCGTGCTGCACGAAGTTTTGTCTGAGAGTTGTCCACTTCCCCGTGCTGCACGAAGTTTTGTCTGAGAGTTGTCCACTTCTCCGTGCTGCACGAAGTTTTGTCTGAGTGTTGTCCACTTCCCTATGCTTCATGAAGTTTTGTCTGAGTGTTGTCCACTTCCCCGTGCTGCACGAAGTTTTGTCTGAGTGTTGTCCACTTCCCCGTGCTGCACGAAGTTTTGTCTGAGAGTTGTCCACTTCTCCGTGCTGCACGAAGTTGATCGCACTATTCATGGGGAGATAACCACAACTCCAGTGAAATCACGTGCATGATCCATGATTGGTTACTGACCACGGATAAAATGAGGGTAAGTGTGTAATTCTGTTCTCAGAGATCTCTTCACGTAATCGTTGAAGAAAGGAGTAGTGGAATTCCAACATAAACATCTTTTTTTTAATTATGTCATGGCTGAACGAACATCAGCGAGAAATAGCTGTTGGGATGTTAATTGCTGGATCAACAGTAGCAGCACTATCTCAATATTTTAATGTTCACAGGAACACAACATCACATCTTCAAAATCGTTTTAACCAAAATGGTTCCGTTGCTGACCGACATAGAAGCGGCAGACCACGAGTTACCACCCTTGCACAAGACCGCTACATCCACCTCATGCACCTTCATAACAAGTTTCTCCAGGCAACATGGACTGCCTGCAACATTCCAGGTGTAAGACGTGTGTCGGGCAGGACAGTGAGGAACAGACTCAGAGAGGTAAATCTCTTACCTCATAGGCCTGCAGTTAGACCAGTACTGACAGTTCGCCACAGACAAACCCGCATGAACTGGGCCTGGCACCATGTGGCATGGCCTTATCATCAATGGAGATGGATCCTATTCACTGATGAGTCCAGATTCTGTCTGTAAGGCCATGATGGGCGTGCTTTAGTGTACAGGTAAAGAGGAGAACGCTTTGCGAATAACTGCGCGCTTGAGGTGGATAGGAGAAGAGGAGGCAGTGTAATGGTTTTGGGAGGAATTTCCTATGCTGGCCGAACAAACCTAATCTTCCTCAATGGCAACCTTACAGGTTTACGATATAGGGACGAAATCATTACAGGCCACGTAATGCCTTTTCTGGATGCTAATGGACAAGGCGTGATACTGCAACAGGATAACTCTCTTCCACATGTCGCACGTGTGGTCAGGGACCACTTTCAGCAGCATCAGATTACTGTCTTGCCATGGCCAGCAGTTTCACCGGACCTGTCACATATCGAGCACATTTGGGATGAACTGGACAGCAAGTTGGGAAGACGACACATTGGCCATGGAAACCGCCAAGAATTAGCAAAATCATTGCAAGAAGAATGGAATAACATGTCTCAACAACTGATGCAACGTGTCATTGGTTCGATGAGAAGGCGGTGTCAAGCAGTGATAGCTGCCCGAGGAGGACACACACGATATTGAAACCTTGATTTTCTTTTCTTGGGGTGGTGAGCCACATTAGGTGAGTTTTTTTTTTCTCACTTTTTTGTGACATGTGACTGGCCTGAAAGTTATAATTTTATCTGTTATTGGATAATCAAACATAATGTGTGCCAAATTTTATTTCAGTCATCACCTGAGCACGTTCATGGTGCTCTTTAAAGCATTGCACACTTACTTTTTTACGTGAGTACAAAAGGAGATTGTTTTCGCCAGCACCTGAACGACATATCCATGAAGGCAGTGACACTAGTCGCCAAGCATTTTTGTCAAGGAGACCATCAAGGAAAACAGGACATTTCTTTACATGCAGTTATGCTTGAACAGAATAATCGATTCATCATGAACGACGTTAATGGATGTTACCCTGGAACAGCCTCGTCCGGTAGGGCAGCTCACGAGCCACAGGTGAGGCCAGATAGTCATCAAGCTACTGGTGGCAAAACTAACAAGTTCAAAATAGCAACATGGAATGTTAGAACTTTATTCCAGGCTGGAAAATTAGAAAATGTAAAGATGGAAATAGAAAGGATGAAGATCAACATATTAGGAATGAGTGAAGTTAGATGGACAGGTGCAAGGAATATAAACTGATAAATATACAATAATATATTCAGGAAGTGAGAAACATGAACGAGGAGTAGGAATTATATTTGATGAACAAACGGCAAGGACAACTGTAGGATATTTGAACATCTCGGACCGAGTCCTGCTAGCCCAACTGAAAGGACAACCAATAAACATAAATATTATACAAGTGTACGCTCCAACATCTGAAAGTTCTGAAGAAGACGTACAGCTATTCTATAATTGACATAGAGACAGCTCTAAAACACATAAATCACATGAAGTTGCCATAGTCATGGGAGATTTTAATGCCAAAGTTGGTAAAGGAAGAACTTCAGACATCGTTGGTGACTATGGACTGGGGGAGAGGAATGACAGAGGTTGTAAATTAATTGAATGGGCAAGAATACATAGCATGGTTGTAGGAAACACCTGGTTTAAACAACATCCCCGAAAACTGGCAACGTGGTGCAACCCAGACAAAAAGACTTTTAACCAGATAAACTACATATTAATCAACAAACGATTCCGCAATGCATTACTGACAACAAAAACCTTGCCAGGAGCTGACTGCAATAGTGACCATGACCCACTCTGTGGAAAAATTAGAATAAAGCTAAAGAAAGCATGCAGAAAAGTGAGAAACATCAAACTGAATACAGAACTCCTTAAAAATGACAAAGAACTGCGAGAACAATACACAGTTCTTATAACAAATAGATACAATGCAATAGCAAAGATAAATAGTATAGATGAACAATGGTAAATGTTAAGAGATTCTATCCACAAAACTGATAAGGTGTTAATACCACAGAAAAAAGAAGCCTCTAAAAATACATGGATGACAGACGACAGCTTAGGACTGATGGACAAGAGGAGGAGAAGTAAAAATAATCAAGAAAAATATAGCAAGAAAAATAAAGAAATAAGACGCAAATGCAGAGAAGCAAAAGACGTGTGGTTAAATGAACAGTGCAGACAGATAGAGGACTCTCATAATAAAGACAGCAAAAAACATGCACAAACGAATTAATGAACTCACAGGCAGGAAAACAAAATATACCATAGGATGCCTGAAATCGAAAGAAGGTAAAATGTTAATGGGAAAAGAAGACATTGTGGACAGGTGGACAGAGTATATCGGTGAGCTATATGGAGGAGAAAGACCAGAATTAACACCAGATACTGAAAACTGTGAGGGACCACCAATACTTGCAGATGAAATCATAGATACCATCAAACACATAAAGAAAGGAAAAGCGACTGGGCCTGATAATATAACAATAGAAGAAATAGAGGCACTAGAGGAGACAGGAATAAAAATAATAGCCAAGTTGCTGTATGACATTTACATCAGTGTTTATATTCCAAATGACCTGATTAAACCCACGTTTATAGCACTGCCAAAGAAACCAGGTGCAAAGGAATGTGATGACCACCGAACTATCAGCCTCTCATGTCACATAACGAAGCTACTTCTGAGAATCATTATGAGAAGAACAAGGAAACAGATAAAAATGGAAATAGCAGATGAACAGTTTGGATTTGTTGAAGGAAAGGGAACACACAATGCCATTTATGTTTTACGAACACTAACAGAAAGAGCTTTAGAAGTACAGAAAGATCTCTACTTATGCTTCATTGATTACATCAAGGCATTTGACAAGGTGAAACATAATGAAATTATTAAAATGTTTGAAGACATCAATATAGACGGTAAAGACCTGAGGATTGTAAAACATCTATACTGGCAGCAAGAAGCAGCAGTTCGAGTTGAAAATAGAACTGGAAAATATCAACCTATCAAACAAGGAATGTGACAAGGATGTGTACTGTCTCCAGACATTTTTTATCTGTACAGCGAGAATATTCTAAGAACAATCATCACAGAACCAGGCATAAAAATTGGATACAATATTAACAACCTTCGGTATGCTGACGACACAGTACTGATAGCTGAGAACCAACAAGACCTGCAAAATCTCTTGGATAAAGTCGCCAAAGAAAGTGAAAAGAAAGACCTTACTTTGAACATCAAAAAGACAGAGACTATGGTTATATCTATGGTTATATCTGCCAACATGCAGTATAAAATTAAACGGAACTATTCTAAAGCAGGTGCAGAAATTCAAATACCTTGGAGCAGTAATAACTTCAGATGGGAAATGCAGAACAGAAATTAGGAACAGATTAGGCCAATCAAAGACTGCATTTCAGAGAATGAGAAACATATTATCCAACACGTCCTTATCAATGAATGTTAGAAAACGAGTCCTAAAATGCTATATTGAACCTATCTTGTTATATGGAAGTGAATCATGGACAATAGTCAGGTCTGCACAAAAATCATTGGAAGCAGCAGAAATGTAGTTTATTGGAAGAATGTTGCGAATCCCCTGGACAACAAAAATAACTAATGAAGAATGTATGAGAAGAGCTAGAGAGACAAAAAATCTTGTCAAAAAGATAAGAGAGAGACAATGTACTTTCATAGGACATGCAATGAGAAGAGGGGGCATAGAAAATATTATAACAACAGGAAAAGTAGAAGGAATAAGATCAAGAGGAAGACCAAGAGAAATGATACTGGACAGTCTGGCGGGATGGTGTGAGAGGAGATCACCAAGTGAGCTGATGGCCTGCACGAAAGATCGTGTACTCTGGAGAAACATAATAGCCATCGCCAATCGGCACGGCACATGATGATGATGATGGTGATTCTGCTCCTATTCTTCTGATGAATGATCTCTGACAGATCCATCGCCAGATATTCCAGACTGGCTGTATCCACCAAGCTGGTGTGAACAATAAATTGAGCTTTCTTCAAACCACATTTCCACCTTGTTGCTACCTCTTTCTATTTCTGCTACTCACGCCCAACTTTCCTGTCTTGATCCCACTCACTTTGCTCCATTTTCCCATTCTTGCCGAAGGTGATTTCAGCTTTATTTTCCATGCCTTTCTATCTTTCATCAGTAGCTCCTAGCAAGCTTTGTTAGCTCCCTTGTCAAGGTGTCCTAAGCAGGCTTTGTTAGCTCCCTTGTCTAGGCGTCCTAAGCAGGCTTTGTTAGCTCCCTTGTCTAGGCGTCCTAAGCAGGCTTTGTTAGCTCCCTTGTCTAGGCGTCCTAAGCAGGCTTTGTTAGCTCCCTTGTCTAGGTGTCCTAAGCAGGCTTTGTTAGCTCCCTTGTCTAGGCGTCCTAAGCAGGCTTTGTTAGCTCCCTTGTCTAGGCGTCCTAAGCAGGCTTTGTTAGCTCCCTTGTCTAGGCGTCCTAAGCAGGCTTTGTTAGTTCCCTTGTCTAGGCGTCCTAAGCAGGCTTGTTCTGTCAGTGAGTTCCATATTCTTTCTGAACCTTGCACCGCTCACCCCTCCCCATATTATCTTCTTACTCTTATCATCTGCGCCTTTGTTTAGGCCATAGGTATCAGAAGGGCGCAAACTGGGGCTATCTGTGGCATAACAGAGTGTTGTTTCAATATGGTACCCTCTGTGATCATTCCTTTACAACATTTTTCAGGCAAATCAGTGGTTTCCACTTTATGCTCTGCTACGTCTATCTGGGCGTATTTTATACTCAAAATTCTACTAGGAAGAGACCGAAAAAGCGAAGTCTATATTTTTACATCTATGTTTCGTGTTGTTATCTGGTGTGTTGTTTTTGTGGTAAAATTGATTCCATTAATAAAAGTAGATGGAGGTGTATGGTCCAGTTTTACAAAAAGATGAGAAGAATGAGGAAAATAGGCAGAGCTAAGAATGCCAGAAAAGAAGATGTGCACATACAAATGAAGAACATACAACAATCCAATATTTCGGCTGAAGCCTTTTTTTAGAATCACACACAGTCATCATTTCTCCTGTCTGTCAGATTCATTATCACTTTTAAGAGACTCTAGATCAGTTGACATGTCCTTACATTTCATTGTCTGATGTCACATTCCATCCTCTACACAATCACTTTTTTTGTTTTTGAAAATATGAGGTAAAAATGAATGAAGGCAAGGAAATCGAATGTTCCGTTTTCTTTGTCAGACATCTTATACCTCCCCCCCCCTCCCCCGCTCCTGTAACAGTTATATTATTCAGGTGGTGGAGCCATGTTAGTAAGAGGGTTGTGTTATGAAAAAGGCGGGGGGAGGGGGGGAGGGAGTTAGGTAGACGTCAGGGCAAGTATGTAGGTTAAACTTAACAAATTTATTTTCTTTTAATGATGGAGTCTGATGTACGCGTGTAAGAAGCGCGCAGGCAGTCATCATCATCATCATCATTATCATCATCATCATCATCATCATCATCATCGTCATCATCATCATCATCATCATCAGGTGCCGTGCCGACTGGTGTTGGATATTATGCTTCTCCAGCATACCCGATCCTTCATGCAGGCCATCAGCTCAGTTGGTGATCTCCTCTCACACCATCCCGTCAGACTGTCCAGTATCATTTCTCTTGGTCTTCCTCTTGATCTTCTTCCTTCTATTTTTCCTGTTGTTATAATATTTTCAATGCCCCCTCTTCTCATTGCATGTCCTATGAAAGTACATTGTCTCTCTCTTACTTTCTTGACAATGTTTTTTGCCTCTCCAGCTCTTCTCATACATTCTTCATTAGTTATTTTTGCTGTCCAGGGGATTCGCAACATTCTTCTAATAAACCACATTTCTGCTGCTTCCAATGATTTTTGTGCAGACTTGCCTATTGTCCATGATTCACTTCCATATAACAAGATAGGTTCAATATAGCATTTTAGGACTGGTTTTCTAACATTCATTGATAAGGATGTGTTGGATAATATATTTCTACGGTTAGTGGCCAGGCTATTTATTCTGGGTCATTCATTCATTTATTTATTTGCATGTCTCTTGCTGAACTTTGCCTCCCAAACAGCACTCCTGTAGGCCTCTCGGTTGTGAGCAAGATGGCCTACTGCTGCGGCATCCATTTGCAGATCGTCAGCGATGTCTTGTAGCCATCTTCGTTTTGGTCTTCCTCTTTTTCTTTTTCCCATTATATATCCTTCCACTACGGTCTTCTCTAAATTATCATGACGTTTAATGTGTCCAAAATATTTAAGTTTTCTCTCTTTAATCCTCTTTACTAGCCAGTCTTCTTCAATATTAAGCTCTTGTAGTATAGATATATTTGTTCTTTTTTGTGTCCATGATATTTAAAGAACTCTTCTGTAGCATTTACATTCAAAGGCATTTATGTGTTTCTCAGCTGTTTTGTTAAGTGTCCAGGTCTCACAGGCATATGTTGCGATGGGAAAGATGCATGCCCTTAAAAATCTTATTTTTGTAGTTCTGTCTGCTCCTCTCCACAGATACTTTATTTGTTTTACTTTCTGAAGAGTGATAGATGTCCTCCTTTTATTTTCCCTCATTGTATCTCCATTATTAGTTAGTAGTGATCCAAGATATTCAAAACTCTCCACTTCTTCCAATTTTTCCTCATTGATATATATTTCAGCTGTATTGTTTGTTTTGTCAGTTGTCATCAATTTAGTTTTCTTTGCATTAAGATAGAGGTTCTGCTCTTCGCTGTTCTTACGGACTGACATAATTAGTTTTCCCATTCCTCTTTGTGTTGTGGACAGTAACACTGTGTCATCAGCATATCTAATCTCTGGTATTTCATAACCTCCAATTGTTATGGCATCGTAATGTTCTTTGTCTACATCTTCTCTAACATTCCTCATTATATTTTCAGTATACAAGTTAAATAAGTACGGTGACAATATGCATCCCTGACGGACCCCTTGTTTTATGTCAAACCAAGTTGTTGTTTCACCATTTATTCTTACTGCTGCTTGTTGGTCTAGATACAGCAGTGATGTTAGTTGTGTCAAATGTGTTGGAAATCCCATTTTTTCAATTATTTCCCAAAGTTTCTGGTGTTGTACACAATGAAATGCCTTTGAGTAGTCTATAAAAGATAAGTATAGATTCACATTAAACTCTCTGCATTTCTCTATTATTACTCTTAGGTTGAATATATGATCTCTTGATCCTCTTCTTTGCCTGAAACCAGCTTGGACCATAGTGACTTCTTCTTCTATTTTCTGTCGAAATCTACCCATTATGATTTTTAACATAATTTTACTGGCATGACTAATCAGGGCAACAGTTCTGTAGTTTGTGCATAATTTCAGGTTACCCTTTTTTGGCAGTGGTATGAATATAGTTCTTTTCCATTCTTTTGGCAAAATACCTGAATGTCATATCTTTGTGCACAGTGCATGATAGATTGTTGCACATTCCTTTCCTCCTGTTTTAATAAATTCAGCTGTTTTCTCATCACATCCTGGTGATTTACCAGTTTTCAGATTCTTTAGTGCCCATAAAACTTCTTCTATTGTCGGTTCGGGTTCTTTCTCCTCCAATAATAATTCACACTGTTGATTTCTGTTTCCACAGTCGGTTGTTTCATACATTCCTTTGCAATATTCCTTCCATCTTTCTAGAATTTCCTCTGTCTCTGTCAAGGTATTCCCCATCTCATCACAAATTACATTTACCTTAGTTGTGACATTTCTCGTCAATGTCTTTATTTCTTTAAACATTTCACTATCTCTTCCACACTTCTGATGTCCTCCTATCCTTTCACAATAATCTTGAATGTATTGTTTTTTGTCTTTTCTTATGTTTCTTGGTACTTCTCTTGTTAAAGTTTTATATTTCTCTTTGTTGTTGTTTGTCACTTTCCATTGCGTCTTCATTTCTCTACATTGTTTTATCAGGTCTAGTGTAGCTGCTGTAATCCATCCATTCTTTTGTGTTTTCTTTACTGGAAACCATGTCTTTAGCTGTTGTTATTAATGATATCTTTTGCCTACGTAGCCAATTCATCTGGTGTCATCTCCTCCTGTACAGCCATCAGGATTTCGAAACGGTTCTTCACTTCTATACCGTATTGTTCTGGTATATTTGTAAGATCAAAGCGGAGTGGTCTTGATCTCGTAACTGTCTTTTTTATCTTTATCTTCATGTCTGCTATTAATAACTCATGGTCTGTGTCACAATCAGCACCTGGTAAAGTTTTTTCTGATGTTATGCTTGACCTCCACCTTCTTTGCACTAAAATGTAATCTATTTGATTCCTGGTTTTACTATTCTGGGTCAGGTTATGCAAATTAAGACTAATCATCGCAAACAGCTGGCAGAACTAATCACGTGATTTACATTTTTTGTTGATTAGTGCGGGGGTGAAAAGTCTGTTCAGATTTTGAGGAAAGTACTTTCTGTAGGGGGCGGGGGGAGTTTGGGGATTTCTGAATTGTTTTGTACGCGAGGATTTGGGGGGGGGGGGTAGGTGGGAGTGGAGAGGCTTTTTGAGATTTTCTTTGAAAAAGTTGAACTCGTAGAACTGTGTCTGCTGGCGTCCAGTGTCCTGTGAATGTGATATGATCAGTATTTGATGGGTGGTACACTGCGTCCAGTGCCATGTGAATGTGATATGATCAGTATTTGATGGGTGGTACATAGCGTCCAGTGCCTTATGAATGTGATATGATCAGTATTTGATGGGTGGTACATAGCGTCCAGTGCCATGTGGATGTAATATGATAAGTGTTAGATGGATGCTACACTTTAACATATTTCTCTCTCTAATCAGACAGTGAAAAGCTGGCAATATGTTGACATAGTTCTACTGTGAGCATACAAGGAAAACTTGCAATATGTTGACATAGTTCTACTGGCAACATAGAAGAAAAGCTTGCAATATGTTGACATAATTCTACTGTGAGCATACAAGAAAAGCTCGCAATATGTTAACATAATTCTAATGTGAGCGTAGAAACTGGCAATATGTTGACATAGTTCTGCTGTGAGCGTACAAGAAACGCGGGCAATATGTTGACATAGTTCTATTGTGACCATAAAAGAAAAGCGTGCAATATGTTAACATAGTTCTAATGTGAGCATACAAGAAACGCTGATAATATGTTAACATAATTCGACTGTGAGGATACAAGGAAAATTGGCAGTAGGTGACATAGTTCTAATGCGAGGATACGAGAAAATCTGATAAAGTTCTAGTGTGAGGATACGAGAAAATCTGACAGTATGTTGACATAGGGGGCCATGATAGCTTTGTTTTAGTCTCTTTAGAGCAAGTCCCTTTCGATGACTTCACCATACTTCTTTCTTGCAGATATATATTTCTTTCTTGCAGATATATACTTCTTTAGTACAGATATGGCGATGGCTGCCCCGTTAGCTAGGTTAGGTCTGTTACTGAAAGATAAGACAGGGTCTTGGTCTGATATGAGTCGCTACGTCTTGGTCAGCTTTTGGGTCGCTAACTACCAAATAAAACAGAGTCTTCATCCACTTTTTCTACTAAAACACACGAAAAGCTAAAATACATTTTAATTATTTTATAAATTATAAACCTTATGTAAAACTGGCACGTAAATGCAACCGAAAACTAACAGTTTCGCCAGACTGGCTGTTGTGGGCTTAGGAGTTCTGAAACCAGGACTTAAGGTACGCGATTTCTAAAGACTGGCCACTCTGGTTGTCTTGGCATGATTAACTGTGCCACAGACAAAACTACCTGGCTGGAAGAGTGATCTGACCATAGTTTGCTAATTACTATGGGAAGAGAAAGAGAGATTTTCTGATATAAGGTAAACACCAGCCATCACCATCAACTGTGTGCAGGAGGAAGTAGTGGATCACTTTCTCATGGAAGAGAATTGGGGATTTTTCTTTACACTTTTCCTTCCCCATGCAAGTACCACGTGACTTGGAGCTGTACTATACTTTGCTGTTGGACAAAATAGCAGAGTTAATGTTTGCAGAGTAAATCAAAGGCTTAATGTTTGCAGAGTAAATCAAAGGCTTAATGTTTGCAGAGTAAAACATAGGTTAATGCCTATTATAATGTCTACTGACAGTATGTGTCACGTGGCTAGCGCATGACGGAGACCAGATTTCCTGTATTACGTAACGAGCAACATAGCGCAGGTTGCGGAGTTCTGGCTTTTTACTACAGCAAAATTAAAAAAACTCAGAAATGGGCACACGCATTGCATGACATTTCGTACTTACATAACTGCAGATATGAAAAGATATAAGTTAAAGGTTACAGCGTCAACTATGAAATCTGGGACAAAAACCTCAGCTTTGGTTGAAACATTAAACCCAGGACTAAACTAGCAGCTTTTGGTGGTCGTTGTGCTGTCAGACCGGCTTTAACTTTGGCAATTATCATCATCAATGAGTTACAGCTTTTCTGTAGGTTGTGTCGCGTCAGCCACCAACTCAATTTTACTAACCCAGAGCTAAAACCTCCTGGTTGGAGCTATCAGAAGCAGAGCATGACAGCGCCATTCCCCGGAGTTTGTCTTGTAGCCTAATTTTTTTCCATATTTGCCAAGCAAGAACTTTACTAGCAAAACTAGCAAAGATGTAGTCAAGGGACAGCGCTCCGTGGGATGTTAAGAGGAAATACGGGACAAACTTGAAGAATAAAGACAAAAGTGCATCTGGCATTGCAGTATAAACATGATTTTGTTGTTGTTCTTGTTGTTATTGTTGCCTGTGTAAATCAAATCTTATTTGTAGGAACCGCCATGAGGCAAAATGCTGACCAACAAGTTCTTTGTAGCCGGTAGTCAGCTGATTGTAGCCGATATTAATATCAGCTGTTTGTCATGTATCTATACTGTCGCTAAATTTAGACATGCTTCTCTATGTATGTATATATCAGACATGTTCCTATATGTATATCCATGTCGGACATGTTCCTCTATGTATGTGTATATCAGACATGTTCCTAAATATATGTGTATGTCAGACATGCTCCTATATGTATATGCATATTAGACATGTTTCTATATGTATGTGTATGTGAAACATGTTCCTATATGTATATGTATGTCAAACATGTTGCTATATGTATATGTGTGTCAGACATGTTCCTCTTTGTATATGTATTTAAAACATATTCATATATATATATATAATCAGACATGTTCCTATATACGTATATATAGGTGTGCCAGTCATGTTCCCTTATGTATGGGTATGCCAGACATATTCCTATATACGTATATATAGGTATGCCAGACATGTTCCTATATACGTATATATAGGTATGGCAGACATGTTCCTATATACGTATATATACGTATGCCAGACATGTTCCTATATACGTATATATAGGTATGCCAGACATGTTCCTATATACGTATATATACGTATGCCAGACATGTTCCTATATACGTATATATAGGTATGCCAGACATGTTCCTATATACGTATATATAGGTGTGCCAGTCATGTTCCCTTATGTATGGGTATGCCAGACATGTTCCTATATACGTATATATAGGTATGCCAGACATGTTCCTATGTACGTATATATAGGTATGCCAGACATGTTCCTATATACGTATATATAGGTATGCCAGACATGTTCCTATATACATATATATAGGTATGCCAGACATGTTCCTATATACGTATATATAGGTATGCCAGACATGTTCAATTCAAAAGTTATAAGCACAAAAACAAAGTTAAGACTATTCAATTCAAATGTAATATCCACCCTCATTTATGCATGCGAACGCTGGAAAACAACTAAAGAAATAGAAAAGAAATTAGACTCTTTTGAAAACAAATGCATAAGGAAAATACTCGGCATCAAGTGGAATGAATTCAAGAACAATGCAGAGATAAGACAGATGAGTGAACAACAACCAGTCTCATGGGTGATCAGGAAAAGGAGATGGACATATGTTGGTTACTTGATGAGAAGAAATGATCAGAGAATCCCAAAACAAGCTATCAAGTGGAACACAAGAGGCCAAAGAAAAAGAGGCAGACCGCGTGAAACTCTGAAGAAGACATTGTTAAGAGAGGCCAAATTAATAGGTATAAAATCCTTTGATGAGGTTTAAAGACTCGCCGAAAACAGGAAAAATTGGCGAACTACCTTGCGAGCCCTATGTGATGTTTAACGGCACGGGAAGGATATAAGATATAAGATAAGACATGTTCCCTTATGTATGGGTATGCCAGACATGTTCCTATATACGTATATATAGGTATGCCAGACATGTTCCTATATACGTATATATACGTATGCCAGACATGTTCCTATATACGTATATATAGGTATGCCAGACATGTTCCTATATACGTATATATAGGTGTGCCAGTCATGTTCCCTTATGTATGGGTATGCCAGACATGTTCCTATATACGTATATATAGGTATGCCAGACATGTTCCTATGTACGTATATATAGGTATGCCAGACATGTTCCTATATACGTATATATAGGTATGCCAGACATGTTCCTATATACATATATATAGGTATGCCAGACATGTTCCTATATACGTATATATAGGTATGCCAGACATGTTCAATTCAAAAGTTATAAGCACAAAAACAAAGTTAAGACTATTCAATTCAAATGTAATATCCACCCTCATTTATGCATGCGAACGCTGGAAAACAACTAAAGAAATAGAAAAGAAATTAGACTCTTTTGAAAACAAATGCATAAGGAAAATACTCGGCATCAAGTGGAATGAATTCAAGAACAATGCAGAGATAAGACAGATGAGTGAACAACAACCAGTCTCATGGGTGATCAGGAAAAGGAGATGGACATATGTTGGTTACTTGATGAGAAGAAATGATCAGAGAATCCCAAAACAAGCTATCAAGTGGAACACAAGAGGCCAAAGAAAAAGAGGCAGACCGCGTGAAACTCTGAAGAAGACATTGTTAAGAGAGGCCAAATTAATAGGTATAAAATCCTTTGATGAGGTTTAAAGACTCGCCGAAAACAGGAAAAATTGGCGAACTACCTTGCGAGCCCTATGTGATGTTTAACGGCACGGGAAGGATATAAGATATAAGATAAGACATGTTCCCTTATGTATGGGTATGCCAGACATGTTCCTATATACGTATATATAGGTATGCCAGACATATTCCTATATACGTATTTATAGGTATGCCAGACATGTTCCTATACGTATATATATATATATATGTCAGACATGTTCCTATACGTATATATAGGTATGCCAGACATGTTCCTATACGTATATATAGGTATGCCATACATGTTCCTATACGTATATATAGGTATGCCAGACATGTTCCTATACGTATATATAGATATGCCAGACATGTTCCTATATACGTATATATAGATATGCCAGACATGTTCCTATACGTATATATAGGTATGCTAGACATGTTCCTATATACGTATATATAGATATGCCAGACATGTTCCTATACGTATATATAGGTATGCCAGACATGTTCCTATATACGTATATATAGGTATGCCAGACATGTTCCTATACGTATATATAGGTATGCCAGACATGTTCCTATACGTATATATAGGTATGCCAGACATGTTCCTATACGTATGAGTATGTCAGATATTTTCCTATATGTATAGGTACGTGAGATATTTTGCTATGTGTATGGATATGTGAGACATTTTTCTGTCTGTATGGGTATGTGTGTCATTTTCGTATATGTTGGGTATGTCAGACATGTGTGGCTGGCTCTTTCTTATCTCTGAGTGACTCGTTCTCTCTTATCTCTGTGTTGCTCAATCTTTCTTATCTCTGAGTGACTCGTTCTCTCTTATCTCTGTGTTGCTCACTCTTTCTTATCTCTGTGTTGCTCACTCTTTCTTATCTCTGTGTTGCTCACTCTTTCCTATCTCTGTGTTGCTCACTCTTTCTTATCTCTGTGTTGCTCACTCTTTCTTATCTCTAAGTGACTCGTTTTCTCTTATCTCTGTGTTGCTCACTCTTTCTTATCTCTGTGTTGCTCACTCTTTCTTATCTCTGTGTTGCTCACTCTTTCTTATCTCTGTGTTGCTCACTCTTTCTTATCTCTGTGTTGCTCACTCTTTCTTATCTCTGAGTGACTCATTCTCTCTTATCTCTGTGTTGCTCACTCTTTCTTATCTCTGAGTGACTCGTTTTCTCTTATCTCTGTGTTGCTCACTCTTTCTTATCTCTAAGTGACTCGTTTTCTCTTTCTCTGTGTTGCTCACTCTTTCTTATCTCTGTTGCTCACTCTTTCTTATCTCTGTGTTGCCCCGCTCTTTCTTATCTCTGTGTTGCTCACTCTTTTTTATCTCTGTGTTGCTCACTCTTTCTTATCTCTGTGTTGCTCACTCTTTCTTATCTCTGTGTTGCCCCGCTCTTTCTTATCTCTGTGTTGCTCACTCTTTCTTATCTCTGTGTTGCTCACTCTTTCTTATCTCTGTGTTGCTCACTCTTTCTTATCTCTGTGTTGCCCCGCTCTTTCTTATCTCTGTGTTGCTCATTCTTTCTTATCTCTGTGTTGCTCACTCTTTCTTATCTCTGTGTTGCTCACTCTTTCTTATCTCTGTGTTGCTCACTCTTTCATATCTCTGAGTGACTCACTCTTTCTTATCTTTGTGTTGCTCACTCCTTCTTATCTCTGAGTGACTCGCTCTTTCTTATCTCTGTGTTGCTCACTCTTTCTTATCTCTGAGTGACTCGTTTTCTCTTATCTCTGTGTTGCTCACTCTTTCTTATCTCTAAGTGACTCGTTTTCTCTTTCTCTGTGTTGCTCACTCTTTCTTATCTCTGTGTTGCTCACTCTTTCTTATCTCTGTGTTGCCCCGCTCTTTCTTATCTCTGTGTTGCTCACTCTTTTTTATCTCTGTGTTGCTCACTCTTTCTTATCTCTGTGTTGCTCACTCTTTCTTATCTCTGTGTTGCCCCGCTCTTTCTTATCTCTGTGTTGCTCACTCTTTCTTATCTCTGTGTTGCTCACTCTTTCTTATCTCTGTGTTGCTCACTCTTTCTTATCTCTGTGTTGCCCCGCTCTTTCTTATCTCTGTGTTGCTCATTCTTTCTTATCTCTGTGTTGCTCACTCTTTCTTATCTCTGTGTTGCTCACTCTTTCTTATCTCTGTGTTGCTCACTCTTTCATATCTCTGAGTGACTCACTCTTTCTTATCTTTGTGTTGCTCACTCCTTCTTATCTCTGAGTGACTCGCTCTTTCTTATCTCTGTGTTGCTCACTCTTTCTTATCTCTGAGTGACTCACTCTTTCTTATCTCTGTGTTGCTCACTCTTTCTTATCTCTGTGTTGCTCACTCTTTCTTATCTCTGTGTTGCTCACTCTTTCTTATCTCTTTGTTGCTCACTCCTTCTTATCTCTGAGTGACTCGCTCTTTCTTATCTTTGTCTGGCTCCATGTTCACTGATTCAATGCTCAGTCTCATCTTTGTGTTTTCTTCTCCTAATTTCTGAACATCTTGTCTGATACCACCATTTTATGAAATGAATGATCCTATAAGTTCGGACTTCCAGGTCACTGGTCAAGGGCTTCACGAGTCCCTCACAGTTTTTCTCAATTCCTGACTACAGTTATCTACGTTATCTTTTCATAACACTGCTTTCTCCATATCATACTGTTTTATACTACTGTCCTCTCCATATAGTACTGGTTTATAACACTGTTCTCTTCATATAATACTGTTTTGTAACACTGTTTCTCCAAGTAATACTGTTTTATAAAACCTTTTTCTCCATATAATACTGTTTTATAACACCTTTTTTTCCATATAATACTGTTTTATAACACCTTTTTCTCCATATAATACTATTTTATAAAACCTTTTTCTCCATATAATACTGTTTTATAACACCTTTTTCTCCATATAATACAATTTTATAAAACCTTTTTCTCCATATAATACTGTTTTATAACACCTTTTTTTTTCATATAATACTGTTTTATAACACCTTTTTCTCCATATAATACTATTTTATAAAACCTTTTTCTCCATATAATACTGTTTTATAACACCTTTTTTCTCCATATGATACTGTTTTATAACACCTTTTTCTCCATATAATACTGTTTTATAAAACCTTTTTCTCCATATAATACTGTTTTATAACACCTTTTTTCTCCATATAATACTGTTTTATAACACCTTTTTCTCCATATAATACTATTTTATAAAACCTTTTTCTCCATATAATACTGTTTTATAACACCTTTTTTTTCCATATAATACTGTTTTATAAAACCTTTTTTCTCCATATAATACTGTTTTATAACACCTTTTTCTCCATATAATACTGTTTTATAACACCTTTTTTCTCCATATAATACTGTTTTATAACACCTTTTTCTCCATATAATACTGTTTTATAACACCTTTTTCTCCATATAATACTGTTTTATAACACCTTTTTCTCCATATAATACTGTTTTATAACACCTTTTTCTCCATATAATAGTGTTGTATAACACCTTTTTCTCCATATAATACTGTTTTATAACACCTTTTTCTCCATATAATACTGTTTTATAACATTTTCTCCATATAATACTGTTTTATAACACCTTTTTTTCCATATAATACTGTTTTATAACAGTTTTCTCCATATAATACTGTTTTATAACACCTTTTTTCTCCATATAATACTGTTTTATAACACCTTTTTTCTCCATATAATACTGTTTTATAACAGTATGTTCTCCATATAATACTGTTTTATAACACCTTTTTCTCCATATAATACTGTTTTATAACACCTTTTTTCTCCATATAATACTGTTTTATAACACCTTTTTCTCCATATAATACTGTTTTATAACACCTTTTTCTCCATATAATACTGTTTTATAACACCTTTTTCTCCATATAATACTGTTTTATAACACCTTTTTCTCCATATAATACTGTTTTATAACACCTTTTTCTCCATATAATACTGTTTTATAACACCTTTTTCTCCATATAATACTGTTTTATAACACCTTTTTCTCCATATAATACTGTTTTATAACACCTTTTTCTCCATAATACTGTTTTATAACACCTTTTTCTCCATATAATACTGTTTTATAACACCTTTTTCTCCATATAATACTGTTTTATAACACCTTTTTCTCCACATAATACTGTTTTATAACACCTTTTTCTCCATATAATACTGTTTTATAACACCTTTTTTCTCCATATAATACTGCTTTATAACAGTATGTTCTCCATATAATACTGCTTTATAACAGTATGTTCTCCATATAAACGAGCTGATAGATGCAAGAACTTATTAACAATTATCAGCTGATCAGAAATCTCGTGCCCAGGCCATGTCAGCTTTATCTTGTGTCAACAGATCCGTATCCATGGCAACAAGATTCTGAGTACTTAAATGTTACATCGAGCCAGGTTTGTTTTATGGATGTGAAGCATAGTCTATGAATAAGAGAGTACAGCGAGAAATGGAGGCCATGGAGATGTGGTTTATAAGAAGGATGTTGAAGGAGCATGGACAGCTAAGAAAACCAACGAAGAAGTCTTAAGAGAGGCTGGAGTTAAAGAGCAAATTATAGCAAAGATCAGAGGCAGACAAGCGAGATTTATAGGACATTTCCTGAGAAGAGGAAAACTGGAACCATTGTGGCAAGTGGAAAAATTGAGGGAATAAGAGACAGAGGAAGACAGAGAGAGAAGTTACTGGATGGGCTGTCAGAGTGGCTAGGAAGAAAGTCACCGGCGGATCTCATAATCAAGTCTAAAGACAGGGAGTTGTGGAGAGAAATGATCGCCTACGCCACGCGGCACGGCACTTGATTGATTGATTGATTGATTGTTCTCCATATAATACCGTTTTATAACAATGTCTTCTTCATATAATACTGTTTTAATAACACTGTGTTCTCCATGTAGTACTGTCTTATAACACTGTGTTCTCCATGTAGTACTGTCTTATAACACTGTGTTCTCCATGTAGTACTGTCTTATAACACTGTGTTCTCCATGTAGTACTGTCTTATAACACTGTGTTCTCCATGTAGTACTGTCTTATAACACTGTGTTCTCCATGTAGTACTGTCTTATAACACTGTGTTCTCCATGTAGTACTGTCTTATAACACTGTGTTCTCCATGTAGTACTGTCTTATAACACTGTGTTCTCCATGTAGTACTGTCTTATAACACTGTGTTCTCCATGTAGTACTGTCTTATAACACTGTGTTCTCCATGTAGTACTGTCTTATAACACTGTGTTCTCCATGTAGTACTGTCTTATAACACTGTGTTCTCCATGTAGTACTGTCTTATAACACTGTGTTCTCCATGTAGTACTGCTTTATAACAGTATGTTCTCCATATAAACGAGCTGATAGATGCAAGAACTTATTAACAATTATCAGCTGATCAGAAATCTCGTGCCCAGGCCATGTCAGCTTTATCTTGTGTCAACAGATCCGTATCCATGGCAACAAGATTCTGAGTACTTAAATGTTACATCGAGCCAGGTTTGTTTTATGGATGTGAAGCATAGTCTATGAATAAGAGAGTACAGCGAGAAATGGAGGCCATGGAGATGTGGTTTATAAGAAGGATGTTGAAGGAGCATGGACAGCTAAGAAAACCAACGAAGAAGTCTTAAGAGAGGCTGGAGTTAAAGAGCAAATTATAGCAAAGATCAGAGGCAGACAAGCGAGATTTATAGGACATTTCCTGAGAAGAGGAAAACTGGAACCATTGTGGCAAGTGGAAAAATTGAGGGAATAAGAGACAGAGGAAGACAGAGAGAGAAGTTACTGGATGGGCTGTCAGAGTGGCTAGGAAGAAAGTCACCGGCGGATCTCATAATCAAGTCTAAAGACAGGGAGTTGTGGAGAGAAATGATCGCCTACGCCACGCGGCACGGCACTTGATTGATTGATTGATTGATTGTTCTCCATATAATACCGTTTTATAACAATGTCTTCTTCATATAATACTGTTTTAATAACACTGTGTTCTCCATGTAGTACTGTCTTATAACACTGTGTTCTCCATGTAGTACTGTCTTATAACACTGTGTTCTCCATGTAGTACTGTCTTATAACACTGTGTTCTCCATGTAGTACTGTCTTATAACACTGTGTTCTCCATGTAGTACTGTCTTATAACACTGTGTTCTCCATGTAGTACTGTCTTATAACACTGTGTTCTCAATGTAGTACTGTCTTATAACACTGTGTTCTCCATGTAGTACTGTCTTATAACACCTTTTTTCTCCATATAATACTGTTTTATAACACCTTTTTCTCCATATAATACTGTTTTATAACACCTTTTTCTCCATATAATACTGTTTTATAACACCTTTTTCTCCATATAATACTGTTTTATAACACCTTTTTTCTCCATATAATACTGTTTTATAACACCTTTTTCTCCATATAATACTGTTTTATAACACCTTTTTTCTCCATATAATACTGTTTTATAACACCTTTTTCTCCACATAATACTGTTTTATAACACCTTTTTCTCCATATAATACTGTTTTATAACACCTTTTTTCTCCATATAATACTGTTTTATAACAGTATGTTCTCCATATAATACTGCTTTATAACAGTATGTTCTCCATATAAACGAGCTGATAGATGCAAGAACTTATTAACAATTATCAGCTGATCAGAAATCTCGTGCCCAGGCCATGTCAGCTTTATCTTGTGTCAACAGATCCGTATCCATGGCAACAAGATTCTGAGTACTTAAATGTTACATCGAGCCAGGTTTGTTTTATGGATGTGAAGCATAGTCTATGAATAAGAGAGTACAGCGAGAAATGGAGGCCATGGAGATGTGGTTTATAAGAAGGATGTTGAAGGAGCATGGACAGCTAAGAAAACCAACGAAGAAGTCTTAAGAGAGGCTGGAGTTAAAGAGCAAATTATAGCAAAGATCAGAGGCAGACAAGCGAGATTTATAGGACATTTCCTGAGAAGAGGAAAACTGGAACCATTGTGGCAAGTGGAAAAATTGAGGGAATAAGAGACAGAGGAAGACAGAGAGAGAAGTTACTGGATGGGCTGTCAGAGTGGCTAGGAAGAAAGTCACCGGCGGATCTCATAATCAAGTCTAAAGACAGGGAGTTGTGGAGAGAAATGATCGCCTACGCCACGCGGCACGGCACTTGATTGATTGATTGATTGATTGTTCTCCATATAATACCGTTTTATAACAATGTCTTCTTCATATAATACTGTTTTAATAACACTGTGTTCTCCATGTAGTACTGTCTTATAACACTGTGTTCTCCATGTAGTACTGTCTTATAACACTGTGTTCTCCATGTAGTACTGTCTTATAACACTGTGTTCTCCATGTAGTACTGTCTTATAACACTGTGTTCTCCATGTAGTACTGTCTTATAACACTGTGTTCTCCATGTAGTACTGTCTTATAACACTGTGTTCTCAATGTAGTACTGTCTTATAACACTGTGTTCTCCATGTAGTACTGTCTTATAACACTGGAGACGTTAAAGACGGCATCTGTCAGTGTAAAGACGTTCATGCCAAAATATTGTGACATTGTGTTATCTTTACTGACTTGTCTGCTGTAGTAAAGCGTTCTTCATAACAGTCGCTTGTGAGTCTAAGGTTTGAGAGTTTAACTTTTGTGAGATTAACCTTTAAAAGTTTAACTTTTGTGATTTTAACCTTTAAAAGTTTAACTTTTGTGAGTTTAACCTTTAAAAGTTTAACTTTTGTGATTTTAACCTTTAAAAGTTTAACTTTTGTGAGTTTAACCTTTAAGAGTTTAACTTTTGTGATTTTAACCTTTAAAAGTTTAACTTTTGTGATTTTAACCTTTAAAAGTTTAACTTTTGTGATTTTAACCTGTGCGGTTGTCGAGGATCACACATTTTTTAATTGTCTCTTTCGAAGTCAAAACTCGTGGAGAACCTCCACGAAATACATCATCTAACACAACATGATTCTACACACAACATCTAACACAACATGATTCCACACACATCATCTAACACAACATGATTCCACACACATCATCTAACACAACATGATTCCACACACCTCATCTAACACAACATGATTCCACACACATCATCTAACACAACATGATTCCACACACATCATCTAACACAACATGATTCCACACACATCATCTAACACAACATGATTCCACACACATCATACAACACAACATGATTCCACACACATCATCTAACACAACATGATTCCACACACATCATCTAACACAACATGATTCCACACACATCATCTAACACAGCATGATTCCACACACAACATATAACACAACATGATTCCACACACATCATCTAACACAACATGATTCCACACACATCATCTAACACAACATGAATCCACACACATCATCTAACACAACATGATTCCACACACATCATCTAACACAACATGATTCCACACACATCATCTAACACAACATGATTCCACACACATCATCTAACACAGCATGATTTCACACACATCATCTAACACAGCATGATTTCACACACATCATCTAACACAGCATGATTCCACACACATCATCTAACACAACATGATTCCACACACATCATCTAACACAACATGAATCCACACACATCATCTAATACAACATGATTCCACACACATCATCTAACACAACATGATTCCACACACATCATCTAACACAACATGATTCCACACACATCATCTAACACAGCATGATTTCACACACATATGCAGGAAACTCTCTACCATAGAGAGCGGAACAACAACACAACTCCTTCAGATCATCAGAGGAAGTACACCCTCAGACAAGTGTTTCGGCCCTTTAAACTCCTGACACTCTAAAGGGGGTGGTGGGCCCCTCTGGGTCATGACTCCCAGAGGTCTTGTGAGTTGTTGCTTTTTTTCCGGTCCCGGGATTGAACCCATGATCTTCCAGTTGCCACTGCACGTTTTTTGCCACCAAAATGTAGCATTACCATCGATGGCACAGAACTGAAACAAGTTGATAGATTCAAGAAAGAGAGAGAGAAAGGTGCTGAAGAGTTAGAGGGAGAGAGAGGTACTGAAGAACTAGAGAAAGAGAGAGAGGTGCTGAAGAGCTAGAGAAAGAGAGAAAGGTGCTGAAGAGCTAGAGAAAGAGAGAGAGAGAGAAAGGTGCTGAAGAGGTGGAGAGAGAGAGGTACTGAAGAACTAGAGAAAGAGAGAGAGAAAGGTGCTGAAGAGTTAGAGAGAGAGAGAGAGGTACTGAAGAACTAGAGAAAGAGAGAGAGGTGCTGAAGATCTAGAGAAAGAGAGAGAAAGGTGCTGAAGAGTTAGAGAGAGAGGTACTGAAGAACTAGAGAAAGAGAGAGAGGTGCTGAAGATCTAGAGAAAGAGAGAGAGAGGTGCTGAAGATCTAGAGAAAGAGAGAGAGGTGCTGAAGAGCTAGAGAAAGAGAGAGAGAAAGGTGCTGAAGAGCTAGAGAAAGAGAGAGAGAGGTGCTGAAGAGCTAGAGAGAGAGAGAGAGAGGTGCTGAAGAGCTAGAGAAAGAGAGAGAGAGGTGCTGAAGAGCTAGAGAGAGAGAGAGATACTGAAGAGCTAGAGAAAGAGAGAAAGGTGCTGAAGAGCTAGAGAGAGAGATTTTTTATAAATAGGAAACTACGAGGTTTTGGTACGGTAAAGTAAGATAACAAATATTGTAGGATTAAACCTCGAAAAAATCGTAGACAAAGCACTTTAGTGAGACGTGAGAGAAAGAAAAATCACAAGAGAATTACCTGGGATTCGAAAACGGACTCCGGTAGGACGAGCAGCCGTCTAGCCACGAGAGAACAGCGTACTATCGACTTAGCCAACTAGCACCCCAAAAAAGGTGTTTTGTTGACATAGTCTTTAGCAACTGGTCAGCAGACATGAGAGATGGTACCTGCTAGAGAGAATGAATCTAAGCTACGGAATTTCTGTGTGTCACGACCTCGTTTCTTTCCGGGTGTCATGATCTCTCATGTCTGCTGACCAGTTGCTAAAGACTATATCAACAAAACACCTTTTTTGGGGTGCTAGTTGGCTAAGTCGATAGTACGCTGTTCTCTCGTGGCTAGACGGCTGCTCGTCTTACCGGAGTCCGTGTTCGAATCCCAGGTAATTCTCTTGTGATTTTTCTTTCTCTCACGTCTCACTAAAGTGCTTTGTCTACGATTTTTTCGAGGTTTAATCCTACAATATTTGTTATCTTACTTTAGAGAGAGAGAGATTGATTGATTGACTGATGTTTATTTCAAAAGGGTTAAGAATTGGGCACGCAGGCCCGTCTGACATTCTGCCCTTTATCATACATCTTTCACTCTATTCCAGACATTCTACAAATATGCTGTTCATATAACAAACATAATTAACATTGAAGCTGAGAGACATAAAATAAAATATAACATTTACGTTTCGCTCTTAAACATTCACTCAGTACAGAAGTAACTACATACATTATAAATGACTATCTACTAAACAAAATTTTCCGGACTATTCAGAAAACAATTAATTGTATTCGGTGTCTGTAAGAGCAGCTTAAGATAACTTTTAAGTTTTATAATTCATGGAGGCATGTAGTCGACATCAAATAGATATTGGGAAAGCTTGCAGTTGTAGGAAGGAGTATAATTTATATTTTTTATATAGGATGGGAGGGTATTCCAAAGATGAGCAGCAGAATAACTAAAGCTTTTCTTGTAAAGATCAAGTCTAGGTTTGGAAGACATATGTTGTTCAAGCGTTTCGGCCCTTTAAACTCCTGACACTCTAAAGGGGGTGGTGGGCCCCTCTGGGTCATGACTCCCAGAGGTCTTGTGAGTTGTTGCTTTTTTTCCGGTCCCGGGATTGAACCCATGATCTTCCAGTTGCCACTGCACGTTTTTTGCCACCAAAATGTAGCATTACCATCGATGGCACAGAACTGAAACAAGTTGATAGATTCAAGAAAGAGAGAGAGAAAGGTGCTGAAGAGTTAGAGGGAGAGAGAGGTACTGAAGAACTAGAGAAAGAGAGAGAGGTGCTGAAGAGCTAGAGAAAGAGAGAAAGGTGCTGAAGAGCTAGAGAAAGAGAGAGAGAGAGAAAGGTGCTGAAGAGGTGGAGAGAGAGAGGTACTGAAGAACTAGAGAAAGAGAGAGAGAAAGGTGCTGAAGAGTTAGAGAGAGAGAGAGGTACTGAAGAACTAGAGAAAGAGAGAGAGGTGCTGAAGATCTAGAGAAAGAGAGAGAAAGATGCTGAAGAGTTAGAGAGAGAGGTACTGAAGAACTAGAGAAAGAGAGAGGTGCTGAAGATCTAGAGAAAGAGAGAGAGAGGTGCTGAAGATCTAGAGAAAGAGAGAGAGGTGCTGAAGAGCTAGAGAAAGAGAGAGAGAAAGGTGCTGAAGAGCTAGAGAAAGAGAGAGAGAGGTGCTGAAGAGCTAGAGAGAGAGAGAGAGGTGCTGAAGAGCTAGAGAAGAGAGAGAGAGGTGCTGAAGAGCTAGAGAGAGAGAGAGATACTGAAGAGCTAGAGAAAGAGAGAAAGGTGCTGAAGAGCTAGAGAGAGAGATTTTTTATAAATAGGAAACTACGAGGTTTTGGTACGGTAAAGTAAGATAACAAATATTGTAGGATTAAACCTCGAAAAAATCGTAGACAAAGCACTTTAGTGAGACGTGAGAGAAAGAAAAATCACAAGAGAATTACCTGGGATTCGAAAACGGACTCCGGTAGGACGAGCAGCCGTCTAGCCACGAGAGAACAGCGTACTATCGACTTAGCCAACTAGCACCCCAAAAAAGGTGTTTTGTTGACATAGTCTTTAGCAACTGGTCAGCAGACATGAGAGATGGTACCTGCTAGAGAGAATGAATCTAAGCTACGGAATTTCTGTGTGTCACGACCTCGTTTCTTTCCGGGTGTCATGATCTCTCATGTCTGCTGACCAGTTGCTAAAGACTATATCAACAAAACACCTTTTTTGGGGTGCTAGTTGGCTAAGTCGATAGTACGCTGTTCTCTCGTGGCTAGACGGCTGCTCGTCTTACCGGAGTCCGTGTTCGAATCCCAGGTAATTCTCTTGTGATTTTTCTTTCTCTCACGTCTCACTAAAGTGCTTTGTCTACGATTTTTTCGAGGTTTAATCCTACAATATTTGTTATCTTACTTTAGAGAGAGAGAGATTGATTGATTGACTGATGTTTATTTCAAAAGGGTTAAGAATTGGGCACGCAGGCCCGTCTGACATTCTGCCCTTTATCATACATCTTTCACTCTATTCCAGACATTCTACAAATATGCTGTTCATATAACAAACATAATTAACATTGAAGCTGAGAGACATAAAATAAAATATAACATTTACGTTTCGCTCTTAAACATTCACTCAGTACAGAAGTAACTACATACATTATAAATGACTATCTACTAAACAAAATTTTCCGGACTATTCAGAAAACAATTAATTGTATTCGGTGTCTGTAAGAGCAGCTTAAGATAACTTTTAAGTTTTATAATTCATGGAGGCATGTAGTCGACATCAAATAGATATTGGGAAAGCTTGCAGTTGTAGGAAGGAGTATAATTTATATTTTTTATATAGGATGGGAGGGTATTCCAAAGATGAGCAGCAGAATAACTAAAGCTTTTCTTGTAAAGATCAAGTCTAGGCTTTGGAAGACATATGTTGTTCAAGCGTTGGCTGCACTTTGGGCTAAATTTAAACAGGTTCCATAGATAAGGCGGGGCATGCCGTGAAAGAATTTGATGTATTAACTTGGCTTTGTTGAAGAGGAACCTGTTCTTAAGAGGTAGTAATTTGATACGTTTGTGATGATTAGTTGTTTGTGCTTGATCTTTGTCACTAATAAGCTTTACTGCTCGCTTTTGGAGAGAGCAAAGCCTCTTTGTATTTGACACTGAGCAACCATCCCAGATTGTTGAGCAATAGTCTAAATGTGTTTGTATATGAGCTATGTAGTATGTCTTCCTAGTGTCTTGATCTATGAAGTGCTTAATTTTAGCTAATTGGTATACTTTTTGTGCGATGAGTTTTGTTAGACATTGTACATGAGAGTTCCAGGTCAGAAGTTGGTCAATAATAAGACCTAGTGTTTTGTGCTCGCTAACGTTTTCTATCTGTGATGTTTCTGTACAGAACCGAAGTGTTGTTTTTGTTGCGTTTTGTAGTTTCTGTCTTGTTGTTATGAGCATTGATTTTGTTTTATCGGTGTTTATAATCATGCCATTATTTTTGCTCCATCCAATTAAATTGTATAACTCGACCTGAAGAGTTGATTCTAGATTAACACAATCGTAGTCACTGGTGTAGACTGTGCAATCATCGGCAAAAAGGTCACAAGAAGAGTGTTTAAGATGAAGTGGAAGATTATTGATATAGATAGCAAAGAGCAACGGGCCTAGAATAGAACCTTGCGGAACACCAGTGTCAACTGTAGCAGAATTTGATACAGAATTGTTGAAGAATACTACCTGTTGTCTGTCTGAAAGAAACGATGCAATTAATTTTATTAGGTCAGGGTGCAGTCTATAAGTTTTTATTTTTCTTACAAGAATATCGTGGTCAATCATATCAAATGCCTTTTTAAAGTCGACAAAGATGGCACCATATAGTCTGTCGTCATTTATGTTTACTAACCAGTTTTCTGTCATTTTGGTAAGAGCTGTGTGACAAGAATGATTGGGTCTAAAGCCTGACTGACTGTCTATGAGTAAATTGTTCTCTTGCATGTGTCGTAGAGTTATTTTGTGTATGTGTTTTTCGAGTGGTTTTGATAATGACGATAATATGGATACTGGTCTATAGTTGGTAAGATTGTTAGATGAGCCAGATTTAAAGCAAGGATACACCTTAGCAGTTTTAAAAGCCTCAGGAAAATAACATTTTGCAATGCACTGGTTGTAAATATATGTTAGTGTATGTGAAATGACAGGTTCAGCATAACGTAAGATCTTATTACTAATATCATCAAGCCCAGCTGTATTGTTGTTTTTTAAGGTTAAGAGATAATTGTGAACTTCACTGACTGTTAAGAATGGAATGTGTAACTGTTTAAAATCAGTACATCTGCTGTCCAGGAATGTTTGTAGTTCATGTAAGTCGCATACAGGAGCTGATATTGATGATTTAAGAACGTTGATTTCTTCTCTGAAATGTGTACTGATATGTGCGCTAGTGTATGCACGACTGATGGCTTGAGAATCAAATTCTTTTCTTTTATTTGATAGGGTATTTATGGCTTTCCAAATTGATTTACTGTCTGATTTATTCTATACTAGATTCCTGAAGTAATTTTTTTTTCTCTTGTCTTATCAAGTATTGAACTTTGTTTCTGAGTGAACGGTAGGTCATAAAGTCTTTGATTTTGTGCGCCCGATCACGTTCTCTCATGGATTGTAGTATTTCAGGTGTTATCCAAGGTGACTTCGTCTGGTGTTTTACTCTCACCTCTTTCATGGGGACATGTTTGTCTAATATATCTCTGAAGAGCTTTAGCCAATATTCTATTGCCTCATCAGGGTCAGTTAGTTGGTACACGTGTGTAAGTGAAGAATCTTGCAAATCATTAAGGAATAATTCTAGGTTAAATTTTCTGAAGCTTCTAAATTTCATACTGGTGTGATTGTGTTTAGGAAGTTTATGCCCCTTTCTTGTCCACGTACAGCAGACTGGGTAATGATCACTTAACGAAGTATGAGGGATGTTACATTCAATGATATTTTCTGGGTAGGCTACATATATATGATCTAATAGAGAGAGAGAGAGAGAGAGAGAGGTACTGAAGAGCTAGAGAAAGAGAGTTAGAAAGGTGCTGAAGAGGTGGAGAGAGAGAGGTACTGAAGAACTAGAGAAAGAGAGAGAGAAAGGTGCTGAAGAGTTAGAGAGAGAGAGAGAGGTACTGAAGAACTAGAGAAAGAGAGAGAGGTGCTGAAGAACTAGAGAAAGAGAGAGAGAGGTGCTGAAGAGTTAGAGAGAGAGAGAGGTACTGAAGAACTAGAGAAAGAGAGAGAGGTGCTGAAGATCTAGAGAAAGAGAGAGAGAGAGGTGCTGAAGAGTTAGAGAGAGAGAGGTACTGAAGAACTAGAGAAAGAGAGAGAGGTGCTGAAGATCTAGAGAAAGAGAGAGAGAGGTGCTGAAGAGCTAGAGAAAGAGAGAGAGAGAGAGAAAGGTGCTGAAGAGCTAGAGAAAGAGAGAGAGAAAGGTGCTGAAGTGCTAGAGAGAGAGAGAGAGAGAGGTGCGAAGAGCTAGAGAAAGAGAGAAAGGTGCGGAAGTGCTAGAGAGAGAGAGAGAGAGGTGCTGAAGAGCTGGGGAGAGAGACCACTTTGCTCCAAGAGTCTCGCCGTGGTTCCCCAAGGAAATCCAGCAGAGTGTGGATATTATGGTTCACCTATCAGACAACTATATGGAGGTGGATACTATAGTTCAACTATCAGATCACTATATGGAGGTGGATACTGGGGTTCATCCATCAAATCACTATATGCAGGTGGATACTGGGGTTCACCCATCAGACCACTATATGGAGGTGGATACTATGGCTCACCCATCAGATCACTATATGCAGGTGGATACTGGTGTTCACCCATCAGACCACTATATGGAGGTGGATACTATGGTTCACCCATCAGATCACTATATGCAGGTGGATACTGGTGTTCACCCATCAGACCACTATATGGAGGTGGATACTATGGTTCACCCATCAGATCACTATATGCAGGTGGATACTGGGGTTCACCCATCAGACCACTATATGGAGGTGGATGCTGGGTATAGCAGTATTCGTGTAACAATGATAGTAAGGGCATTATTATAGGTTTTTCCTTTTCAATTTCTCCTGTTGAGATCCTTCGAGAAGGTCACGTGGGCTGCAAAACCCGTGACAGGAATTTGTAGGAGCAAGGAAGAGTGCTTGGAGCTGTCTTGGTTTGAACGTGTAACTTTGTGGAGGTTTTTTTTTTTGAGCTGTGTGATGTCTTCGTGGAAAAGATGAACATTTTAGTTGTACGTATGAATGGACTGGCCACATGGCAGTGATAACCAGCCGGCAGTCGAATTTAATGTTATTTTCATCAGCATTATCATCCTTCCATCAATAAATGTTCCAAGTCACTGTTACCCAGGATTTACTTGACTATCTGTACCAGTTGCTGTCAACGTGAGGTTTTGAAGAGCCTGGATGAGAAGTATGTTTGGAACAGTGTTTAATTAATCCAGCATGTGAGAGTGAGACCTGGAATTCTGTGTGTAACTGGTCCAGTAACCTCAACTCTCGAAGATTAAGATGAAAGTCTAACCTGTTATTGACGTGCGTAACATGATCCCTACGATACGGCCCAAGTAAAGCCCCATAAGTACGAACCCCATTCGTACAGAAAAAAGCACCAAAGCGCCATTATATTGGGTTCACCCCTCAGATCATTATATAGAGGTGGATGCTGGGATTCACACCTCAGATACTATATTGATGTGGATACTGGGGTTCACCCATCAGACCACTATATGGAGGTGGATACTTGGGTTCACCCATCAGACCACTACATGGAGGTGGATACTGGGGTTCACCCATCAGACTACTATATGGAGGTAGATACTGGGGTTCATCCATCAGACCACTATATGGAGGTGGATACTTGGGTTCACCCATCAGACCACTACATGGAGGTAGATACTGGGGTTCACCCATCAGATTACTATATGGAGGTGGATACTGGGGTTCACCCATCAGACCACTATATGGAATTGGATACTGGGGTTCACCCATCAGACCACTATATGGAGGTGGATACTGGGGTTCACCCATCAGACCACTACATGGAGGTGGATACTGGGGTTCACCCATCAGATCACTATATGAAGGTGAATGCTGGAGTTAACCCATCAGACCATTATATGGAGGTGGATTCTGGGGTTCACACTTCAGATCACTATATGGAGGTGGATACTGGTGTTCACCCATCAGACCACTATATGGAGGTGAATACTGGGGTTCACCGATCATACCACTATATAGAGGTTCACCCATCAGACTACAATATGGAGGAAGATACTAGGGTTCACCCATCAGACCACTATATGGAGGTGGATACTGGGATTCACCCATCAGACCACTATGGAGGTGGATACTGGGGTTCACCCATCAGACCACTATATAAAGATGTATACTGGGGTTCAACCATCAGACCACTATATGGAGGTGGATACTGGGGTTCACCCATCGGACCACTATATGGAAATGAATACTGGGGTTCACCCATCAGACTACTATATTGAGGTGGATACTGGGGTTCACCCATCAGACTACTATATGGAGGTGGATACTGGTGTTCACCCATCAGACTACTATATGGAGGTGGATGCTTGGTTTCACCCATCAGACTACTATATGGAGGTGGATGCATCAGCAGTTCCTATGTCGGTGGATGATCTCCGACTCCGACACAGGCGGAAGCAGAGGAAGCTGGTGACCTGCCATCAGTCTATGAAGGATCGCTCTCCTCACAGTGAAGGTTACTTTCTCTGTCCTCACAGTGAAGGTTACTTTCTCTGTCCTCACAGTGAAGGTTACTTTCTCTGTCCTCACAGTGAAGGTTACTTTTTCTGTCCTCACAGTGAAGGTTACTTTCTCTGTCCTCACAGTGAAGGTTACTTTCTCTGTCCTCACAGTGAAGGTTACTTTCTCTGTCCTCACAGTGAAGGTTACTTTCTCTGTCCTCACAGTGAAGGTTACTTTCCTGACCAGACTTCAACTTGAGCCGATTGCGCCTCAGAGAAGGATCACGTGTACCCTCGAGTCGTAAGCTGGCTGTGGCAATAGGACAGATACTCTAGGGGGTAGACTTTGACACCTTCACTATGACAATGGTGTTTCGGGCTCTCATGAAGAAGTTTCCCTCCCCTAAGTTGGACGATAGGAAGCAGTTTATCAAGCATGTGGTGGTCAACATCATAGACGCGACTGCTCCATAATCAAGGAAATAGTTGGTGATATTTTAGTGATTTCCAGAAGCAAGCTTAGACACTAATCAGTGTTCTCTGGATAAGAAGAATATCCTTTGCTCCTGTCATATATTCCTTTTTCTATCAAATGGTTACAGAGCTCATTTAAAATGTTGTAGATATGTTTATGTTTTACCGAAAAGCTCCACAACTGTTTAATTTACTAATTTGTGCTTATTGTGGGAGCTATTATTCACAAAGTGGATAAGCATTTTTTTTTGCTTGCGGTTACTATGTGTGTACTGTTTTATGTGAGAGATTTGATAGACAAATCTCTTCCTTGGGGAGGGGGGATATACGTAACGTGCTTTCAGTAATAACTCTGATTCTCTTGTAGTACCCAGAGCTAGGTAGTTGTTTATTTATGTTTGTAGCACAGCCTTATCAGATTGAGAGGCCAGCACTTGTTTGGATATCTAGATATAAGACTGACATTAGTGTTGGTCCCTCTGACTAGAGATAAGACTGACATTAGTGTTGGTACCTCTGACTAGAGATAAGACTGACATTAGTGTTGGTCCCTCTGACTAGAGATAAGACTGACATTAGTGTTGGTCGCTCTGATTAAAGATAAGCATGATATCAGGTGGATACTGGGGTTCACCCATCAGACCACTATATGGAATTGGATACTGGGGTTCACCCATCAGACCACTATATGGAGGTGGATACTTGGGTTCACCCATCAGACCACTACATGGAGGTGGATACTGGGGTTCACCCATCAGACCACTATATGGAATTGGATACTGGGGTTCACCCATCAGACTACTATATGGAGCAGGATGCTGCGGTTAACCCAGCAGACCATTATATGGATGTGGATGCTGGGGTTCACACTTCAGATCACTATATGAAGGTGAATGCTGGAGTTAACCCATCAGACCATTATATGGAGGTGGATTCTGGGGTTCACACTTCAGATCACTATATGGAGGTGGATACTGGTGTTCACCCATCAGACCACTATATGGAGGTGAATACTGGGGTTCACCGATCATACCACTATATAGAGGTTCACCCATCAGACTACAATATGGAGGAAGATACTAGGGTTCACCCATCAGACCACTATATGGAGGTGGATACTGGGATTCACCCATCAGACCACTATATGAAGGTGGATACTGGGGTTCACCCATCAGACCACTATATAAAGATGTATACTGGGGTTCAACCATCAGACCACTATATGGAGGTGGATACTGGGGTTCACCCATCGGACCACTATATGGAAATGAATACTGGGGTTCACCCATCAGACTACTATATTGAGGTGGATACTGGGGTTCACCCATCAGACTACTATATGGAGGTGGATACTGGTGTTCACCCATCAGACTACTATATGGAGGTGGATGCTTGGTTTCACCCATCAGACTACTATATGGAGGTGGATGCATCAGCAGTTCCTATGTCGGTGGATGATCTCCGACTCCGACACAGGCGGAAGCAGAGGAAGCTGGTGACCTGCCATCAGTCTATGAAGGATCGCTCTCCTCACAGTGAAGGTTACTTTCTCTGTCCTCACAGTGAAGGTTACTTTCTCTGTCCTCACAGTGAAGGTTACTTTCTCTGTCCTCACAGTGAAGGTTACTTTCTCTGTCCTCACAGTGAAGGTTACTTTCTCTGTCCTCACAGTGAAGGTTACTTTCTCTGTCCTCACAGTGAAGGTTACTTTCTCTGTCCTCACAGTGAAGGTTACTTTCTCTGTCCTCACAGTGAAGGTTACTTTCCTGACCAGACTTCAACTTGAGCCGATTGCGCCTCAGAGAAGGATCACGTGTACCCTCGAGTCGTAAGCTGGCTGTGGCAATAGGACAGATACTCTAGGGGGTAGACTTTGACACCTTCACTATGACAATGGTGTTTCGGGCTCTCATGAAGAAGTTTCCCTCCCCTAAGTTGGACGATAGGAAGCAGTTTATCAAGCATGTGGTGGTCAACATCATAGACGCGACTGCTCCATAATCAAGGAAATAGTTGGTGATATTTTAGTGATTTCCAGAAGCAAGCTTAGACACTAATCAGTGTTCTCTGGATAAGAAGAATATCCTTTGCTCCTGTCATATATTCCTTTTTCTATCAAATGGTTACAGAGCTCATTTAAAATGTTGTAGATATGTTTATGTTTTACCGAAAAGCTCCACAACTGTTTAATTTACTAATTTGTGCTTATTGTGGGAGCTATTATTCACAAAGTGGATAAGCATTTTTTTTTGCTTGCGGTTACTATGTGTGTACTGTTTTATGTGAGAGATTTGATAGACAAATCTCTTCCTTGGGGAGGGGGGATATACGTAACGTGCTTTCAGTAATAACTCTGATTCTCTTGTAGTACCCAGAGCTAGGTAGTTGTTTATTTATGTTTGTAGCACAGCCTTATCAGATTGAGAGGCCAGCACTTGTTTGGATATCTAGATATAAGACTGACATTAGTGTTGGTCCCTCTGACTAGAGATAAGACTGACATTAGTGTTGGTACCTCTGACTAGAGATAAGACTGACATTAGTGTTGGTCCCTCTGACTAGAGATAAGACTGACATTAGTGTTGGTCGCTCTGATTAAAGATAAGCATGATATCAGTGTTGATCCTCTGATTAGAGATAAGCCTGATATCAGTGTTGCTCCTCTGATTAGAGATAAGCCTGATGTCAGTTTTGATCCCTCTGATTAGAGATAAGCCTGATGTCAGTTTTGCTCCCTCTGATTAGAGATAAGCCTGATATCAGTGTTGCTCCCTCTGATTAGAGATAAGCCTGATATCAGTGTTGCTCCCTCTGATTAGAGATAAGCCTGATATCAGTTTTGCTCCCTCTGATTAGAGATAAGCCTGATATCAGTGTTGATCCTCTGATTAGAGATAAGCCTGATATCAGTGTTGATCCCTCTGATTAGAGATAAGCCTGATATCAGTGTTGATCCCTCTGATTAGAGATAAGCCTGATATCAGTGTTGCTCCCTCTGATTAGAGATAAGCCTGATATCAGTGTTGATCCCTCTGATTAGAGATAAGCCTGATATCAGTGTTGCTCCCTCTGATTAGAGATAAGCATGATATCAGTGTTGCTCCCTCTGATTAGAGATAAGCCTGATATCAGTGTTGCTCCCTCTGATTAGAGATAAGCCTGATATCAGTGTTGATCCCTCTGATTAGAGATAAGCCTGATATCAGTGTTGATCCCTCTGATTAGAGATAAGCCTGATATCAGTGTTGCTCCCTCTGATTAGAGATAAGCCTGACATCAGTGTTGATCCCTCTGACTAGAGATAAGACTGGCATTAGTGTTGGTAGCTCTGAAAAAAAATTATCACAATGAGGAACCGAATGAAAGATCCTCTTACTGAAAGTAAGTGAACTAGCCACTACACCAATGTGGCATCAAGGGAGCATATGATGAAAACAAAAAGAGAAATAATGAGAAACATGAAGGTTACAACGATATATATGAGATTTAGAGCCTGATACATGAGTCTCAGAAGAACCCACGGTATTTTTGTTTACTGACATAAAACGTGCAGGAAAGTAGGACAGCTCCTTGTCAGAACTTTCAGTGCAGGTCTGCCAGCACTTCACTAATTCAAAGAGTCCAGGAGGAAATGGTCTGATTGACGGTGTATGCATGGCTTTTGTTTCTCATTATTTCTACTCAACAGATTCTCACCTAGAGCCTCGCTGAGGGATCCAAACACACGAAAGTCACACAGTGCAAGGTCAGGAGAATATGCAGGATGTGTAAGACACTCAGAACAGAGATTCCTAATTCCTTGAGCTGTTGGGAGCTCTCCCTCGTCCCTGCTTTGAAAGGGGCCACAATCTTAGATCTAGTTCGCTGTTGTCATATTTCTAAAACAGGCCAGTGTGCCTCTACTCACAATCATCTAAAGAGAGAGGACATGTCAGCTATACAATTTAGAATTTTTAGAACAAAACTGCACTTAGATTTTGACTGGCCCTTGTATCTATAGGTTCAAGGGGAAAATGAAGTGTAAATAGAGATAAGCCTGATATCAGTGTTGCTCCCTCTGATTAGAGATAAGCCTGATATCAGTTTTGCTCCCTCTGATTAGAGATAAGCCTGATATCAGTGTTGATCCTCTGATTAGAGATAAGCCTGATATCAGTGTTGATCCCTCTGATTAGAGATAAGCCTGATATCAGTGTTGATCCCTCTGATTAGAGATAAGCCTGATATCAGTGTTGCTCCCTCTGATTAGAGATAAGCCTGATATCAGTGTTGCTCCTCTGATTAGAGATAAGCCTGATATCAGTGTTGCTCCCTCTGATTAGAGATAAGCATGATATCAGTGTTGCTCCCTCTGATTAGAGATAAGCCTGATATCAGTGTTGCTCCCTCTGATTAGAGATAAGCCTGATATCAGTGTTGATCCCTCTGATTAGAGATAAGCCTGATATCAGTGTTGATCCCTCTGATTAGAGATAAGCCTGATATCAGTGTTGCTCCCTCTGATTAGAGATAAGCCTGACATCAGTGTTGATCCCTCTGACTAGAGATAAGACTGGCATTAGTGTTGGTAGCTCTGAAAAAAAATTATCACAATGAGGAACCGAATGAAAGATCCTCTTACTGAAAGTAAGTGAACTAGCCACTACACCAATGTGGCATCAAGGGAGCATATGATGAAAACAAAAAGAGAAATAATGAGAAACATGAAGGTTACAACGATATATATGAGATTTAGAGCCTGATACATGAGTCTCAGAAGAACCCACGGTATTTTTGTTTACTGACATAAAACGTGCAGGAAAGTAGGACAGCTCCTTGTCAGAACTTTCAGTGCAGGTCTGCCAGCACTTCACTAATTCAAAGAGTCCAGGAGGAAATGGTCTGATTGACGGTGTATGCATGGCTTTTGTTTCTCATTATTTCTACTCAACAGATTCTCACCTAGAGCCTCGCTGAGGGATCCAAACACACGAAAGTCACACAGTGCAAGGTCAGGAGAATATGCAGGATGTGTAAGACACTCAGAACAGAGATTCCTAATTCCTTGAGCTGTTGGGAGCTCTCCCTCGTCCCTGCTTTGAAAGGGGCCACAATCTTAGATCTAGTTCGCTGTTGTCATATTTCTAAAACAGGCCAGTGTGCCTCTACTCACAATCATCTAAAGAGAGAGGACATGTCAGCTATACAATTTAGAATTTTTAGAACAAAACTGCACTTAGATTTTGACTGGCCCTTGTATCTATAGGTTCAAGGGGAAAATGAAGTGTAAATAGAGAAAGGTAGTTGAAGACTTGAACATTTCTGATGAGACTTTTATTCCAGTCCACACATTCTACTTCAGTTAGTACAGAACAATTGTTTCACTCTTATCGCGTTCTTAGCTCAGGAAGTAACTAAACATGTAACAAAGTTATGTTGGCAGTCTCGCACATTAAGAAAGAAAAAGATTTATCCACTATGTTGTGTTGTTATGTCCCTGATCATATGTTTCCTTTATGTCATGCCATTCAGCTCTTGCTTTGACAAAAAGAGTTGCAAAATGCCACCTGAGGAAGGCAGGCCATGGAACCAGCAATCACAGTCATTCTTGATGTGATAATTGTAGTACTTTGTGGTTAAACAGACCCAGATGACGATACACTGGAAACTACAGTCACCATCATTATCATTAACTTTATCAGATGTAGGGGAAGTAATGTAATTATCATCAGCATGGAAAACATTAAAGAGAAAAACAAAGATTTACGTTTTTCTCTTTTGTGAGGCTGAGATTAGTGCTATTTACACTCAACTATGTGAAGCTGGGATACGTGTTACTTACACTCAACTATGTGAAGCTGGGATACGTGTTACTTACACTCAACTATGTGAGGCTGAGATTAGTGCTATTTACACTCAACTATGTGAGGCTGAGATTAGTGCTATTTACACTCAACTATGTGAAGCTGGGATACGTGTTACTTACACTCAACTATGTGAGGCTGAGATTAGTGCTATTTACACTCAACTATGTGAGGCTGAGATTAGTGCTATTTACACTCAACTATGTGAGGCTGAGATTAGTGCTACTTACACTCAACTATATGAGGCTGAGATTAGTGCTACTTACACTCAACTATATGAGGCTGAGATTAGTGCTACTTACAATCAACTATATGAGGCTGAGATTAGTGCTACTTACACTCAACTATATGAGGCTGAGATTAATGCTACTTACAATCAACTATATGAATCTGAGATTAGTGCTACTTAGACTCGACTATGTGAGGCTGAGATTAGTGCTACTTACACTCAACTATATGAGGCTGAGATCAGTGCTATTTACACTCAATTATATGAGGCTGAGATCAGTGCTACTTACACTCAACTATGTGAGGCTGAGATTAGTGATACTTACACTAAACTATATGAGGCTGAGATTAGTGCTCCTTACACTCAACTATGTGAGGCCGGTACAAGTGCTACTTACACTCAACTATGTGAGGCTGAGATTAGTGCTACTTACACTCAACTATATGAGGCTGAGATTAGTGCTACTTACACTCAACTATATGAGGCTGAGATTAGCGCTACTTACACTCAACTATATGAGGCTGAGATTAGTGCTACTTACACTCAACTATATGAGGCTGAGATTAGTGCTACTTACACTCAACTATAAATAAGGCTCAGATTAGTGCTAATTACACTCAACTATATGAGGCTGAGATAAGTGCTACTTACATTCAACTATGTGAGGCTGAGATTAGTGCTATTTACACTAAACTATGTGAGACCGAGATTAGTGCTACTTACATTCAACTATGTGAGGCTGAGATTAGTGCTATTTACACTAAACTATGTTAGACCGAGATTAGTGCTACATACACTCAACTATGTGAGGCTGAGATTAGTGCTACTTACACTCAACTACATGAGGCTGAGACCAGTGCTACTTACACTCATCTATATAAGGCTGAGATTAGTGCTACTTACACTCAACTATATGAGGCTGAGATTAGTGCTACTTTCACTCAACTATATGGGGCTGTGATTAGTGCTACTTACACTCAACTATGTGAGGCTGAGATTAGCGCTACTTACACTCAACTATATGAGGCTGAGATTAGTGCTACTTACACTCATCTATATGAGGCTGAGATTAGTGCTACTTACTATATGAGGCTGAGATTAGTGCTACTTACACTCAACTATATGAGGCTGAGATTAGTGCTACTTACACTCAACTATATGAGGCTGAGATTAGTGCTACTTACACTCAACTATATTAGGCTGAGATTAGTGCTACTTACACTCAACTATATGAGGCTGAGATTAGTGCTACTTACACTAAACTATATTAGGCTGAGATTAGTGCTACTTACACTCAACTATGTGAGGCTGAGATTAGTGCTACTTACACTCAACTATGTGAGGCTGAGATTAGTGCTACTTACACTCAACGATGTGAGGCTGAGATTAGTGCTACTTACACTCAACTATGTGAGGCTGAGATTAGTGCTACTTACTCTCAACTATGTGAGGCTGAGATTAGTGCTACTTACACTCAACTATGTGAGGCTGAGATTAGTGCTACTTACACTCAACTATATGATGCCGAGATTAATGATTTTGTTCCACAGAACATAAGAAAACTAACCTTTTACAAAACTCACGTATATCTGTGCCACAAAATATGCAGGATGCCAAAGCCATCTTCAGTATGCAATTTATTATAAAAACATGAAATGTTAACACATTCTAATGTTACGGTTTTCTTTACATCGTCTGTGTACACTGACAAACAGCTGTCTCCAGGCTGTCCTCGTAATTGTCTGCTCCTGTAGCGGCTGCTCAGTTGCTCCAGAGTTTGTGTTCTCTTTAAATGGTTCATGTTTTTTAGACAATATCTACATGAGTATGACAAGAGCTACATGTTTATGACACGAGCTACACAAATATGACAAGAGCTAAGAGGTGATTATAAGAACTGCACGATTATGACAAGAGTTAAATAGTGATGACGAGAGAGATATGGTGATGACAAGAGCTGTATGTTGATGACAAGAATTATATGGTGATGACAATAGCTATGTAAAGTTGACAGGAGCTACATTGAGATGACAACGCCTACATAGTGATGGCAAGAGCTGCATTGTGAGAACAATATCTACATTGTGAGTCAAGAGCTACATTGTGAGAGCAAGAGCTACAAGGAGATAACAAGAGAGCATCATATGAAGCTCTTGTCACCATCATATAACTCTTGTCATCACGATTATCTATTGAAGAAACAAGTAAACTGACACAGATAAGAAACAAGTAAACTGACACAGATAAGAAACGAGTAAACTGAAAGAAAGAAGTAAAGAAAGAGGGGTCATGTGGAATTCACTGAAATATATTTTTCTTGTAATAACTTTCTCAAAGATTTCGATGGCCAACTCTTCACATGAGAGAAGATTGTGTTCGGTGAAGTTCTTGGCCTACCATCATGTCTCTGATCATAAAAATTCCTAGTTCATTGAAATGATCAGACTGTCGATCAAAAATGCTATGATTAATTTGAGACAGTCTTTAAGTAAGTTTGGCTTTAAACTCTCCAGCAAGTGACCATGATGTGGTAGCAGCCTTTCTGAAGAAAAAGGAACGTTTATCTTCTCTTCTGTGGTTTATCTGGCAATCAGTCAGCAAGAGCAGCAAGACGTTAAAAAAGTAGGTTGTGTCTTGTGGTTTATTATGTATATAAATATGTGTGCTTGTTATGGTCACACTGGCATCATCATCATATTTATCAATGGTTGATGTAAAAGTTAGAATTACTGTTTCCTTGATTCTTTGTCTTCTGAAGTGTTTACCTGCAAAACCTCTGTCTGCCTAATCTCTGTCTGCTTAACTGTTGCTAAACCTCAGCCTAATTTCTGTCACTTAAGTCATCATCTGCCTAACTTGTGATAGCTAAACCTATGTCTAGTTAAGCCACCATCTGCCTAATTTCTGGTAGCTAAACCTACGTCTAGTTAAGTATAAACTTTCATTTTTCCCCACTCACTATCCACTGTCTGAAGTCTTTTTAGTTTATGGAAGAAGTTGCTGGAGTGTACAGAGGCATAACAAGAATAAAATTGTGAAAGAATTTACTGAAGTGTACAGGTACATAATGAGAACAAAGTTATGAAATAAGTTGCTGAAGTGTTCATTCATTTATTCATGTGCATGTCCCTTGCGGAACTTTGGCTCCCTAACAGCTCTCCTGTAGGCCTCTCGGTTGTGAGCAAGATGGCCTGCTGCTGATGCATCCATTTGCAGATCATCAACGATGTCTTGCAGCCATCTTGGCTTTGGTCTTACTCTCTTTCTTTTTTCCCATTATGTACCCTTCCAAAACGGTCTCTAGATTATCATTATGTTTAATGTTTCCAAAACATTTAAGTTTTCTCTCTTTAATCTTTCTTCAATATTAAGTTCTTGTAGTATGGATACATTTGTTCTTTTTTTGTGTCCATGATATTTGAATAACTCTTCTGTAGCATTTACATTCAAAGGCATTTATGTGCTTCTCAGCTGTTTTGTTAAGTGTCCAGGTCTCACAGGCATATGTTGCGATGGGAAAGATGCATGTCCTTAAAAATCTTATTTTTGTAGTTCTGTCTGTTCCTCTTCACAGATTCTTTAGTTGTTTTACTTTGTGAAGAGCGATAGATGTCCTCCTTTTAATTTCCCTCATTGTATCTCCATTATTAGTTAGTAGTGATACAAGATATTCAAAACTCTCCACTTCTTCCAATTTTTCCTCACTGATACATATATCAGCTGCCTTGTTTGTTTTGTCAGTTGTCATCAATTTAGTTTTCTTCACATTAAGATAGAGGTTTTGCTCTTCCCTGTTCTTACAGACTGACATAATTAGTTTTTCCATTCCTTTTTGTGTTGTGGACAGTAATACTGTGTCATCAGCATATCTAATCTCTAGTATTTCATAACCTCCAACTGTTATGGCATCACATTTTTTTTTGTCTTCATCTTCTCTAACATTCCTCATTATATTTTCAGTATACAAGTTAAATAAGTAAGGTGACAATATGCACCCCTGACAGACCCCTTGTTTTATGTCAAACCAAGTTGTTGTTTCACCATTTATTCTTACTGCTTCATGAAGGTCTAGATACAGCAGTGATGTTAATTGTATCAAATGTGTTGAAAATCCTATTTTTTCAATTATTTCCCAAAGTTTCTGGTGTTGTACACAATCAAATGCCTTTGAGTACTCTATAAGAGATAAATATAGATTCACATTAAACTCCCTGCAGTTCTCTATTATTAATCTTATATTGAATATGTGATCTCTTGATCCTCTTCCTTGCCTGAAACCAACTTGGACCATATTGACTTCTATTTTCTTACGAAGTCTACCCATTATGATTTTTAACATAATTTTACTGGCATGACTAATCAGGGCAACAGTTCTGTAGTTTGTGCATAATTTCAGGTTACCCTTTTTTGGTAGTGGTATGAATACAGTTCTTTTCCATTCTTTTGGCCAAATACCTGAATGCCATATCTTTTTACATAGTGCATGATAGATTGTTGCACACTCCTTTCCTCCTGCTTTAATAAGTTCATCTGTTATCTCATCACATCCTGGTGATTTACCATTTTTCAGATTCTTTATTGCCCATAAAATTTCTTCTATTGTCGGTTCGGGTTCTTTCTCCTCCAATAATAATTCACACTGTTGATTTCTGCTTTCACAGTCAGTTGTTTCATATATTCCTCTGCAATATTCCTTCCATCAGATACATAATGAGAATAAAGATATGAAAGAAGTTGCTATAGTGTACAGAGGCATAACAAGAATTAAGTTATGAAAGAATATGCTGGAGTATACAACGACATAATAAGAATAGAGCTATGAAAGGAGTTGCTGGAATGTACAGAGACAGAACAACAATAAGGTTATGAAAGAGGTTGTTGAAATGTACAGAGACATAATAAGAATAAAGTTATGAAAGAAATTGCTGGAGTGTACAGAGCCATAACAAGAATAAAGTTATAAAAGAAAAAGTTGCTGGAGTGTACAGGGACAAGTTAAGAAAAAAGTTAAGAAAGAAGAAGTTGCTGGAGTGTACAGGCACAATTTGAGAATAAAGTTAAGAAAGAAGTTGCTGGAGTGTACAGGCACAATTTGAGAATAAAGTTAAGAAAGAAGTTGCAGGAGTGTACAGGGACAAGTTGAGAATAAAGTTAAGAAAGAAGAAGTTGCTGGAGTGTACAGTGATAATTTGAGAATAAAGTTAAGAAAGAAGTTGCAGGAGTGTACAGTGATAATTTGAGAATAAAATGATAAAAGAATAAGTTGCTGGAGTGTACAGTGACAAGTTAAGAATAAAATGATAAAAGAATAAGTTGCTGGAGTGTACAGTGACAAGTTAAGAATAAAATGATAAAAGAATAAGTTGCTGGAGTGTACAGTGACAAGTTAAGAATAAAATGATAAAAGAATAAGTTGCTGGAGTGTACAGTGACAAGTTAAGAATAAAATGATAAAAGAATAAGTTGCTGGAGTGTACAGTGACAAGTTAAGAATAAAATGATAAAAGAATAAGTTGCTGGAGTGTACAGTGACAAGTTAAGAATAAAATGATAAAAGAATAAGTTGCTGGAGTGTACAGTGACAAGTTAAGAATAAAATGATAAAAGAATAAGTTGCTGGAGTGTACAGTGACAATTTGAGAATAAAGTTAAGAAAGAAGTTGCTGGAGTGTACAGGGACAGGTTGAGAATAAAGTTAAGAAAGAAGAAGTTGCAGGAGTGTACAGGGACAAGTTGAGAATAAAGTTAAGAAAGAAGAAGTTGCTGGAGCGTACAGTGATAATTTGAGAATAAAGTTAAGAAAGAAGTTGCTGGAGTGTACAGGGACAGGTTGAGAATAAAGTTAAGAAAGAAGTTGCTGGAGTGTACAGGGACAGGTTGAGAATAAAGTTAAGAAAGAAGAAGTTGCTGGAGTGTATGGGCACAATTTGAGAATAAAGTTAAGAAAGAAGTTGCTGGAGTGTACAGGGACAATTTGAGAATAAAGTTAAGAAAGAAGTTGCTGGAGTGTACAGGCACAATTTGAGAATAAAGTTAAGAAAGAAGTTGATGGAGTGTACAGTGATAATTTGAGAAAAAAGTTAAGAAAGAAGTTACTGGAGTGTACAGTGACAATTTGAGAATAAAGTTAAGAAAGAAGTTGCTGGAGTGTACAGTGATAATTTGAGAATAAAGTTAAGAAAGAAGTTGCTGGAGTGTACAGTGACAATTTGAGAATAAAGTTAAGAAAGAAGTTGCTGGAGTGTACAGTGATAATTTGAGAATAAAGTTAAGAAAGAAGTTGCTGGAGTGTACAGTGACAAGTTAAGAATAAAATGATAAAAGAATAAGTTGCTGGAGTGTACAGTGACAAGTTAAGAATAAAATGATAAAAGAATAAGTTGCTGGAGTGTACAGTGACAAGTTAAGAATAAAATGATAAAAGAATAAGTTGCTGGAGTGTACAGTGACAAGTTAAGAATAAAATGATAAAAGAATAAGTTGCTGGAGTGTACAGTGACAAGTTAAGAATAAAATGATAAAAGAATAAGTTGCTGGAGTGTACAGTGACAAGTTAAGAATAAAATGATAAAAGAATAAGTTGCTGGAGTGTACAGTGACAAGTTAAGAATAAAATGATAAAAGAATAAGTTGCTGGAGTGTACAGTGACAAGTTAAGAATAAAATGATAAAAGAATAAGTTGCTGGAGTGTACAGTGACAAGTTAAGAATAAAATGATAAAAGAATAAGTTGCTGGAGTGTACAGTGACAAGTGAATGCTGGAAAATCTTTGTTTTTGTACTTTAATTTCCCCACAACTCTAAGGGACGTAACGCTTGCTATTGTGCACGCGTCCATGTTCGCTGTTTAAGCTGGCAGGTGACTGTCACGACTAACTGTGTCTGACCTTACACATTATTATTCCTCTACAACAATGTTCCCCACAGTGAGCGGTAACGCCCTCCTGCGGGCGCTGGAAACTACCGGGAGGGAGGGGGCGGTGACAAATAAGGGTTAGTTGAGGTCACTGGAATAAAAGTGCGAATTGTGGGGGAGAGGGCCGGAGATGGACAACAAAATAGCAGACGGGGGCTGTAATACCTTCCTTCTTAAACAGAGGGCGGTAATACCTTTTTTCTTAGACAGAGGGCAGTAATACCTTCCTTCTTATACACAGGGCAGTAATACATTCCTTCTTAGACACAGGGAAGTAATACCTTTTTTCTTAGACAGAGGGAAGGAATACATTCCTTCTTACACAGAGGGCGGTAATACCTTTTTTCTTAGACAGAGGGCAGTAATACCTTCCTTCTTATACACAGGGCAGTAATACATTCCTTCTTAACACAGGGCAGTAATACATTCCTTCTTAGACAGAGGGCAATAATACCTTCCTTCTTATACACAGGGCAGTAATACATTCCTTCTTAGACAGAGGGCAATAATACCTTCCTTCTTATACACAGGGAAGTAATACATTCCTTCTTAGACAGAGGGCAATAATACCTTCCTTCTTATACACAGGGAAGTAATACATTCCTTCTTAGACAGAGGGCAATAATACCTTCCTTCTTATACACAGGGCAGTAATACATTCCTTCTTAGACAGAGGGCAATAATACCTTCCTTCTTATACACAGGGCAGTAATACATTCCTTCTTAGACAGAGGGCAATAATACCTTCCTTCTTAGACAGAGGGAAGTAATACATTTTTTCTTAGACAGAAGGAAGCAATACCTTCCTTCTTAGACAGAGGGCAATAATACCTTCCTTGTCAGACAGAGGGAAGCAATACCTTCCTTCTTAGACAGAGTGAAATAATACCTTCCTTCTTACACAGAGGGAAGTAATACCTTCCTTCTTAGACAGAGGGCAATAATACCTTCCTTGTCAGACAGAGGGAAGTAATACCTTCCTTCTTAGACAGAGGGAACTAATATCTTCTATCTTAGACAGAGGGAAGTAATACCTTCTGTCTTAGACAGAATGCAGTAATACCTTCTTTTTTTTAGACAGGGGAAATAATACCATCTTTCCTAGACAGAGGGCAGTAATACTTTTTTTCTTAGAGGTGACAGTATTATCTTCCTTCTTAGACAGGGGCAGTTACCATCATTCTGAGACAGAGACAATAATACCTTACTTCTTAGAAGGGACAGTAGCATCTTCCTTCTTAAAGGCGACAGTAATTACTTCCTTTTTCTTAGACAATGACAGTAATTTATTCCTTCTTTCTTAGACAAGGAGAGTAATACTTTCCTTCTTAGACGGGGGCAGTAATATTTTCCATCTTAGACGAGGACAGTAGTAGCTTCCTTCTTAGAAGGAACAGTAATACCTTCATTCTTAGCAGGGACAGTAATACATTCCTTCTTAGAAAGGACAGTAATACATTCCTTTTAAAATGGACAGTGATATCTTCCATCTTGGACGGGAACTGTAATACTTTCCTTTTTGAACGGGGACAGTAATACCCTCTTCTTAGCACTTTGCAATCTGATTTTGAGAAACGTGCGTCCCTATAAGAAACTAATTCATCACATTATAAGCTGAGAAAATAATGCAGTAGGTAAGTTATAAATGTACTCCTTCATATTGTTCCTGAAGTTTGAGTCGAGTAAAGCATAACCTACTTTAATAGTATATGAATACTGCACCGAGCAAGCCTGGGAAGAAAGAGGACGGCAACACGAACAACCTGGGAAGAAAGACGACAACAACACGAACAACCTGGGAAGAACGAGGACGGCAACACGAACAACCTGGGAAAAACGAGGACGGCAACACGAACAACCTGGAAAGAAAGAGGACGGCAACACGAACAACCTGGGAAGAACGAGGACGGCAACACGAACAACCTGGGAAAAACGAGGACGGCAACACGAACAACCTGGAAAGAAAGAGGACGGCAACACGAACAACCTGGGAAGAACGAGGACGGCAACACGAACAACCTGGGAAGAAAGAGGACGGCAACACGAACAACCTGGGAAGAACGAGGACGGCAACACGAACAACCTGGGAAGAAAGAGGACGGCAACACGATCAAGCCTGGGAAACATTGCTCTACAAGATACAAGATACATATAATATGTCTACTAATTGATGTAGAATGTGTGGATTGGAATAAAAGTCTCATCAGAAATATACAAGTCGTCAGCAATATTTCTGTATTTACAATTCATCTTCCCCCTGAATCTATAGATGCAAGGGTCAGTCAAAAACTAAGTGCAGTTTTGCTCTAAAATTATGAAATTGAATGGTAGACATGTCCTCCTCTTTAGGTGTTAGTGTAGATGTACACTGGCCTGTTTTAGAAATAAGACAACAGCGAACTAGATCTAAGATGGTGGCTACTTTCAAAGCAGGCACGAGAGAGGAACAGCGCATGATAACACTCAGTCTGGCGCCGACTACCGCAGATTTATATTCTACACAGGAGAAATGTCTACATTTTAAGACATTCAGTAATACCTTCCTTGTCAGACAGAGGGAAGTAATACCTTCCTTCTTAGACAGAGGGAACTAATATCTTCTATCTTAGACAGAGGGAAGTAATACCTTCTGTCTTAGACAGAATGCAGTAATACCTTCTTTTTTTTAGACAGGGGAAATAATACCATCTTTCCTAGACAGAGGGCAGTAATACTTTTTTTCTTAGAGGTGACAGTATTATCTTCCTTCTTAGACAGGGGCAGTTACCATCATTCTGAGACAGAGACAATAATACCTTACTTCTTAGAAGGGACAGTAGCATCTTCCTTCTTAAAGGCGACAGTAATTACTTCCTTTTTCTTAGACAATGACAGTAATTTATTCCTTCTTTCTTAGACAAGGAGAGTAATACTTTCCTTCTTAGACGGGGGCAGTAATATTTTCCATCTTAGACGAGGACAGTAGTAGCTTCCTTCTTAGAAGGAACAGTAATACCTTCATTCTTAGCAGGGACAGTAATACATTCCTTCTTAGAAAGGACAGTAATACATTCCTTTTAAAATGGACAGTGATATCTTCCATCTTGGACGGGAACTGTAATACTTTCCTTTTTGAACGGGGACAGTAATACCCTCTTCTTAGCACTTTGCAATCTGATTTTGAGAAACGTGCGTCCCTATAAGAAACTAATTCATCACATTATAAGCTGAGAAAATAATGCAGTAGGTAAGTTATAAATGTACTCCTTCATATTGTTCCTGAAGTTTGAGTCGAGTAAAGCATAACCTACTTTAATAGTATATGAATACTGCACCGAGCAAGCCTGGGAAGAAAGAGGACGGCAACACGAACAACCTGGGAAGAACGAGGACGGCAACACGAACAACCTGGGAAGAACGAGGACGGCAACACGAACAACCTGGAAAGAAAGAGGACGGCAACACGAACAACCTGGGAAGAACGAGGACGGCAACACGAACAACCTGGGAAGAACGAGGACGGCAACACGAACAACCTGGGAAGAAAGAGGACGGCAACACGAACAACCTGGGAAGAACGAGGACGGCAACACGAACAACCTGGGAAGAAAGAGGACGGCAACACGAACAACCTGGGAAGAACGAGGACGGCAACACGAACAACCTGGGAAGAAAGAGGACGGCAACACGATCAAGCCTGGGAAACATTGCTCTACAAGATACAAGATACATATAATATGTCTACTAATTGATGTAGAATGTGTGGATTGGAATAAAAGTCTCATCAGAAATATACAAGTCGTCAGCAATATTTCTGTATTTACAATTCATCTTCCCCCTGAATCTATAGATGCAAGGGTCAGTCAAAAACTAAGTGCAGTTTTGCTCTAAAATTATGAAATTGAATGGTAGACATGTCCTCCTCTTTAGGTGTTAGTGTAGATGTACACTGGCCTGTTTTAGAAATAAGACAACAGCGAACTAGATCTAAGATGGTGGCTACTTTCAAAGCAGGCACGAGAGAGGAACAGCGCATGATAACACTCAGTCTGGCGCCGACTACCGCAGATTTATATTCTACACAGGAGAAATGTCTACATTTTAAGACATTCAGTTATTGCTGAAATCAGATGCGAATCTATATCTGTGTTTGCTAGCTACACGAAATTGTTTAACAATTAGTTTTATTTTGAAAAGCGTTGTATGTAGCAACTTGTCAGTTACAGAGACATTGGAATTTATTTTTATACGTTTATTTTCATCTTGAGCTTTTTTTTTTTAAATGCAACACGTGAGTTTCTTTTTCACTTGTAGGAATGCAGTCTCTGGAATGAGAACAGGAAAAATCGAACATCTACAAACACTGTTTTCGCTCTGTTAAGCAATATTTCAAAAGCTGAACTATGTAATCTTTTCTATCCTCCGTTAAGTATGATCCGTTGCCTTTTGTTAAGTATGATCCGTACAACTGTGGAAATAATAATAATAATAATAATAATAATAATAATAATAATAATAATAATCGTGTGCCTTCTTCAGAACGATTACTATGTTAAGCTCATATACAACGTCATAAAGTTGGACGTAGAAGACAGACTGCAGAATAAGGCTAAACTCAGCCGTCTCATGTCGAAAGAGCTGATAAGCAAAAGAAACAACCCAGGATATTACCACACCGTTACGCCTGTCCACAGAGACAACTCTTTATTCACGTTATATTTGTCTATAACAGCCTTCGAGATCTCCGCCTTGTGCAGTCTGAGATTATCTTGTGTATGACCTTCCCAGCAGCCAAGTGACCTGCTCATTGTAATGATGTGTGAGCGTGTGGGGGTGGATGATCGAAAACGCAGCCAACATTGTTCTTCTCGAGAAAGTCAAAATCCAACTTTATTCAAGCAGAGCAAACGTACTTGCAGTAAGACAAAAAAAAAAAAAAAACAGTCTTCTTCGAAATTACCTTTCTGGCTGTCCATAGGTTAGAGGTCACCGCAGGAGATAAATTAGTGAATGGGGCTTCGTCTTACAACGAAGTGAACCACGACAAAGATTTTGTTTCATGATCAGGTGCAGGTTTTGTTCTCTCTCAAGATCTGAAACAACGTTGATGTCAAATTCTCACTTCGAACAAATTCAACCGGCTCTCCTAAAAACGTTCACCTCGAATGTTATCTCTCACTGGCCGTCTCTACTCTCTCTTGCCTTACCCTCTTTTTGTGGCGTTACGCCATATTGTCCGTGTCATTTCTTTTGGGTTGAAAAGTACCAAGGATTCAAACCCGCTTAATGTCACATCGTCGGGACCGTAACAATGTGATGACAATAAGCAGAGTTGACATTAAGACAGGTCCATTACGGGGGATTTAACTTAATGTGTGTGTGCTTGTGTGTGTCCATCCGTTCCACATTTGCTACATTAAACACATAATAAACAGCCGAAGCTATCATCATTGGACGCAATCACAAAATATATTAGTCACAATATACAGTAAGTCTTAGTCTTACAATATAGAAATCACTATAATTAAGCAGCATCTGACTTGTCAGCAGTAGTACTAAAAAATGCGTGATTTTGCGTTGTGTGTTGATAACTGGTCTATTAATAAAAGAAAAAGTCATTTAAACAGAACAGAGCACTAAAACGTCCTTCCTCACGTCAGGTATACTGTAAATGAACGAGCGCACAGTCTAGAACGCGCTTATAGACTGAGCGTAAGAAGCAGTTTTGGTGGGCGTCTGGACTCACTGACGTCATCAGCACTATCCTCGGCGTCGCTGTCTACCTTGCTTTTACTGCAACTAGCGACGATCTCTTTGACTGAATACATTTCCGTTTATAGCAAGCCATCATCAGCTGAAACGAACTGATTAAACGTAACACTTCCATCAGAAATTGCTGCCCACTCTTCATCAAGTCCAGGGGAACGTCACAAATATCGCAGGCATTTGTAGTGATCACTGGCTCGGCAAGAAAGTAAAGTATGATTTACGAAAGCAGTTCACAATCTTTGATTGACTGACGCTGTTCCATGCCGCATGCATACAATTATTCGCTATCTTGACACTGATTTCGGCGACACGCTTTTGTTCCACAGCATACAGAACATGGCGTACTATTCTGCTTTCTGTAGTGTTGCTTGAAGGCGTAAATGATACCTGGGTCGCACGGCTGCAGCACGCTGGCTGTGTTAGATGGCAGGACAACAAGCTTTGTAGCCATCAGATTGGCGACGTCAGTGTGTGTCGGACAGTTGTTAGCGAACAGCAAAACTTTTCTGTTCATTCGGTTCATTTTGTTGTCTAAAGAAATGACCCAGTCCTCAAACAGTTCACTTGTCACCCAAGCACGCTGGTTGGCCTTGTAAGTGGCGGGCAGGTTCTTTACGTTCTTGAAGCACAGCAGATTTCGTGACTTTCCGATAACAAGGAACGGAGTCTTCTCAGTGCCAGACATGTTACAGCACATGACAGCTGTTAAGTGATCTTTAGAACGTTTGTCACTGTGGCACTTCTCATCACGAAAGCACAAAGTTCTGTTTGGTAGCAGTTTATAAAACACGCCTGTTTCATCCATGTTACAAATGTCATCTGGGCTGTACGCATCCAGAAATTTTGGCAAGCGAGAAATCCAATCAGTAACGACATCGGTGTAAACTTGAGCCGCTTCATCTGAAGCGATCTTAAATGTTACGTTGTGGCGTTTCTTAAAGCGCTTAAGAAAGCCTTTCGAACACGTTCAGTCAGGTATATCCATTTCTTTAGCAAAACGTCCTGAAACTTCCACCAACACAGGACCACACACAGGCAACTGTCAGAACGTGTCTGTCTGTACCATTTCAGCAGAGCACATGTAGGAATTCGCATGCCTTCGCTTACAGTTTGACCTAACTAAAGACGAATGGAAGTCTCGTTCAATTTTGTCTCGGTTTTTAACAAGGTTAGATACAATTGAAGCGTCAATTTAAAATTTATACGCTATGTCCTTTCTTGTAACTTTTTCATCAACTTGCTTCAGAATATCCATTTTGCTGTTGAAATCCAGATCAACACGTTTGCGTTTAGTAGCCATTATCTATCACAACGAGAACCAGAGAGAATTTCCTGGTTATATGATTCACAGTAAACTATTCGGACTGACCACCTATCAACTCACGTTGAAACTTAACATCGTCCACGTCTTGGTAAATAAGACAACGACCGACAGAAGCCAGATTTTAATCGCGAAAGAGCGGCCGTGGTAAGCCTTTCATTCACACGAACTGAGTTTTGATGCCCACATATTTAAAATGTTGATGCAGCACGTACTCGGTGATCAAACGACCGCTCCCTTCTTTGATGAGTCGCCAAGGTGATAAGGCTTTTTGATATGTTTATAGCTTGGAATCGCCTAGTTTGTAATACAAAGTGGAGTATTTAACTCTTCCGGGTCCAAAAATACTGTGACATTAACCGATTTTTGCCAAAAAACGAGGTGATAGTAATCGGTGCAAAGCCCGTTACTGACTTAACGGAGGTGTCCGGGGATACAAATTTCTGTGACAATATCTGGGTCTTGACATAAAGCGATGAGTGGGTTCGACTATATATATATATAATTTTTCCAGCGTCGTTCCAACAGTTCCACATTTGCTACATTAAACACATAATAAACAGCCGAAGCTATCATCATTGGACGCAATCACAAAATATATTAGTCACAATATACAGTAAGTCTTAGTCTTACAATATAGAAATCACTGTAATTAAGCAGCATCTGACTTGTCAGCAGTAGTACTAAAAAATGCGTGATTTTGCGTTGTGTGTTGATAACTGGTCTATTAATAAAAGAAAAAGTCATTTAAACAGAACAGAGCACTAAAACGTCCTTCCTCACGTCAGGTATACTGTAAATGAACGAGCGCACAGTCTAGAACGCGCTTATAGACTGAGCGTAAGAAGCAGTTTTGGTGGGCGTCTGGACTCACTGACGTCATCAGCACTATCCTCGGCGTCGCTGTCTACCTTGCTTTTACTGCAACTAGCGACGATCTCTTTGACTGAATACATTTCCGTTTATAGCAAGCCATCATCAGCTGAAACGAACTGATTAAACGTAACACTTCCATCAGAAATTGCTGCCCACTCTTCATCAAGTCCAGGGGAACGTCACAAATATCGCAGGCATTTGTAGTGATCACTGGCTCGGCAAGAAAGTAAAGTATGATTTACGAAAGCAGTTCACAATCTTTGACTGACTGACGCTGTTCCATGCCGCATGCATACAATTATTCGCTATCTTGACACTGATTTCGGCGACACGCTTTTGTTCCACAGCATACAGAACATGGCGTACTATTCTGCTTTCTGTAGTGTTGCTTGAAGGCGTAAATGATACCTGGGTCGCACGGCTGCAGCACGCTGGCTGTGTTAGATGGCAGGACAACAAGCTTTGTAGCCATCAGATTGGCGACGTCAGTGTGTGTCGGACAGTTGTTAGCGAACAGCAAAACTTTTCTGTTCATTCGGTTCATTTTGTTGTCTAAAGAAATGACCCAGTCCTCAAACAGTTCACTTGTCACCCAAGCACGCTGGTTGGCCTTGTAAGTGGCGGGCAGGTTCTTTACGTTCTTGAAGCACAGCAGATTTCGTGACTTTCCGATAACAAGGAACGGAGTCTTCTCAGTGCCAGACATGTTACAGCACATGACAGCTGTTAAGTGATCTTTAGAACGTTTGTCACTGTGGCACTTCTCATCACGAAAGCACAAAGTTCTGTTTGGTAGCAGTTTATAAAACACGCCTGTTTCATCCATGTTACAAATGTCATCTGGGCTGTACGCATCCAGAAATTTTGGCAAGCGAGAAATCCAATCAGTAACGACATCGGTGTAAACTTGAGCCGCTTCATCTGAAGCGATCTTAAATGTTACGTTGTGGCGTTTCTTAAAGCGCTTAAGAAAGCCTTTCGAACACGTTCAGTCAGGTATATCCATTTCTTTAGCAAAACGTCCTGAAACTTCCACCAACACAGGACCACACACAGGCAACTGTCAGAACGTGTCTGTCTGTACCATTTCAGCAGAGCACATGTAGGAATTCGCATGCCTTCGCTTACAGTTTGACCTAACTAAAGACGAGTGGAAGTCTCGTTCAATTTTGTCTCGGTTTTTAACAAGGTTAGATACAATTGAAGCGTCAATTTAAAATTTATACGCTATGTCCTTTCTTGTAACTTTTTCATCAACTTGCTTCAGAATATCCATTTTGCTGTTGAAATCCAGATCAACACGTTTGCGTTTAGTAGCCATTATCTATCACAACGAGAACCAGAGAGAATTTCCTGGTTATATGATTCACAGTAAACTATTCGGACTGACCACCTATCAACTCACGTTGAAACTTAACATCGTCCACGTCTTGGTAAATAAGACAACGACCGACAGAAGCCAGATTTTAATCGCGAAAGAGCGGCCGTGGTAAGCCTTTCATTCACACGAACTGAGTTTTGATGCCCACATATTTAAAATGTTGATGCAGCACGTACTCGGTGATCAAACGACCGCTCCCTTCTTTGATGAGTCGCCAAGGTGATAAGGCTTTTTGATATGTTTATAGCTTGGAATCGCCTAGTTTGTAATACAAAGTGGAGTATTTAACTCTTCCGGGTCCAAAAATACTGTGACATTAACCGATTTTTGCCAAAAAACGAGGTGATAGTAATCGGTGCAAAGCCCGTTACTGACTTAACGGAGGTGTCCGGGGATACAAATTTCTGTGACAATATCTGGGTCTTGACATAAAGCGATGAGTGGGTTCGACTATATATATATATATAATTTTTCCAGCGTCGTTCCAACAGTTCCGAGTGAACATTTATTGCTAAAGGCAGGATGAACCGACACAGGTAAAACTAGTGGGAAATAAAAAACTGGTTCAAGGACGTTGCTCAGTAAAATACCCCCCCCCGTACCCACGCGTTTTTACCCATGCTCCACCGGGTAGAAGATACCATGGTGACAGGGTGTCGTTTGGACATCTGACCTCACTCCGTCGTCATTCCCATAGCGTGATCAATGAAGGGCATCCATCAAACAGCTTAACAGGTGGTAGACTGAACACGCAAGATCAGGCTAGATGAAGGGCATCCATCAAACAGCTTAACAGATGGTAGACTGAACACGCAAGATCAGGCTAGATGAAGGGCATCCATCAAACAGCTTAACAGGTGGTAGACTGAACACGCAAGATCAGGCTAGATGAAGGGCATCCATCAAACAGCTTAACAGGTGGTAGACGGAACACGCAAGATCAAGCTAGATAAAGGGCATCCATCAAACAGCTTAACAGGTGGTAGACTGAACACGCAAGATCAGGCTAGATGAAGGGCATCCATCAAACAGCTTAACAGGTGGTAGACTGAACACGCAAGATCAGGCTATAGATGAAGGGCAGAGGATGAGTTCCCAGCTGTATTCAGAGAATGTAGCAACAGTGCACCGATCAACGTGTGGGCGTGTGTTGTCATGTTGCAAGATAACAAGATGCTTGTGTGGTCACTTCTAATGGATACTTCAAGACAGTTTTTATTATGTCACTGTAATATTCTGCTTCACGTGGTCACGACTTTCTAGAAGAAAGTCACTACCAGCCTTGTCAGTAATGTCGGTACTGCAGACTCGAAAAGATTCTCCATTTTCTGGTAGTGCTGGCTCTACATCTGGCAGTGTTGGCTCCATATCTGCTAGTGGTGGCTCTATGTCTGCCAGTGTTGGCTCTATTTCTGCCAATGTTGGCTCTATGTCTGTCAGTGTTGGCGCCATGTCTGACAGTGCTGACTTCATGTCTGGTAGTGCTGGCTCCATATCTGTTAGTGCTAGCTTCTTGTCTGTTAGTTCTGACACCTTGACTAGTAGTTCTAGCTCCATGCCTGGTAGTACTAGCTCCTTGTGTAGTAGTGCTAGTTCCGTGTCTGGTAGTGCTGACACCTTGTCTAGTAGTGCTAGCTGCGTGGCTGGTAGTGCTAGCTCCATGTCTGGTAGTGCTGACACCTTGTCTGTTAGTGCTAGCTCCTTGTCTGGTATTGCTAGCTCCATGTCTGGTAGTGCTAGCTCCTTGTCTGATAGTGCTAGCTCCATGTCTGGTAGTGCTGACACCTTTCTGGTATTGCTAGCTCCTTGCCTGGTAGTGCTAGCTCCTTGTCTGATAGTGCTAGCTCCATGTCTGGTAGTGCTGACACCTTTCTGGTATTGCTAGCTCCTTGTCTGATAGTGCTAGCTCCGTTTCTGATAGTGATATCTCCTTGTCTGATAGTGCTAGCTCCTTGTCTGGTAGTGCTAGCTCCTTGTCTGGTAGTGCTAGCTCCTTGTCTGGTATTGCTAGCTCCTTGTCTGATAGTGCTAGCTCCTTGTCTGGTATTGCTAGCTCCTTGTCTGGTAGTGCTTCGCTTGTATGATTTGTTTGATCTTGTTTGCTGCCAGCTTTGTATAGGGTGTCAGCTATTCCACCGTGGGATGGTACCCATTGTAGGGCCATGGTTGTTGACAGTGTAAGGTGCTTCATTTCTGTTGTTATTTCCTGTATGTTTGCCTGCGGGTTGTTTGTTGTTTACTAGAAGTGCCTGCAGTCTGTGAAGGAGCCTGTTTTGTGTGGTGGCTGCTGGTTTTCTGTTTTAAGTGTTCTGAGGGCTTCATGGAGGGCTGTTCTTTCTGCCCTGTAGTTGGAGGAAATCTCACCTGTCGCAAAAGCCTTTTTGGTTTGTCTCCCATCTTAAGTACACACCCCACTTCCATTTTTACAGCTTTTTTCTGCAGACCCATCTGTGTACACATGTGTCCATTCAGCTGGGTTGTATCTGCTGTCAGTCAGCTCCTGGGCCAGTATCTTCATCTGTGTACACATGTGTCCATTCAGCTGGGTTGTATCTGCTGTCAGTCAGCTCCTGGGCCAGTATCTTCATCTGTGTACACATGTGTCCATTCAGCTGGGTTGTATCTGCTGTCAGTCAGCTCCTGGGCCAGTATCTTCATCTGTGTACACATGTGTCCATTCAGCTGGGTTGTATCTGCTGTTAGTCAGCTCCTGGGCCAGTATCTTCATCTGTGTACACATGCGTCCATTCAGCTGGGTTGTATCTGCTGTCAATCAGCTCCTGGGGCAGTATCTTCATCTGAAGTATTGTTAGGCAGCCCTTTTTTCCCCTGGAAAGACTTTTCTATTTCTTGGGTTAGACGAGCTGGTCTTCTGTGCTGTGATGTTTTCTGTATGCTGACTGTGCATTGTTTATCAAGTGAGTGTAACAGTCTAGCACTGACCATCCTTCATGCAGTTACCAATCGACAGTAGAACCGTCTTGGGTTAGACTTTGCCATGGAATTTTAGAGGCAGCTGGTTTGAGTTCCACCAGAAGTGAAGGAATTTTTTTCTTTATGATTCAGCCAGCAACAAATTCTTGCCATCCTGGGAAATTGAAGACAAAGCTTCCACAGATCCTTGTCGCTCACGTTGCACAAGTCCCTCGGCAGTTGCAAATCGGGAACAGAGTAGAACAAACGGTCGCTGCCCAGACAAAGTTCTAGAAAATCTACCGCGGAGAATGACGCAGACAAAGTTTTAGGAAATCTTCCGGTAGAAGGACGCAGGCAAAGTTCTAGAAAATCTACCGCGTAGAAGGGCGCAGACACAGTTTTAGGAAATCTACCACAAAGAATGACACAGATAAAGTTCTAGGAAATCTACCACGGAGAATGACGCAGACGCTTGGCGTGGTGACTCCGACGCCTGTTCTGAACTGGTAGAATGAGCAGTCCAGCAGATAGAGGAATGTCCTCACAGCCAGGGAAGCACTTTCAGAACGACGTCAGTGACCTTGAACAAGGAACTGACAGTTCTGGTACAGCTGGCGCTGGCACAGATTTTGTGGCACATTTTGTACTGGCACAGCTTGTGTTGGTATAACTTGTGCTGACATAGCTTGTGGTGGTATAGCTTGTGGTGGTACAGCTTGTGCTGGTATAGCTTGTGCTTGTACAGCTTGTGCTGGCATAGCTTGTGCTGGCATAGCTTGTGCTGGTATAGTTTGTGCTGGTACAACTTGTGCTGGTATAGCTTGTGCTGGTATAGCTTGTGCTGGTATAATTTGTGCTGGTATAGCTTGTGCTAATATAGCTTGTGCTGGTACAACTTGTGCTGGTATAGCTTGTGCTGGTATAGCTTGTGCTGGTATAGCTTGTGCTGGTACAAGTTGTACTGGCATAGCTTGTGCTGGTATAGCTTGTGCTGGTATAGCTTGTGCTGGTACAAGTTGTGCTGGCATAGCTTGTGCTGGTATAGACTGTGCTGGTACAACTTGTGCTGGTACAGCTTGTGCTGGTACAGCTTGTGCTGGCACAGCTTGTGCTGGTGCTGTGTATACAAGCAAGAGATAGACGTGATATTAAGAATACGGACAGTGAAATAAGAAGCAGGGGGGGGGACGGGGGAATGTCCCAGGTTATAGAGCCAGGAGACGGCAAGGAAGCTACCACAGACTGGTAAACTCTGATGGCAGCTGAACAAATCTGTGTGAATCTTGAAGTGCAGTTTACTCTTACACAGACTAAGCTGGAGAACTATGTAACCGATTATTTCCTACTCTGGCAGACCGGACCAGTATGTTATATTATGCTCCCTTTTGGACATCTTGGACAGTTACCTCTGGCTGACGTGGGAAACGCACATTAAATGTGAACTATACATCCTCCGACAAGTAGACGTCATGAACTGCAACTGTTCTGTCTCCTGTATGTAGGTTTACTCACGTGACTGTCTGTTGGTTATCTGAGTTTACGGCTGAAGAGCATGATCGAGGCTGAATGTGTAACAAACCAAGAGCTAGATTCCGGGTGAGAGATTAAGCTTGTCCATGCTCGATATAGATCCTGGGTGAGAGATTAAGCTTGTCCATGCTCTAGCTAAATCCTGGGTGAGAGATTAAGCTTCCACAGATCCTTGTCGCTCACGTTGCACAAGTCCCTCGGCAGTTGCAAATCGGGAACAGAGTAGAACAAACGGTCGCTGCCCAGACAAAGTTCTAGAAAATCTACCGCGGAGAATGACGCAGACAAAGTTTTAGGAAATCTTCCGGTAGAAGGACGCAGGCAAAGTTCTAGAAAATCTACCGCGTAGAAGGGCGCAGACACAGTTTTAGGAAATCTACCACAAAGAATGACACAGATAAAGTTCTAGGAAATCTACCACGGAGAATGACGCAGACGCTTGGCGTGGTGACTCCGACACCTGTTCTGAACTGGTAGAATGAGCAGTCCAGCAGATAGAGGAATGTCCTCACAGCCAGGGAAGCACTTTCAGAACGACGTCAGTGACCTTGAACAAGGAACTGACAGTTCTGGTACAGCTGGCGCTGGCACAGATTTTGTGGCACATTTTGTACTGGCACAGCTTGTGTTGGTATAACTTGTGCTGACATAGCTTGTGGTGGTATAGCTTGTGGTGGTACAGCTTGTGCTGGTATAGCTTGTGCTTGTACAGCTTGTGCTGGCATAGCTTGTGCTGGCATAGCTTGTGCTGGTATAGTTTGTGCTGGTACAACTTGTGCTGGTATAGCTTGTGCTGGTATAGCTTGTGCTGGTATAATTTGTGCTGGTATAGCTTGTGCTAATATAGCTTGTGCTGGTACAACTTGTGCTGGTATAGCTTGTGCTGGTATAGCTTGTGCTGGTATAGCTTGTGCTGGTACAAGTTGTACTGGCATAGCTTGTGCTGGTATAGCTTGTGCTGGTACAAGTTGTGCTGGCATAGCTTGTGCTGGTATAGCTTGTGCTGGTACAACTTGTGCTGGTACAGCTTGTGCTGGTACAGCTTGTGCTGGCACAGCTTGTGCTGGTGCTGTGTATACAAGCAAGAGATAGACGTGATATTAAGAATACGGACAGTGAAATAAGAAGCAGGGGGGGGGACGGGGGAATGTCCCAGGTTATAGAGCCAGGAGACGGCAAGGAAGCTACCACAGACTGGTAAACTCTGATGGCAGCTGAACAAATCTGTGTGAATCTTGAAGTGCAGTTTACTCTTACACAGACTAAGCTGGAGAACTATGTAACCGATTATTTCCTACTCTGGCAGACCGGACCAGTATGTTATATTATGCTCCCTTTTGGACATCTTGGACAGTTACCTCTGGCTGACGTGGGAAACGCACATTAAATGTGAACTATACATCCTCCGACAAGTAGACGTCATGAACTGCAACTGTTCTGTCTCCTGTATGTAGGTTTACTCACGTGACTGTCTGTTGGTTATCTGAGTTTACGGCTGAAGAGCATGATCGAAGCTGAATGTGTAACAAACCAAGAGCTAGATTCCGGGTGAGAGATTAAGCTTGTCCATGCTCTAGCTAGATTCCGGGTGAGAGATTAAGCTTGTCCATGCTCTATATAGATCCTGGGTGAGAGATTAAGCTTGTCCATGCTCGATATAGATCCTGGGTGAGAGATTAAGCTTGTCCATGCTCTAGCTAGATACTGGGTAAGAGATTACACTTTTCCATGTTCTAGATAGATACTAGGTGAGAGATTAAGCTTATCCATGCTCTAGATAGATACTGGGTGAAAAATTAAGCTTGTCCATGCTCTAGATAGATACTGGGTGAAAAATTAAGCTTATCCATGCTCTAGATAGATACTGGGTGAGAGATTAAGCTTGTCCATGCTCTAGATAGATACTGGGTGAGAGATTAAGCTTGTCCATGCCCACGCTAGATGCTCGGTGAGAGATTAATTTTGTCCATGCTCTAACCAGATACTGGTTGAGAGATTAAGCTTGTCCATGCTCGAGCTAGATACTGGTTGAGAGATTAAGCTTGTCCATGCTCGAGCTAGATACTGGTTGAGAGATTAAGCTTGTCCATGCTCTAGCTAGATACTAGGTAAAAGATTACACTTTTCCATGCTCGAGCTAGATCCTGGGTGAGAGATTAAGCTTGTCCATGCTTTAGCTATATACTGGGTGAGAGATTAAGCTTGTCCATGCTCGAGTACTGAAGTTCTCAAATATTCGACATTATAATCACTAGCCTCCAGGAGAAGAGAATTCGCTTTGGGTACATAGACAAAGGAGATTATTTCATTCTATTTATGAGTTGACTGTAACTGAACGTGTCTGCAGGAGAAGTAGGATAGCAGTTCTACCAAAGAAGTATTTTTAAACAAAAATCTTCCTTAGAGCACACGAGGATCAAAGCAAGAATGTAGAGAATACTGGTACCAGAGAAAATAGTTAAATAATAGTGTGAGTGTGTGTGTAAGTGTCTGTATGTGTGTAAGTATTTGTGTGTGTCTGTCTGCTTGTGTATGTGTGTTTCTGTTTGTAAGTGTATGTCTGTATGTCAGTGTATGTCTAATGTGTGTGTAACAGAAATAGTGACTGCATAGAAAAACATAAATTGAATTTGTTGAAAACTATTAAAAAAACCAATAAACAGGATCATAAACTAGAGAAATAAAACTAGAATTTGTTCAAAACTATAAAAGCAATAGATAGAATCATAGACTAGAAAAACAAAACTAGAATTTGTTGAAAACTATAACATAATAGATATAATCGTAAACTATTATTTTAAACATCATCTTCGATTTTGTCTTCGTATGCATTTATAACTTAGCAGCGAGTAACATAATGTACATATAACTAATATAATGTACACATGACTAACATAACGTACAAACGACTAACATAACTTACAAATGATAACATAACGTACAAATGACTAACATATATTATAAGTGACTAACACACACTACAAAGAACTAAAATAACAAAAAAATTTCGCTCACTAACTAAACAAGAAATATTGTCACATTAAAAAATCACAGCAAGATATATGGTGTGACAAGCAAAGTGTTTATTTTATACAGAAGTTAAACTGTGACAAATTTGTCCATGATGATAACTTCAGTACACACTAGCTTGCTTGTAGGCCGATCACTTCCCTGTGGATGTAAAGCGTGAACTTACTGTAGGACCAAGTATATAAACATAATAAGTTTTATCTGAAACATGTCACAGTATATATATAGAACAAAATGTGCTACATATTTGCTAGTTACATAGTTACAGCTATCAACGACAAAGCCAGTCAGTGTAAGAGACTGTGCTAAATGATACAACTTTTGGGTTACAAGACTAGTAGGTATAAGAGACTTTGTTAAATGAGAGAGTTTTTGTCTACAAGACTAATAGGTATAAGAGACTTTGTTAAATGAGAGAGTTTTTGTCTACAAGACTAATAGGTATAAGAGACTTTGTTAAATGAGAGAGTTTTTGTCTACAAGACTAATAGGTATAAGAGACTTTGTTAAATGAGAGAGTTTTTGTCTACAAGACTAATAGGTATAAGAGACTTTGTTAAATGAGAGAGTTTTTGTCTACAAGACTAATAGGTATAAGAGACTTTGTTAAATGAGAGAGTTTTTGTCTACAAGACTAATAGGTATAAGAGACTTTGTTAAATGAGAGAGTTTTTGTCTACAAGACTAATAGGTATAAGAGACTTTGTTAAATGAGAGAGTTTTTGTCTACAAGACTAATAGGTATAAGAGACTTTGTTAAATGAGAGAGTTTTTGTCTACAAGACTAATAGGTATAAGAGACTTTGTTAAATGAGAGAGTTTTTGTCTACAAGACTAATAGGTATAAGAGACTTTGTTAAATGAGAGAGTTTTTGTCTACAAGACTAATAGGTATAAGAGACTTTGTTAAATGAGAGAGTTTTTGTCTACAAGACTAATAGGTATAAGAGACTTTGTTAAATGAGAGAGTTTTTGTCTACAAGACTAATAGGTATAATAGACTTTGTAATCACTAGCCTCCAGGAGAAGAGAATTCGTTTTGGGTACATAGACAAAGGAGATTATCTCATTCTATTTATGAGTTGACTGTAACTGAACGTGTCTGCAGGAGAAGTAGGAAAGCAGTTCTACCAAAGAAGTATTTTTAAACAAAAATCTTCCTTAGAGCACACGAGGATCAAAGAAAGAATGTAGAGAATACTGGTACCAGAGAAAATAGTTAAATAATAGTGTGAGTGTGTGTAAGTGTCTGTATGTGTGCAAGTATTTGTGTGTGTCTGTCTGCTTGTGTATGTGTGTTTCTGTGTGTACGTGTATGTCTGTATGTCAGTGTATGTCTAATGTGTGTGTAACAGAAATAGTGACTGCATAGAAAAACATAAATTGAATTTGTTGAAAACTATTAAAAAAACCAATAAATAGGATAATAAACTAGAGAAATAAAACTAGAATTTGTTCAAAACTATAAAAGTAATAGACAGAATCATAGACTAGAAAAACAAAACTAGAATTTGTTGAAAACTATAACATAATAGATAGAATCGTAAACTATTATTTTAAACATCATCTTCGATTTTGTCTTCGTATGCATTTATAACTTAGCAGCGAGTAACATAATGTACATATAACTAACATAGCGTACACATGACTAACATAACGTACAGACGACTAACATAACTTACAAATGATAACATAACGTACAAATGACTAACATATATTATAAGTGACTAACACACACTAAAAAGAACTAAAATAACAAAAAAATTTCGCTCACTAACTAAACAAGAAATATTGTCACATTAAAAAATCACAGCAAGATATATGGTGTGACAAGCAAAGTGTTTATTTTATACACAAGTTAAACTGTGACAAATTTGTCCATGATGATAACTTCAGTACACACTAGCTTGCTTGTAGGCCGATCACTTCCCTGTGGATGTAAAGCGTGAACTTACTGCAGGACCAAGTATATAAACATAATAAGCTTTATCTGAAACATGTCACAGTATATATATAGAACAAAATGTGCTACATATTTGCTAGTTACATAGTTACAGCTATCAACGACAAAGCCAGTCAGTGTAAGAGACTGTGCTAAATGATACAACTTTTGGGTTACAAGACCAGACACTGTAAGAGACTGTGTTAAATGATACAGGTTTTTTGTCTACAAGACTAATAGGTATAAGAGACTTTGTTAAATTAGAGAGTTTTCGTCTATAAAACCTGTAGGTATAAGACACTGTGTTAAATAATACAGGGTTTTGTCTACAAGACCAGTCAGTGTAAGAGACTGTGTTAAATGATACACGTTTTTTTAAAATATAAAATCAGTCAATGTAAGAGACTGTGTTAAATGATACATGTGTTTTTATATAAAACCAGTCAATGTAAGAGACTGTGTTAAATGATTCAAATTTTTATCTACAAGTCCAGTAGATATTAGAGACTGTGCTAAATGATACAAATTTTTGTCTACAAGACCAGTAGATGTAAGAGATTGTGCTAAATGATACACGTTTGTGTTTACAAAACCAGTCAATGTAAGAGACTGTGTTAAGTGATACAGTTTTTTGTCTGCAAGACCAGTCAGTGTAAGAGAGTGTGTTGACTTAGACTTTTCCGATCCCCGAGTTTACGAGTTTTCTCTCTTGTCTCCCTTGCGCCAGACAATAAAACGTACAGGTCCTCTTCAGCTGTTCTACGTCTCCATACAGAATGTCGGTGATTGAGGAGTTTGGTGGTAGCAGGTTCTTCCGAAGGTCCTTCAATGCACTGCAGTCCAGCAGATGGTGTTTAACAGTTTCTTCTTCAGTGCATGCAGTATGGTGTGTGGTCAGCGGTCACTCTGTGTAAGAGCTTACTGAGGGTGATGTGTCCTGTTCTCAACCTGAAAATTGTGCTTTGGTCTCTACGACATAAGCTGTTGATGTGGTCTCCGGGGTTAGGCTTTGGCAGATGTGTATATAGGGATCTTCCAGTTGGATTACTGGCCCAGCTGTCCGTCCACTACTGCTTGCAGCTGTTGTGTATAAGTATTTGTGTGTGTCTGTCTGCTTGTGTATGTGTGTTTCTGTGTGTACGTGTATGTCTGTATGTCAGTGTATGTCTAATGTGTGTGTAACAGAAATAGTGACTGCATAGAAAAACATAAATTGAATTTGTTGAAAACTATTAAAAAAACCAATAAATAGGATAATAAACTAGAGAAATAAAACTAGAATTTGTTCAAAACTATAAAAGTAATAGACAGAATCATAGACTAGAAAAACAAAACTAGAATTTGTTGAAAACTATAACATAATAGATAGAATCGTAAACTATTATTTTAAACATCATCTTCGATTTTGTCTTCGTATGCATTTATAACTTAGCAGCGAGTAACATAATGTACATATAACTAACATAGCGTACACATGACTAACATAACGTACAGACGACTAACATAACTTACAAATGATAACATAACGTACAAATGACTAACATATATTATAAGTGACTAACACACACTAAAAAGAACTAAAATAACAAAAAAATTTCGCTCACTAACTAAACAAGAAATATTGTCACATTAAAAAATCACAGCAAGATATATGGTGTGACAAGCAAAGTGTTTATTTTATACACAAGTTAAACTGTGACAAATTTGTCCATGATGATAACTTCAGTACACACTAGCTTGCTTGTAGGCCGATCACTTCCCTGTGGATGTAAAGCGTGAACTTACTGCAGGACCAAGTATATAAACATAATAAGCTTTATCTGAAACATGTCACAGTATATATATAGAACAAAATGTGCTACATATTTGCTAGTTACATAGTTACAGCTATCAACGACAAAGCCAGTCAGTGTAAGAGACTGTGCTAAATGATACAACTTTTGGGTTACAAGACCAGACACTGTAAGAGACTGTGTTAAATGATACAGGTTTTTTGTCTACAAGACTAATAGGTATAAGAGACTTTGTTAAATTAGAGAGTTTTCGTCTATAAAACCTGTAGGTATAAGACACTGTGTTAAATAATACAGGGTTTTGTCTACAAGACCAGTCAGTGTAAGAGACTGTGTTAAATGATACACGTTTTTTTAAAATATAAAATCAGTCAATGTAAGAGACTGTGTTAAATGATACATGTGTTTTTATATAAAACCAGTCAATGTAAGAGACTGTGTTAAATGATTCAAATTTTTATCTACAAGTCCAGTAGATATTAGAGACTGTGCTAAATGATACAAATTTTTGTCTACAAGACCAGTAGATGTAAGAGATTGTGCTAAATGATACACGTTTGTGTTTACAAAACCAGTCAATGTAAGAGACTGTGTTAAGTGATACAGTTTTTTGTCTGCAAGACCAGTCAGTGTAAGAGAGTGTGTTGACTTAGACTTTTCCGATCCCCGAGTTTACGAGTTTTCTCTCTTGTCTCCCTTGCGCCAGACAATAAAACGTACAGGTCCTCTTCAGCTGTTCTACGTCTCCATACAGAATGTCGGTGATTGAGGAGTTTGGTGGTAGCAGGTTCTTCCGAAGGTCCTTCAATGCACTGCAGTCCAGCAGATGGTGTTTAACAGTTTCTTCTTCAGTGCATGCAGTATGGTGTGTGGTCAGCGGTCACTCTGTGTAAGAGCTTACTGAGGGTGATGTGTCCTGTTCTCAACCTGAAAATTGTGCTTTGGTCTCTACGACATAAGCTGTTGATGTGGTCTCCGGGGTTAGGCTTTGGCAGATGTGTATATAGGGATCTTCCAGTTGGATTACTGGCCCAGCTGTCCGTCCACTACTGCTTGCAGCTGTTGTGTATAATGTATTTAGCTGTTCTCATGTTGGTGGAGATGTGGGACTGTGACATGGTGGCTCCACTCTTTGCCAGTCTGTTACCACATTCATTTCCTCTGATATCTATGTGCCCTGGTATCCACTGTAGGGTGGTCTTGATGTCATAGGAGACGAGTTGGTTTATTGCACTGAGTATGTCAGTTGTAATGTGATCAGCTGATGGTATCCAGTTTTCAAGGGCCTGGAGAGCAGACTGGGAGTCTGAGAAAATAACAAGGTTTTTTTGGGTGAGAGGCTGCCAGGGCTGCTAATATTGTCTGCATCTCTTCATCATAATTGGGGCAGCGAGATCCACAAGGAGCAGAAATGTGGCTTGTTGTCTTATCTGGAAACATTATGAGTACCCCATATCCTGCATTGTCTGTTTCCTTGAACTCTGACCCATCTGTGTATGCATTTATAACTTAGCAGCGAGTAACATAATGTACATATAACTAACATAGCGTACACATGACTAACATAACGTACAGACGACTAACATAACTTACAAATGATAACATAACGTACAAATGACTAACATATATTATAAGTGACTAACACACACTAAAAAGAACTAAAATAACAAAAAAATTTCGCTCACTAACTAAACAAGAAATATTGTCACATTAAAAAATCACAGCAAGATATATGGTGTGACAAGCAAAGTGTTTATTTTATACACAAGTTAAACTGTGACAAATTTGTCCATGATGATAACTTCAGTACACACTAGCTTGCTTGTAGGCCGATCACTTCCCTGTGGATGTAAAGCGTGAACTTACTGCAGGACCAAGTATATAAACATAATAAGCTTTATCTGAAACATGTCACAGTATATATATAGAACAAAATGTGCTACATATTTGCTAGTTACATAGTTACAGCTATCAACGACAAAGCCAGTCAGTGTAAGAGACTGTGCTAAATGATACAACTTTTGGGTTACAAGACCAGACACTGTAAGAGACTGTGTTAAATGATACAGGTTTTTTGTCTACAAGACTAATAGGTATAAGAGACTTTGTTAAATTAGAGAGTTTTCGTCTATAAAACCTGTAGGTATAAGACACTGTGTTAAATAATACAGGGTTTTGTCTACAAGACCAGTCAGTGTAAGAGACTGTGTTAAATGATACACGTTTTTTTAAAATATAAAATCAGTCAATGTAAGAGACTGTGTTAAATGATACATGTGTTTTTATATAAAACCAGTCAATGTAAGAGACTGTGTTAAATGATTCAAATTTTTATCTACAAGTCCAGTAGATATTAGAGACTGTGCTAAATGATACAAATTTTTGTCTACAAGACCAGTAGATGTAAGAGATTGTGCTAAATGATACACGTTTGTGTTTACAAAACCAGTCAATGTAAGAGACTGTGTTAAGTGATACAGTTTTTTGTCTGCAAGACCAGTCAGTGTAAGAGAGTGTGTTGACTTAGACTTTAACTTTTCCGATCCCCGAGTTTACGAGTTTTCTCTCTTGTCTCCCTTGCGCCAGACAATAAAACGTACAGGTCCTCTTCAGCTGTTCTACGTCTCCATACAGAATGTCGGTGATTGAGGAGTTTGGTGGTAGCAGGTTCTTCCGAAGGTCCTTCAATGCACTGCAGTCCAGCAGATGGTGTTTAACAGTTTCTTCTTCAGTGCATGCAGTATGGTGTGTGGTCAGCGGTCACTCTGTGTAAGAGCTTACTGAGGGTGATGTGTCCTGTTCTCAACCTGAAAATTGTGCTTTGGTCTCTACGACATAAGCTGTTATGTGGTCTCCGGGGTTAGGCTTTGGCAGATGTGTATATAGGGATCTTCCAGTTGGATTACTGGCCCAGCTGTCCGTCCACTACTGCTTGCAGCTGTTGTGTATAATGTATTTAGCTGTTCTCATGTTGGTGGAGATGTGGGACTGTGACATGGTGGCTCCACTCTTTGCCAGTCTGTTACCACATTCATTTCCTCTGATATCTATGTGCCCTGGTATCCACTGTAGGGTGGTCTTGATGTCATAGGAGACGAGTTGGTTTATTGCACTGAGTATGTCAGTTGTAATGTGATCAGCTGATGGTATCCAGTTTTCAAGGGCCTGGAGAGCAGACTGGGAGTCTGAGAAAATAACAAGGTTTTTTTGGGTGAGAGGCTGCCAGGGCTGCTAATATTGTCTGCATCTCTTCATCATAATTGGGGCAGCGAGATCCACAAGGAGCAGAAATGTGGCTTGTTGTCTTATCTGGAAACATTATGAGTACCCCATATCCTGCATTGTCTGTTTCCTTGAACTCTGACCCATCTGTGTATGCATAGATCCGGCCCTTAGAGTAGGATTCTGTGGTCTCTAGTGCGCACAGCTTTAGGGTATTGGGATCTGATGATTTGTTCACTAATTTGCTCTTGAGTCTGGTGTTAGTTTGAGGAAGTGTGTAGTTTGTGTTTGGTGGGATGTCTGGTACTTTTGTTAAGTTCTTCTCTGTCTTCAGGGAGTTTGTGTCTTGTGTTTGACTGTTGTGCTATGTGCACTGGAGTTTTCAATTTCAGTCTATTATTATGCTTCCATTTATCAACCACTGTTCTGTTAGGATGGTCTGGGGGCATGCGTTTATATCTTTCTAAAGAGACTGTGTTAAATGATACAAGTTTTTTTTCTACAGGACTAGTCAGTGTAAAAGACTGCATTAAATGATACAAGTTTTAGTCTACAAGATCATTAGGTATAAGAGACTGTATTAAATGATACAAGTTTTAGTCTACAAGATCATTAGGTATAAGAGACTGTATTAAATGATACAAGTTTTTATGTACAAGATCATTAGGTATAAGAGACTGTATTAAATGATACAAGTTTTTATGTACAAGATCATTAGGTATAAGAGACTGTATTAAATGATACAAGTTTTTATGTACAAGATCATTAGGTATAAGACTGTATTAAATGATACAAGTTTTTATGTACAAGATCATTAGGTATAAGAGACTGTATTAAATGATACAAGTTTTTATGTACAAGATCATTAGGTATAAGAGACTGTATTAAATGATACAAGTTTTTATGTACAAGATCATTAGGTATAAGAGACTGTATTAAATGATACAAGTTTTTATGTACAAGATCATTAGGTATAAGAGACTGTATTAAATGATACAAGTTTTTATGTACAAGGTCATTAGGTATAAGAGACTGTATTAAATGATACAAGTTTTTGTCTACAGGAAAGAGACAATTGTTTTAGCATTTAATGTTTAAAACTTCTCAACATTGCTAGACTACTGTCCTGTAGGCTCAATAATTTGAAAAGGTCAAAATTAACCGTCATGTTTGTCTTTGCGATATCTAAAATGAGCAATAAAAAATGATATCACATATTTTACTAAAACAGTTTGAAATGATTAACTGTTAAAATTAAAGATACGAGGATAACAATATTTTAATTTTTATCACTGTAGCTCTCTAAGTACTATACTATTAATGGTCACATGAAGGTTATATACGAGAGTCGTACCGAAAGGCGTGAGCAATTTTTTAAAAAAATCACTTGTTATAGATTGAGAAAATATAAGTGTATCACCTTTATCTGCATCCTTTTCTTCCCTTTTCAACATAATCTCCATTTCTCCGCACACATTTTTCTCATGGCTCTGCAAGTTTGAAAATACCCTCCTGGCAGAATTCTGTTCCAGCTGACCGACGGCACAGACGCACAGCTTTCTGGAGGTTCTCTCCTGTGGGACCCAGCGGGCACAAACTTTTCTATAGCCTAGGGTTTCAGTCATTTCCTGTACTGCATTTTGTCCTATTCCAAGATTGACAGCGATTTCAGATACTGTTACACGTCTGTCCTCTTTAATGATGTCGTCAACCCTTTCCACGTTGCGTTCAGTGGAGGCAGTTCGAGGGCGACCGCTGAGAGACATATCTTGGATACTCGTGTTTCCATCTTTGAAATGTTTCACCCACCTCCTAACACTGCTAGCAAACATACACACATCTCCATATGCAAGTTGAAGTCTTTGGTAAATTTCAGCACTGGGGATTTCCTCTTTAACGAGGAACTCAGTAACAGCACGTTGATGAAACGAAACTTCAGAAAACCCCATTTTGTTTATGCTCCACGTGGACACGTGACACATGATGGTGACGTAATGTGACATCTGCGTGAAGTGCAAATGTTGCTGGTTAAGGTGGTACATTTATATTTTCTCTATCTATAAATTTTGATTAAAAAAAATTTGCTCACGACTTTCGGTATGAACCTCTTACCATCCATTATCTATGAAATACTTCATGAAATATTGTTGAAAATGTGAGCATATAACAAAGAAACAATGTACGAACTTCTTCCAAAATAATACACTTTTATACAAGCATTGAAAGCCTCGGCTAAAACATTGTAAGCCTTGGCTAAAACATTTTAAGCCTCGGCTAAAACATTGTAACATCATCATCATCATCATGTGCCGTGCCGACTGGCGTTGGCTATTATGCTTCTCCAGAGTACACGATCCTTCATGCAGGCCATCAGCTCAGTTGGTGATCTCCTCTCACACCATCCCGTCAGACCATCCAGTATCATTCTCTTGGTCTTCCTCTTGATCTTCTTCCTTCTATTTTTCCTGTTGTTATAATATTTTCTATGCCCACTCTTCTCATTGCATGTCCTATGAAAGTACATTGTCTCTCTCGTATCTTTTTGACAAGGTTTTTCGTCTCTCCAGCTCTCCTCATACATTCTTCATTAGTTATTTTTGCTGCCCAGGGGATTCGCAACATTCTTCTAATAAACCACATTTCTGCTGCTTCCAATGATTTTTGTGCAGACTCGCCTATTGTCCATCATTCACTTCCATATAACAAGATAGGTTCAATATAGCATTTTAGGACTCGTTTTCTAACATTCCTTGATAATGATGTGCTAGCTAATATGTTTCTCATTCTCTGAAATGCAGTCTTTGCTTGGCCTATTCTGTTCCTAATTTCTGTTGTGCATTTCCCATCTGAAGTTATTACTGCTCCAAGGTATTTGAATTTCTGCACCTACTTTATAATAGTTCCGTTTAATTTAATACTACATGCTGGTGGATTCTGTTTCTTAGATATAACCATAGTTTCTGTCTTTTTGATGTTCAAAGTAAGGCCTTTCTGTTCACTTTCTGTGGTGACTTTATCCAAGAGATTTTGCAGGTCTTGTTGGTTCTCAGCTATCAGTACTGTGTCGTCAGCATACCGAAGGTTGTTAATATTTTATCCTCCAATTTTTATGCCTGGTTCTGTGATGATTGTTCTTAGAATATTCTCGCTGTACAGAGAAAAAAGGTCTGGAGATAGTACACATCCTTGTCGCACACCTTGTTTTATAGGTTGATATTTTCCAATCCTATTTTCAACTCGAACTGCTGCTTCTTGCTGCCAGTATAGATGTTTTACAATCCTCAGGTCTTTGCCGTCTATATTGATGTCTTCAAGCATTTTAATAATTTCATTATGTTTCACCTTATTGAATGCGTTGGTGTAATCAATGAAGCATAAGTAGAGATCTTTCTGTACTTCTAAAGCTCTTTCTGTTAGTGTTCGTAAAGCATAAATGGCATTGTATGTTTCCTTTCCTTCAACAAATCCAAACTGTTCATCTGCTGTTTCCATTTTTATCTTTTTCCTTGATCTTCTCATAATTATTCTCAGAAGTAGCTTCGTTATGTGACATGAGAGGCTGATAATCCGGTGGTCTTCACATTCCTTTGCACCTGGTTTCTTTGGTAGTGCTATAAACGTGGATTTAATCAGGTCACTGGGAATATAACCACTGTTGTAAATATCATTCAGTAACTTTGTTATTATTTTTATTCCTGTCTCCTCTAGTGCCTCTATTTCTTCTATTGTTATATTATCAGACCCAGTCGCTTTTCCTTTCTTCATGTGTTTGATGGCATCTATGTTTCATCTTCAAGTATTGGCAGTCCATCACAGGTTTCAGTATCTGGTGTTAATTCTGGTCTCTCTCCTCCATATAGCTCACCGATATACTCTGTCCACCTGTCCACAATGTCTTCTTTTCCCATTAACATTTTACCTTCTTTCGATTTCAGGCATCCTGTGGTATATTTTGTTTTCCTGCCCGTCAGTTCATTAATTCGTTTGTGCATGTTTTTGCTGTCTTTAATATGAGAGTCCTCTATCTGTCTGCACTGTTCATTTAACCACACTTCTTTTGCTTCTCTACATTTGCGTCTTATTTCTTTATTTATCTTGCTATATTTTTCTTGTTTATTTTTACTCCTCCTCTTGTCCATCAGTCCTAAGATGTTATCTGTCGTCCGTTTATTTTCAGAGGCTTCTTTTTTTTTTGGTGGTATTATCTCCTTAACAGTCTGGTGGATAGAATCTCTTAACATTTCCCATTGTTCATCTATACTATTTATCTTTGCTATTGCATTGTATCTATTTGTTATAATAACTTTGTATTGTTCTCGCAGTTCTTGGTCATTTTTAAGAAGTTCTGTATTCAGTTTGATGTTTCTCACTTTTCTGCCTGCTTTCTTTAGCTTTATTCTAACTTTTCCACAGAGTGGATCATGGTCACTATTGCAGTCAGCTCCTGGCATGGTTTTTGTTGTCAGTTATGCATTGCGGAATCTTTTGTTGATTAATATGTAGTCTATCTGGTTAAATGTCTTTTTGTCTGGGCTGCACCACGTTGCCAGTCTTCGAGGATGTTCTTTAAACCAGGTGTTTCCTACAACCATGCTGTGTATTCTTGCCCATTCAATTAATTTACAACCTCTGTCATTCCTCTCCCCCAGTTCATAATCACCAACGATGTCTGAAGTTCTTCCTTTACCAACTTTGGCATTAAAATCTCCCATGACTATGGTAACTTCATGTGACTTTGTGTGTTTTAGTGTTGTCTCTATGTCATTATAAAATAGCAGTACATCTTCTTGAGAACTTCAAGATGTTGGAGCGTACACTTGTATAATATTTATGTTTATTGGTTGTCCTTTCAGTTGGGCTAGCAGGACTCTGTCCGAGATGTTCAAATATCCTACAGTTGTCCTTGCCGTTTGTTCATCAAATATAATTCCTACTCCTCGTTCATGTTTCTCACTTCCTGAATATGTTATTGTATATTTATCTGATTTTATCTTCCCTGCACCTGTCCATCTAACTTCACTCATTCCTAATATGTTGATCTTCATCTTTTCTATTTCCATCTTTACATTTTCTAATTTTCCAGCCTGGAATAAAGTTCTAACATTCCATGTTGCTATTTTGAACTTGTTAGTTTTGCCACCAGTAGCTTGATGACGATCTGGTCTCACCTGTGGCTCGTGAGCTGCCCTACCGGACGAGGCTGTTCCAGAGGAACATCCATTAACTTCGTTCATGATGAATCGATTATTCTGTTTAAGCATAATTATTCTTGGGAACTACAACAGTGGTTTCCCGTTGCTTTCTGCCGGTTTGTGTACGGACTCTTCGCTAGCCTTTGGACTCCCTGTCCTACCCGCAAGGCAGCGGGAGCGAGAGGTTTTAAGGCGCCTCTGACCCGCCTGGTATTCCCCTCACTGAGCACCTGAGGCACTTTATAATAGTAGTAGAGCTACCTACTACTCCACCTCGCTCTTTGAGTCTACCGCCAAAACATTGTAAGCCTCGGCTAAAACATTGTAAGACTCGGCTAAAACAGTGTAAGCCTCGGCTAAAACATTGTAAACCTCGGCTAAAACATTGTAAGCCTCTGCTAAAACATTGTAAGCCTCGCCTAAAACATTGTAAACCTCGGCTAAAACATTGTAAGCCTCGGCTAAAACATTGTAAGCCTCGGCTAAAACATTGTAAGCCTCGGCTAAAATATTGTAAATATTAAAAATGTACTGGAAATTATACAGATAATAGTAAATTTACCGTAAATTTGTATCACTCTGTTCTCACTATAATAATTGAATAATAACCATAATATATACATACAAACCATTGACAACAATTAAGTACTACTCACTATAATATGTATATAATAACCATGATAAGAAATAATACTTGCATCTGACTGACAGAAGTTAAGTACTCACTATAATAATGAAATAATAACCATGATAAGAAATAATACATACATGTCACTGACATGTTATGTACTCACTATAATAATCAAATAATAACCATGATAAGAAATAATACATACACTGCACTGATAGAGGTTAAGCATGTAAGATTGAGAACCTCGAAGGAGGAGAAACAAAAGAAATATCTGGACACAAATTTCCTATTTCATTCCAGTAAAAAGAATTTTGTTTCACATAACAGTTTTTTGTTGTCGTTTATTCGACACGAAATGTGAAGAGCATTCGAGGGTAAGATTCTGCTGTTACAGAACAGAAAGCCATTGCCCCTAGGCTACGAGAAAAGTGACAGACCTAACACAATCTCACTCACAACACAGATCAAGAAGGAGACAGATTATGAAAAACTTGGGAGAGCTGAAGCAAGACAAGAAGAATCACATTTAGGAACAAGGTCCTAAATAAGAAAATGTCCTTGCCGGTGGCAGGTACAAGATTGACAGCATTGAAGCAGGTCTGGATCTGATCAAGTTTGGACTCAATTTACTGGATGTTTCTGCGTGTGCTATGACCTCGCTCTAATGCCTATATAATAAATCTGATAAGAAATAATACATACAGTCTGCTTTCACAAGTTGTGTATGTACAGTACAGGAGAAGATAAGGAAACTGCTGGTACACAACTTATTTTAATATTCCGACACTCAGAAATTTCTTTTCGTTTTATTTTACGTTTTATTAGTCCTGTTATAGCAGTATAATTGGTGTGAAGATTTGCTCTAGTGTTAGTATATCACAACAACTGATGATAAGATCATGTTCTAGTGTTAATATTCCAGCACAAATCATGTCAAGATCTTGTTTTAGCGTTAGTATAGTAAGATAACCGATTCTAAATTCTTTTTGTAGTGTTAGTATAGCAGCATAAATTATGTAAAGACCTTGTTGTAGTGTTGTATAGCAGTATAACTGATATCAAGATCTTGTTCTACTATTAATATAGCAGCATAACTTATGATGGCAAAATATTGTACTAATGTACGTATAGCAGGACAACTGATGTCAAAATCTTGTTCTAATTTTAGTATAGCAGCACAATTGATGTCAAGATCTTGTTGTAGTTTTAGAACAGCAGCACAGGTGATGTCAAGATCTTGTTCTAGTTTTAGTATAATACCACAAATGATGTCCAGATGGTGTTCTAGTTTTAGTATAATACAACAATTGATGCCAAGATCTTGTTCTAGTTTTAGTATAAACAGAACAACCGATGTCAAGATATTGTTCTAGTTTTAGTATAATAGAAAAACCGATGTCAAGATCTTGTTCTAGTTTTAGTACAGCAGCACAACAAATGTCACGATCTTGTTCTTGTTATAGTATAGAACAATGTTTCCCAGATATGTTAGAACTATCGCCGCCTTTCTCCCATCCCATATCCTCAATGTCCCCTATGTACTTCTCGTACAATGACTATCTAGGACGTGTATTACACAACCTAAAACATAAGCTAGCAAATCAGTTTATTTAACAATATGAAGATCTCCATTTATATTTCATCTACTGCATTATTTTCTTAACTTTTAATGTGATCGAAGAGTTTCATATAAGGACACACGTTTCTCAATATCAAGTAGAAAAGTGCTAAGAAGAAGTCTTAGATCTCCACGTTCAGTAAAAAGAAGCTTCGTGGCTGCACTGAAGCTTCGCTCTACTAAATACGTTGTCGGAAGATAAGAAAGTCAATCTGGACTTTGTTCCACAATATGGGGTAACATTCAGAAATGTTTCCTGTCTGAACCTTGTTCCACACGTAGGGTAACATTCAGAAATATTTTCTGTCTGAACTGTTTTGAACAACTTAGGATAACGTCCAGAAATGATTTCTGTCTGAACTTTGTTCAACAAATATTTTCAATAAACAAAAATTGTGACACGAATTTTTAAATCTTGACCTCGACTGAGTGTCACTTTGTAGTGAAACAAGTTCTTTCTCCAGCATTTCCAGTTCCTAATTGGTGATTTCAAAGAATGCATTGATCACCCAGTCTGATAACTGAAGTTGGTGAAATCAAGTAATGGATTGGTCACCCAGTCTGGTATATGAAGTTGATGAAATCAAGTAATAGATTGATCGCCCAGTCTGGTATATGAAGTTGATGAAATCAAGGAATGAATTGATCACCCAGTCTGAAGTAAAAGTAGATCTTGAAATCTGTCAGGCATGTTTTTATGCAGCTGATATAGATCTGAATAGTAGATCCGAAGTTGTGATATCTGTTTATCTTTGACCAGATCAGAAAGACTTGGAAACTAGAACAGTTCACAGCAGGTTATGTTATGTTTGAATAAGTGTAACTTTGACAGAAATGTGGAGACGCCTGACTTTACTCTGATAACGTTAACTTCATTGCCTTGAAGTTGCAGATTAACTTGGTTAAATTTTGTTAATAAATCTGCAGGTAAGCAATGTCATGCTTGATGTTGCTCGGTTCATTACAGAGAGAAAAAAACTGGACTCTTGGAAGAATTCTAAAACTGTTTCAACAGGTGAATAGAAGCAACGCAGGCAGTTTCCCTCGGACAGCCATCTCTAGCTTCTGTATGTAGCAGCAAAAGTTCAAAATCTTTCTCATTCTCACAGTAGAAATGTCTAAAAAGTCGAGAATGTTTTATTCACTTTGGGAACATTGGTCTAAATAGATTGACCTCGAACGTATTCAACAACCTACAATCAGTTTAATGAGCCACATCATAAAAGTAATACTACCAATCATGAATCTTAGAATACGAAATAAGACAGAAAGTTAACTCAACAAAGAGTATTGTCGTTTTGGTGAAGGAAATAAAGGACAAGGTCAAAATAGCAACATGGAAAGCAAGAATTTTATTCCAGGCTGGAAACTGTAAAAAGGGGAAATAAATATCTCCAGAGGAAAATACAGATTTTTACTTCTTCTTTATTGAATACAGTAAAGCTTCTGACCGTGTTAGACTTGAAGATATGCTTGAAATTCTAGAAAAAACTTCATGCAGATGGTAGGGATGTGCGAGTATTATTAACAATACGTACTTATCTTATCTTATATCTTATATCCTTCCCGTGCCGTTAAACGTCACATAGGGCTCGCAAAGTAGTTCGCCAATTAACGATACGTACTGAACGCATATAAAAGCAATAAGAGTAAACAATCACAGAGGAGAGTATCAGGATATAAAACAAGTGGTAAAAAACAACGGTACGAATTTTGGTACCTGATCTCTTCTCATTATACAATGAAAAGTTCATGAGATGCATTAAACTAGGGGCCCATACTATCACTAACTTGAGATATGGGGTTGAGTCTGTTATAATAACCTGAGATATGGGGTTGAGTCTGTTATAATAACCTGAGATGGGAATGACTATGTTCTAATAACCCGAAATATGGGGATGCTTCTGTTGTAACAAGCTGAGATATAGGGATGCTTCTGTTGTAACAAGCTGAGATATAGGGATGCTTCTGTTGTAACAAGCTGAGATATAGGGATGCTTCTGTTGTAACAAGCTGAGATATAGGGATGCTTCTGTTGTAACAAGCTGAGATATCTGTTTATCTTTGACCAGATCAGAAAGACTTGGAAACTAGAACAGTTCACAGCAGGTTATGTTATGTTTGAATAAGTGTAACTTTGACAGAAATGTGGAGACGCCTGACTTTACTCTGATAACGTTAACTTCATTGCCTTGAAGTTGCAGATTAACTTGGTTAAATTTTGTTAATAAATCTGCAGGTAAGCAATGTCATGCTTGATGTTGCTCGGTTCATTACAGAGAGAAAAAAACTGGACTCTTGGAAGAATTCTAAAACTGTTTCAACAGGTGAATAGAAGCAACGCAGGCAGTTTCCCTCGGACAGCCATCTCTAGCTTCTGTATGTAGCAGCAAAAGTTCAAAATCTTTCTCATTCTCACAGTAGAAATGTCTAAAAAGTCGAGAATGTTTTCTTCACTTTGGGAACATTGGTCTAAATAGATTGACCTCGAACGTATTCAACAACCTACAATCAGTTTAATGAGCCACATCATAAAAGTAATACTACCAATCATGAATCTTAGAATACGAAATAAAACAGAAAGTTAACTCAACAAAGAGTATTGTGGTTTTGTTGAAGGAAATAAAGGACAAGGTCAAAATAGCAACATGGAATGCAAGAATTTTATTCCAGGCTGGAAACTGTAAAAAGGGGAAATAAATATCTCCAGAGGAAAATACAGATTTTTACTTCTTCTTTATTGAATACAGTAAAGCTTCTGACCGTGTTAGACTTGAAGATATGGTTGAAATTCTAGAAAAAACTTCATGCAGATGGTAGGGATGTGCGAGTATTATTAACAATACGTACTTATCTTATCTTATATCTTATATCCTTCCCGTGCCGTTAAACGTCACATAGGGCTCGCAAAGTAGTTCGCCAATTAACGATACGTACTGAACGCATATAAAAGCAATAAGAGTAAACAATCACAGAGGAGAGTATCAGGATATAAAACAAGTGGTAAAAAACAACGGTACGAATTTTGGTACCTGATCTCTTCTCATTATACAATGAAAAGTTCATGAGATGCATTAAACTAGGGGCCCATACTATCACTAACTTGAGATATGGGGTTGAGTCTGTTATAATAACCTGAGATATGGGGTTGAGTCTGTTATAATAACCTGAGATGGGAATGACTATGTTCTAATAACCCGAAATATGGGGATGCTTCTGTTGTAACAAGCTGAGATATAGGGATGCTTCTGTTGTAACAAGCTGAGATATAGGGATGCTTCTGTTGTAACAAGCTGAGATATAGGGATGCTTCTGTTGTAACAAGCTGAGATATAGGGATGACTCTGTTATAACAAGCTGAGATATAGGGATGACTCTGTTGTAACAAGCTGAGATATAGGGATGACTCTGTTAACTTGAGATATGGGGATGACTCTAATAACATAAGATAATGGGATGACTCTGTTCTAATAACCTGACATATGGGGATTACAATTATAAACTGAGATATGGATATGACTTTGCTATAATATAGGAAATAAGGAGATGACACTAATAACCTGAGATATGGATATGACTCTGTTTTACTACCTGAGATAAGGAGATGATTCTAAAAACCTCATATATGCGGTTGACTCTGTTGTAATAACCTGAGATATGTGGTTGACTCTTGTAATAACTTGAGATAAAGAGATGACACTAATAACCTGAGATATGTTGATGACTTTCTTCAAATAACCTGAGATATGGGAATGACTCTGTTCTAATAATCTGAGATATGGGAATGACTCTGTTCTAATAACCTGAGATATGGGAATGACTCTGTTATAATAACCTGAGATATGGCGATGACTCTAATAACTAGAGATATGGGGATGACACTAATAACTTGAGAAATGAGGATGACACTATTAACTTGAGTTATGGGGATGACACTAATAACCTGAGATATTGGGAAGACTCTGTTGTAAAAACCTATGATGTGTGGATGACACTAATAACTTGAAATATGAGAATAACATTAATAACTTGAGATATGGGGATGCCTCTGTTCTAATAACTTGGGATATGGGGATGACTCTGTTATAATAACCTGAGATACGGGGATGACTCTGTTATAATAACCTGAGATACGGGGATGACTCTGTTCAAATAATTTGAGATATGGTGATACTTCGGTTCGAATAACCTGAGATATGGGGATGCCTCTTTTCTAGTAACTTGAAATATTGAGATGACTCTTTTCTAATAACATGAGATACGGGGATGACTCTGTTTTAACAACCTGATATATTCAGATGACATTAATTAATTGAGATATAGGGATTACTCTGTTCTAATAACCTGAGATATGGAGATGACTCTGTCCTAATGACCTGAGATACGGGGATGACACTAATAACCTGAGATATGGGGACGAAATTAGTAACCTGAGATATGAGGATGACACTAATAACTTGAGATATGGGGATGAAATTAGTAACCTGAGATATGAGGATGACACTAATAACCTGAGATATGGGGATGAAATTAGTAACCTGAGATATGAGGATGACACTAATAACTTGAGATATGGGGATGACTCTGTTCTAATTACCAGATATATTGGGATGACTCTGTTCTAATAACCTCAGATATGGGGATGACACTAATAAACTCAGATATGGGGATGACTTTGTTGTAATAACCTGAGATATCGGGATGACACTAATAACCCGAAATATGGGGATGACTGTTTTAATAACCTCAGATATGAGGATGACTCTGTTCTAATAACATGAGATATGGAGATGACAATAAGAACCTGAGATATGGATATGACTCTGTTATAAAACATGAGATAAGGAAAGGAAACTAATAACCTGAGATATGGATATGACTCTGTTATAAAACATGAGATAAGGAGATGACACTAATAATCTGAGATATGGATATGACTCTGTTGTAATACCTGAGATAATGAGATGACACTAAAAACCTGAGATATGTGGTTTACTCTGTTGTAACAACCTGAGATATGTGGTTGACTCTGTTGCAGTAACCTGAAATATGTGGTTGACTCTGTTGTAATAACCTGAGACACGTGGTAGACTCAGTTGTAATAAACTGAGATAAAGATATCACCATAATAACCTGAGATATGGGGATGACTCTGTTCTAATAACCTGAAATATGGGAAAGACTCTGTACTAATAACCTAAGATATGGGAATGACTCTGTTCTAAGAACCTAAGATATAGGAATGACTCTCTTCTAATAACCTTAAATATGGGAATGAATCTTTTCTAATGTCCTGAGATATGGAGATGTTACTAATAACCTGAGATATGGGGATGACTCTGTTCTAATAACCTCAGATATGGGGAATACTCTGTTCTAATAACCTAAGATATGGAGATGATACTAATAACCTGAGATATGGGGAATACTCTGTTCTAATAACCTCAGATATGGGGAATACTCTGTTCTAATAACCTAAGATATGGAGATGATACTAATAACCTGAGATATGGGAATGACTCTGTTCTAATAACCTAAGATATGGAGATGATACCAATAACCTGAGATATGGGAATGACTCTGTTCTAATAACCTAAGATATGGAGATGACAATAAGAACCTGAGATATGGATATGACTCTGTTATAAAACATGAGATAAGGAAAGGAAACTAATAACCTGAGATATGGATATGACTCTGTTATAAAACATGAGATAAGGAGATGACACTAATAATCTGAGATATGGATATGACTCTGTTGTAATACCTGAGATAATGAGATGACACTAAAAACCTGAGATATGTGGTTTACTCTGTTGTAACAACCTGAGATATGTGGTTGACTCTGTTGCAGTAACCTGAAATATGTGGTTGACTCTGTTGTAATAACATGAGATATGTGGTTTACTCTGTTGTAATAACCTGAGACACGTGGTAGACTCAGTTGTAATAAACTGAGATAAAGATATCACCATAATAACCTGAGATATGGGGATGACTCTGTTCTAATAACCTGAAATATGGGAAAGACTCTGTACTAATAACCTAAGATATGGGAATGACTCTGTTCTAAGAACCTAAGATATAGGAATGACTCTCTTCTAATAACCTTAAATATGGGAATGAATCTTTTCTAATGTCCTGAGATATGGAGATGTTACTAATAACCTGAGATATGGGGATGACTCTGTTCTAATAACCTCAGATATGGGGAATACTCTGTTCTAATAACCTAAGATATGGAGATGATACTAATAACCTGAGATACGGGGAATACTCTGTTCTAATAACCTCAGATATGGGGAATACTCTGTTCTAATAACCTAAGATATGGAGATGATACTAATAACCTGAGATATGGGAATGACTCTGTTCTAATAACCTAAGATATGGAGATGATACCAATAACCTGAGATATGGGAATGACTCTGTTCTAATAACCTAAGATATGGAGATGATACCAATAACCTGAGATATGGGATGACTCTGTTAACCTCAGATATGGGGAATACTCTGTTCTAATAACCTAAGATATGTTGCCCTGATTAATCATGCCAGTAAAATTCTGTTAAAAATCATAATGGGTAGACTTAGAAAGAAAATAGAAGAAGAAGTCAATATGGTCCAAGCTGGTTTCAGGCAAGGAAGAGGATCAAGAGATCATATATTCAATATAAGATTAATAATAGAGAAAAGCAGAGAGTTTAATGTGAATCTATATTTATCCTTTATAGACTACTCAAAGGCATTTGATTGTGTACAACACCAGACACTTTGGGAAATAATGGAAAAAATGGGATTTCCAACACATTTGATACAATTAATATCACTGCTGTATCTAGACCAACAGACAGCAGTAAGAATAAATGGTGAAACAACAAGTTGGTTTGACATAAAACAAGGGGTCCGTCAGGGGTGCATATTGTCACCCTACTTATTTAACTTGTATACTGAAAATATAATGAGGAATGTTAGAGAAGATGTAGACAAAGAATATTACGATGCCATAACAGTTGGAGGTTATGAAATACCAGAGATTAGATATGCTGATGACACAGTATTGCTGTCCACAGCACAAAAAGGAATGGAAAAAACTAATTATGTCAGTCCGCAAGAACAGCGAAGAGCAGAACCTCTATCTTAATGCAAAGAAAACTAAATTGATGACAACTGACAAAACAAACAAGGCAACTGAAATATGTATCAATGAGGAAAAACTAGAAGAAGTGGAGAGTTTTGAATACCTTGGATCGCTACTAACTAATAATGGAGATACAATGAGGGAAATTAAAAGGAGGACATCTATCGCTCTTCAGAAAGTAAAACAAATAAAGAATCTGTGGAGAGGAGCAGACAGAACTACAAAAATAAGATTTTTAAGGGCATGCATCTTTCCCATAGCAACATATGCCTGTGAGACCTGGACACTTAACAAAACAGCTGAGAAACACATAAATGCCTTTGAATGTAAATGCTACAGAAGAGTTCTCCAAATATCGTGGACACAAAAAAGAACAAATATATCTATACTACAAGAGCTTAATATTGAAGAAGGCTGGCTAATGAAGAGGATTAAAGAGAGAAAACTGAAATATTTTGGACACATTAAACGTCATGATAATTTAGAGAAGACCGTATTGGAAGGATACATAATGGGAAAAAGAAAAAGAGGAAGACCAAAACGAAGATGGCTGCAAGACATCGTTGACGATCTGGAAATGGATGCATCAGCAGCAGGCCATCTTGCTCACAACCGAGAGGCCTACAGGAGTGCTGTTTGGGAGGCAAAGTTCCGCAAGGGACATGCAAATGAATGAATGAATGAATGAATGAATGGAGATGATACTAATAACCTCAGATATGGGGATCATTCTTTTTTAATAACCTCAGATATGGAGATGATACTAATAACCTGAGATATGGGGATGACTCTGTTCTAATAACCTAGGATATGGAGATGAAACTAATAACCTGAGATATGGGGATGACTCTGTTCTAATAACCTAAGATATGGAGATGATACTAATAACCTGAGATATGGGGATGACTCTGTTCTAATAACCTCAGATATGGGGAATACTCTGTTCTAATAACCTAAGATATGGAGATTATACTAATAACCTGAGATATATGGATGACTGTTCTAATAACCTAAGATATGGAGATTATACTAATAACCTGAGATATGGGATCACTATGTTCAAATAACCTCATATATGGGGAATACTCATTGGAGGAACACTGGTACCTGAAGTACTTCTTTATTAGATAAGACGAACGTCTCCACTGCTTGTTTTGTCTCTTGCTGTTCGGCTCCTGGTGAAGGAGATATGTCACGTCATCGGTGACATTTCGCTCAAAAGATTCAGATCTTCTTCATAACCTTACAGCACCTGCATCGCAACGTTCCCGCGCTACTGATTGTGCAGATCAGTAAACTGTTTGGTACACATTGTGCGTAAACTTTACGGTATTCCAGAGTCATCATACACTTCGGCAGGTACGGACCCATAGCTGAAAGTCAGATGTGTAACAACAGCGGACAACGTAATCCATCTATCTTCCCTGGTGCAGACTTGCACTCAGTTGATGTGGGTTTGTGTCCGCGATGCTGATTCTGGACCAGATGGACTGTTACGCTTGTCCTTCCTGTTTGAAACATTTCTGTCCATTTATAATTTGTTTTCTTTCAGCCATATTGTTTTCACATCTGTACTGAGCTACATGGCAGGGCACACTACAACATGTGACACTCCACCTGCCCAGAGAAATCTCATTACGGCGTGTTGTTCAGTAATGATGCGGAGCTTTCGTGTTTATTTGACAGATAAAAGGGAGGCGACTGCAGTAAAACTGGTTTAAATAAATAAGGTAGATAGAGGTGTATGGTGCAGTTTTACAAAGTGAGGGAGGGAGTGAGTAAGGTGAGAAAAAAAACGAATAGAAAGTATGAGAATGTATAAATGAAAAATCACTGTTAGTGCGATCCGCTCTTGTTCTGCTGATGTACGATCTCGGAGGGTCCTAGAACAGCGCTTTATTTTCCAGACCGGCTGTCTCCACCCAGCTGGAATTAACAATGTCTTCAGCTTTCTGTAACATCTATAGGGTCTTGTTTCACATTTTCTCCCTACAGGTATTTATGTTCTTCATTCATTATCTCTCCACGTCCCCTTTTCCCTCCCCTCCCCCCGACACCTCTAGCGGCTATCATGTTTCTATCGCCTTCCCCCCACCCCTTTCTCCCACTTTTTCTTCTCCTCTCTCTCCACCTCTTCTTTACGATTGGCTCTATCGGGCATCTTTTGCTGTGGGCAGCGTGGTCTTTCCTTCTCCCTTCTACTACACACATTTCTGTTTTCTACTTGGAGGAAGACACACTGAGATAAGTTCTTCGTGTTTTTGTCTCGTTGTGCATGTATCCTCGAATAAGGCTCACGCCGAAATATCGGATGTTGTATGTTTTTCATTTATACATTCTCATACTTTCTATTAGTTGTTTTTTCTCACCTTACTCACTCCCTCCCTCACTTTGTAAAACTACACCATACACCTCTATCTATCGTGTTTATTTGACCTTGGCTTCAAGTAGAATAAGGGGCAGGACGCTGCTGTATAGGTGTTCGAACTACCCATGAGCCACTGCGAACGTGTTGTGTTTCGGCAGTTTCTGCTGGCCGTGGTCACCGCGTGGTTTTCAAAATATCTTTAATTGTTCGTTCTCCCTTTTGTCTATTGATATCACGTGATTTCTGAATGTTAACTCTGACCTTATTTCTTCTCATATCAAGCAGATATTATGTCTCTTTCAACTGCCGCACTGATGTGGCACTGTACTCTAGTGTATTTTATTATATTCTTATAATTAATATATAGAAACTGAAGCAGTTATGAATAAAACTGAGTATAACTTTATTATAAAATATGAATTATTGTGTTCTAACACACATGTACTACATATCTTAACAAAAATATTAATACTTACGGACTTTAATTTGACAATGTAAATAAAGATGTTCAGTTACGAACCACGCGGTGAGCTTAGAACTGAACTTGGAGGTGAAAATCAAAGGCTGATTTAACTTGACTACAAACTAAATAATTAAAATTGAGAATAGACTCAGTGACTCACTCATTTTTTTATGTGTCTAATTTGCGCTCAGAGTCACAAAAACACAAACAAAAACAAAAATACTACAGTAATCACAAGGGTGGCTCCTAATATCTCTGTTAGATTTCTCTTATTTCAGATGACAGCCCTAAATTAGACACATCTTAGGAGTTTGGTGGACTGTGTGGAACTGTAACCAAATGTTAACTGTTTTCCATTTATTTACTGACGCTTATCGTGACATTTTTTGTACATTTAAAAAAATTAATTTCAGTCTAAGCTGTATAGCATTTTAAAAGAATCTAGTCGTTATTAATGTTTTAATTACTTAACTTCTGTCTAAGCGGGAGAAGGTGACTTTCCTACAGAAAAATTTAAAATGTAAATGACACTTAATAACTGCTTGTGGTTCATGGCTGTGTTTTTAAATAACTGTTGAGGGAGACACAGAGAGAGAGAGAGAGAGAGAGAGAGAGAGAGAGAGAGATAGAGAGAGAGATGGAGAGAGAGAAAGAGATAGATAGAGAGAAGAAGATAGAGAAAGAAAGAGATATATATATATATATATATATATATATATATATATATATATATATATATAAATGGTAATACTTGTTTGAGAGATTAGTTTTGAAAGTAAAGGATGTTCATGTGTTTAATTTTGTATTGGCTGGAGAAGGAGGGATTTAAGTTAAACGCATTTGTAACGTGGAGGGGAGGGATGTAGAAGAGAGGATGAAATCATAACAAAAACTCTGGAGATCAAGAAGCAGAAATGATCTTTATTTATGCTCATTGTACAACACCTAAAGGATTATGCATTACTGGTTAACATCAAGTCACGAACAATAACTCTGCTCATTGTGAATCTATCACACATATTTGTTGGTATTTGGCACTCTCTGGGCTACACGTCGAGTGTCAGAACAATCACACAAGTCTCATCCAGGACAAAACCCGAGCTATGCCATGTTTTTGTGGACATTCATGCACAGATTTTCATTTCTGTGGCAGATAAAGCTGTTATGAGAGCTGACCTTTCATGTATGTATAGATTATTTTATTACAACTTTACTGTAGCAGATAAAGCTGTTGTGAGAGTTGATCTTTCATGTATGTATAGATTATTTTCTTACAACTTTACTGTAGCAGATAAAGCTGTTGTGAGAGTTGATCTTTCATGTATGTACAGATTATTGACTTATAGCTTTAATCACTGGACACTGACAGGGCAGTCATCTTCACTCACCACATAGCATTCTTTTCTAAAACGGTTAAACTATTTAGTCACAAGGAAGATACCAGCAGATAAAACAAAAACTTAGAGACCGATGTTTGACGTAAGCTCAAGAACTCTTGTAATCCTATAGATTCAGGAACTTTGTATTCTTCATAATTCTGGAATCTTGCATTCTTTAACATTTTGGAACTTTTAATCTTAAAATTTCTGGAACCTTTTAGTATTATAGGCTCATGAACCTTGTTATCTTTAAAAAATCAGGAGTCTTGAAATCTTAAAAATTTATGAACCTTGTAATGTTAAAAACTCAGGAACCTTATAATCTTTAAAACTCAGGAACATTGTTATCTTAAAAAAAAAATCAAGAACCTTGAAATATTCAAAATGCATGAATTAGGAAAAAACTAGGAACAGCTCTATTACTTAACGATTAAAAAGGTATGACGTTTCGGCGTGAGCCTTAATCATACAAACACATACAGGACGAAGAATTAGAGAGAGGAGATAAAGTATAGATTCACATGAATCATATGTTAAAAAATAATAAATAAAATGAATATAGCACTTAGCTATAACGTGAAAGAATATGTAGCTTTTCCGACGCTCGTTCAGAAATGCGCCTGTTCAAAATATACTTGTTCAGAAATGTATAGAAATGCACAAGATGGAGCGTAGAGAATGCTTAAATAGAGACCTGTGATGTGTTATAGGTGGATGGTAACTGAGGATGGTGAGTGGGCAAACTGTTGAGGGGAGAGAGACTGATACAATGGTAACCTAGCCAGGAAACGCTGAAATAAATGATTATAATTGGGGTAGAGGGAGTGTAATGCGATGACGTGAGGAGGTTCTGAACTATGTGTAACAAGTGAGAAGAAAATGGAGCTTAGTGGAGTGGGATTATGATTGTGGAAGAGGAGAATACTATGTTTAGCTGAATAACGAGTTCAGACCGTGTGGTTCCAGCGACCCATATTCCTGAATGTTGTGGTTCTCACGCGCTAGACACCTTGTGTTATCTGCGTGACAATTTTTGATGGCTGTTACCAAACAATCAGATTTGCCTCTGTGGTTAGGGCCATTGAAGTTATTCTGGACTGGTTTCGAAGCATGCTGGGCGATGTCGTACAGACGTTTCTGCATGGGGTTCCCTAGTCTGAGGTCATTCTCACCAATATAAGTTATCCTACATCTTTTGCATACTGTGACATATATCACATTATGGGACTCGCATGTGAATCCCTCACTGAGAGTGAGGATAGTTTTGGGAAAGGTGATTGTTTTCGTTTCCCAGACTACCGGGCAGGTAACGCAGCGGGGGCGGTTACATTTTCTGGTGCCAACATATGGAAGGTTCCGCTTCAACTGGCTGTGGACGAGGATGTCCTTAAGGTTTGGCTCACGTTTGTATGCCAACAGGGGTGGATCAGAGAAAATGTCGCGAGTGTCGGGGTCGAGTTGGATTAGCGGCAGATGACAATAAAAAATTTTCTTAACCATCTGACCGTGTGGGTGGAAAGGCAGTACTAACTTAACTCTGTCAGATGGGGTAACAGGCTTTTTATAAATGCTTCTTTGCGACTCATTAGTTGGATACGGTTGAAGGCTTCACGAAGGACATTTTCTGAGTAGTGGCGATGAAAAATTCCAATAAATTGTTGGACTGACCTATAAAGTCCAAATTATCCTGACATATGCGGCAAAGACGGAGGAGTTGCGAGTATGGGATGGAGTTCTTACAGGCTTCAGAATGGGAAGAAGTGTAAAGTAAAAAGGTGTGGCTGTCGGTGGGCTTTTAAAATACAGAGGTGACAAGCTTAATGTTTAAAAACCTGACTGACTTATCAGAAATTCCACCCGCATGGTCAGATGGTTAAGAAAATTCTTTATAGTCATCTGCCAATAATTCAACTCGACCCCGACACTCGCTACATTTTCTCTGATCCACCCCTGTTGGCATACAAGCGTGAGTCAAACCTTAAGGGCGTCCTCGTCCACAGCCACTTGAAGCGGAACCTTGCTTATGTCGGCATCAGAAAATGTAGCCGCCCTCGCTGCGTTATCTGCATTGTAGTCTGAGAAATAAAAACGATCACCTTTCCCAAAACTATCCTCACTCTTCATGAGGGATTCACATGTGAGTCCCGTAATGTGATATATGTCATCATTTGTAAAAGATGCAGGATAAAACTTATATTGGCGAAAATCGCCTCAGACTAGGGGACGGCATGCAAAAACATCTGTACGATATCACCCAGCGTACTTCGAAACCAATCCCGAATAATTTCAATGGCCCTAACCACAGAGGCAAATCTGATTTTCTGGTAACAGCCATCAAAAAATGTCACGCAGATGACACAAGCTGCCAAGCGCGTGAGAACCGCGACATTCAGGAATATGGGACGCTGGAACCACACGGCTTGAACTCGTTATTCAGCTACACATAACATTCTCCTCTTCCACAATCATAATCCAACTCCATTAAGATCCATTCTCTTCTCACTTGTTACACATAGTTCAGAACCTCCTCACGTCATCGCATTACAACACTTCTACCCAACTATAATCATTTATTTCACCTTCTCCTCACCAGGCTATCACTGTATCACTCTATCTCCCCTCAACAGTTTGCCCACCTACCACCCTCAGTTACGATCCACTTATCACACATCACAAGTCTATTTAAATATTTTCTATTCTCCACCGTGTGCATCTCTATACATTTCTGAACGAGCACATTTTGAACAGGCGCATTTCTAAACGAGCGTCGGAAAAACTAATATTCTTTCACGTTATAGTTAAGTGCTCTATTCATTTTATTTTTTTTTTTTTAACACAGGATTTGTGTGAATCTATACTTCATCTCCTCTCTCTAATTCTTCGTCCTGTATGTGTTTTATTATTAATGCTCACACCTCTTTAAACGTCACACCTTTTTAATCGTTAAGCAATACAGCTTTTTATAGTTTTTCCATAGTGTATACATTTTGGTATCACAGCTTTACTGCAGTGCTTCGCGTATAGTTGTGTAAAATCTTCAAAATTCGGGAACCTAATAATATTAAAGAAATCAGGAACCTTGAAACCTTTAAAACTCAGTAACATTGTAATCTTTAAAATATCAGGAATCTTGTGTTCTTTAAAACTCAGGAACGGGTAATGTTTTTAAACAAAGGAACCTTGTAATCCTAAAAACTCTGGAACCTTGTAATCTTAAAAAAAAAAATCAAGAAACTTGTAGTCCTAATAAAACTAAGGAAACTTGTATACTTAAAAACTGGGGAACATTGCAGTCTGATCTAGAATAGACTTATTATGAGGACTAGATTCGACTTATTATGAGGCCATAAACTAACGAAAGAACTAATTGTTGTAAATGTAAAACTTGTACACGCACACTTCCCCGACATTTTCTCAGGTCTCGACAAACAGAAGAGGGTCTGGTCGTGTTTGTTCTGCTTTTTTAAATCTTCTTATAAATTAAAATATTGTTCCATGAAGTCATATATTGTATAATATTGACGCAAACGTAAAATCGGATAGGGAGTTGATACAATAACGTATTCGGAAGCCTCAAATATACCCTGGAATTGAATTCCTGGACAAACCTCATTATCTTAAAGACCGCGGCACATCAGATTGTGTCCAGGAACTCATTACACAGTTAAGATATAACCATCTCTAGTCATCATCTAGGTGGACATCTCTAGTCCACCTGCCACGACAACAAGATGTCTTATATGTTCTGTAATGGCATGTATCCAAGCTATCAGTCTTTACGTCCGACTCTTATCTCCTGTGTTTGATGAGTAAAAACTATTGAAACAAGTTAGGGGAAAGTCACTTTAACATGTATTTAAAGTCTCTGTTAGAATTAGAATACAAAAGCAGCATCGATCTTCAAGAATCTTGAGAACATATGGAATTCAAAAGTTATAAGCACAAAAACCAAGTTAAGACTATTCAACTCAAATGTAATATCCACCATCGTTTATGCATGCGAAAGCTGGAAAACAACTAAAGAAATAGACAAGAAATTAGACTCTTTTGAAAACAAAAGCCTAAGGAAAATACTCGGCATCAAATGGAATGAATTCAAGAACAATGCAGAGATAAGACAGATGACTGAACAACAACCAGTCTCATGGGTGATCAGGAAAAGGAGATGGACATATGTTGGTCACTTAATGAGAAGAAATGATCAGAGAATCCCAAAACAAACTATCAAGTGGAACACAACAGGCCAAAGAAAAAGAGGCAGACAGCGTGAAACTTTGAAGAGGACATTGTTAAGAGAGGCCAAATTAATAGGTATAAAATACTTTGATGAGGTTGAAAGACTCGTCGAAGACGGGAAAAATTGGCGAACTACTTTGCGAGCCCTATGTGACGTTTAACGGGACGGGAAGAATATAAGATATAAGATAAGAAAGTCTCTGTGACTCCAGAGTCTTGTCTTCAGCTTACCTAGATACACACCACGCAAGGGTTCTCAAGCAGGTACCACTACAGCACTGACTTCGTTGCAACTATGTCTTCACTCGTTCATGCTTGAGCCCGGACGCAGAAACGCTGTGCTCTATTTTCACGGTAGGAGATTCTTATCAGTATTATATCAGTTTCTTGTATGTACATCTCATATTCTGTTATCTGATTAAAGGCAAGAATCCAATATAGACATCATATCGACATAAATATTCCCGGAGTCTCTCAAAAGTAGATTCGTATTCAAGAAGACCAAGTTAGTTTACAGAATTCTGTCTAAGGCAGCTCCACTCTTTTAGTGGCCACTATAAAAATCTAATCCAAACTTTCAGTGCGCCTAAACAACTTTCTTCTCTCATAATTTGCGACCGATTTGTACAAAAAGGCTGTGCTTACGCTGCTGCTCGCCTCTGCAATACCCTTTCATCCAACCTAAAAAATAATACGCTATATAATTTCTTTTAATGTCAAACTTTTTCAAAACTTGACTGACTTAGATTACGTGCCTTACATACCTTCTTAAGAGACCAGCTTTCATCATTTCTTTACTTACTCAGTAATCAGTGTATACTTACACAAGAAATAATTCTTGTAGGTGATTTTTTATCAGTCTGACTATTGTGTGATATTGTTAAATAATTCCAACGTATGTTTTATTTATGTATATTGCTGAATATGTGAGAATGAGGTTATATGCAGTTTTTGTCCATTCATATTTAGTTTTGCATTTATATGTTATGTTAACACTAAATTAATGTTGAATGACTCGGTTCCAGTGAAGCTGAAGGATGAAGGAAAGAATGTCAGAAGGGCCAAGAATGCCCAAATCTTAACCCTTGCAAAATATAGTGTATTCATTTGTTTTTTTTTTCCATGAAGTCTCGAAGGCATAGCGCTGAAATATTGGATTGCTACTGTTTCCTTTTATTTCTACATCCTCGTTTTATTAACTTCTGCTGCAGGCTCAGTTCTTCCTATCCTTTTCCATTAAAATATCTTTCTCTCTCTGTCCTCTTACATCTTTCATATTTCCCGTGTGGTCATGCTCACAGAGACTAGTCACGAATCTCTATTCTCCGCCAGCTTCTCAGTCTCATCAAGAGATTTGATGCCAGTCATGTTAGTCTCTCTTGTTCTCTTTTAATCTCTCTCGAGGTCGGCTTCCTTTTCTTTTTTTTTTCTTTTCCCAGATGTTTCCGTGTCTCCTTCTACCACTACTTTATTTCTTAGTAGCAGTTTGTCAGCTTTCGTTATAACATTTATCTTTTAACAGTTTGTCAGCTTTCGTTATAACATTTATCTTTTAACAGTTTGTGACAAAAATTTACAGTAAGAAGGTTATAAAGTATAACATTTATATTTTAATAGTGTGGGGCAAAACTTTTATGCGGCAAAAGACCTATAACACATACAATTTATTTGTGAATATTTTGAGATATAGATTTTATAGAGTAGAAAAGTAATAAAACAAGAACTGAAAGACTGATATGAAGGCTGCGGGCGAATTAGATTCACTATCAGGGCAGCACATAAACAAAGCTGTATGCGTTCTTTTTATCACATTCTACTACCATGCATCTTTTTTATCACATTCTACTACCATGAATCTTTTTATCACATTCTACTACCATGAATCTTTTTTATCACATTCTACTACCATGAATCTTTTTATCACATTCTACTACCATGAATCTTTTTATCACATTCTACTACCATGAATCTGATCATCTTTATTCTTTCCTCTCCTCTCACATTCTAATTCCTATTGTTTCTATTACTCTCAGCTGATGCTGATAAAACGATTTGTGGGAAAAAATTATACAGTAAGAAAGTTACAAAATAAATTAATTCATGCAAGAGAGGAACAGAGCTAAAAAAAAAACCACAGAAGTGTTCTAATATGAATATATTTTCTACTCTCAGTCTAGCAGCAACTGATCAAATCTCGTGGGAAGATATACAGAAATTAAAGATAACAGTTACTTTGTTTAACAATTACTCACGGTTTTCGTCTAGTTTAATAAACTAAACTATCAAAGTGTCCATACCTTACCTACAGTTTCAAGTCAGAACACAGCAAAGCTTTCGTTCAGGTGGTCACAGATGTTATAAACGCACGTATCACTGAGGAAATCACCTTCTTTCCTTGAGATCGTTAGTTTCAGCATAAATTATGCTCGGAGACAAAAAGAAAACAAATAAGTTCGGCCAGTCAGAAGCGTATCTTATCTTATATCCTTCCCGTCCCGTTAAACGTCACATAGGGCTCACAAGGTAGTTCGCCAATTTTTCCCGTCTTCGGCGAGTCTTTCAACCTCATCAAGGTATTTTATACCTATTAATTTGGCCTCTCTTAACAATGTCCTCTTCAGAGTTTCACGCGGTCTGCCCCTTTTTCTTTGGCCTGTTGTGTTCCACTTGATAGCTTGTTTTGGGATTCTCTGATCGTTTCTTCTCATCAAGTGACCAACATATGTCCATCTCCTTTTCCTGATCACCCGTGAGACTGGTTGTTGTTCAGTCATCTGTCTTATCTCTGCATTGTTCTTGAATTCGTTCCACTTGATGCCGCATATTTCCCTTATGCATTTGTTTTCAAAAGAGTCTAATTTCTTTTATATTTCTTTAGTTGTTAACCAGCTTTCACATGCATAAACGATGGTGGATATTACACTTGAATTGAACAGGCTTAACTTGGTTTTTGTGCTTATAAATTTTGAATGCTATATGTTCTCAAGATTCATGAAGATCAATGGTGCTTTTGCAATTCTGATTCTAATTTCCTTTCTGGTGTCAGGGTTTTTTTCGTCTGTAACTTAAAAGTTTATTCTCTTTGGAGTGGTCACACCAGATATCTTACAAACCAAATTGTACAGTAAATATTTTTAGAACAATGTATACAACAGGTGTGTTTTGACATGTAATTTATACATTTCTTGCCATGCTTTATTATATAAGCTTTATTTTATCAGCTTTATTTATCAGCTTTCTTTTTTATCAACTTCCTTTTATCTGCTTTCTTTTATCAGATTTTTAATGAGCATTATTTTGTCAGCTTTATTGTATCAGCTTTCTTTTTTATCAGCTTTCTTTTATCAGCTTTCTTTTCATTCGCGAAATGTAGGTAAATATGGCAGCTTCCAAACCACCACCCAGAGAGGATGTGACAGTAGACTGTGGGTGGCTTCCTCAATCTTGGTGGAGGATGTGACAGTAGACTGTGGGTGGCTTCCTTAATCTTGGTGGAGGATGTTACAGTAGACTGTGGGTGGCTTCCTTAATCTTGGTGGAGGATGTTACAGTAGACTGTGGGTGGCTTCCTCAATCTTGGTGGAGGATGTGACAGTAGACTGTGGGTGGCTTCCTTAATCTTGGTGGAGGATGTTACAGTAGACTGTGGGTGGCTTCCTCAATCTTGGTGGAGGATGTTACAGTAGACTGTGGGTGGCTTCCTCAATCTTGGTGGAGGATGTTACAGTAGACTGTGGGTGGCTTCCTTAATCTTGGTGGAGGATGTTACAGTAGACTGTGGGTGGCTTCCTTAATCTTGATGGAGGATGTTACAGTAGACTGTGGGTGGCTTCCTTAATCTTGGTGGAGGATGTTACAGTAGACTGTGGGTGGCTTCTTTAATCTTGGTGGAGGATGTGACAGTAGACTGTGGGTGGCTTCCTCAATCTTGGTGGAGGATGTGACAGTAGACTGTGGGTGGCTTCCTCAATCTTGGTGGAGGATGTGACAGTAGACTGTATCAAACACATGAAGAAAGGAAAAGCAACTGGGAAAGATAATATAATAATAGAAGAAATAGAGGCGATAGAGGAGACAGGAATAAAAATAATAACCAAGTTACAGAATGACATTCACAACAGTGGTTATATTCCCAGTGACATGATTAAATCCATGTTTATAGCACTACCAAAGAAACCAGGTGCAAAGGAGTATGAGGACCACCGGACTATCAGCCTCTCATGTCACATAACGAAGCTACTTCTGAAAATTATTATGATAAGAACACAGACAAAAATAAAAATGGTAATAGCAGATGAACAGTTTGGATTTGTTCTAGGAAAGAGAACACACAATGCCATTTATGCTTTACCAACACTAACAGAAAGAGCTTTAGAAGTACAGAAAGATCTCTACTTATGCTTCATTGATTACACCAAAGCATTCGACAAAGTGATACATAATGAAATTATAAAAATTCTTGAAGACATCAATATAGACGGCAAAGACTTTAGGATTCTAAAACATCTATACTGGCAGCAAGAAGCAGCAATTCGAGTTAAAATAAAACTAGAAAATATCAACCTATAAAACAAAGTGTGCGACAAGGATGTATACTATCTCCAGACATTTTTTCTCTGTACAGCGAGAATATTCAAAGAACGATCATCACAGAATCAGGCATAAAAATTGGAGGATACAATATTAACAACCTTCGGTATGCTGACGACACAATACTGATAGCTGAGAACCAACAAGACCTGCAAACTCTCTTAGATAAAGTCGCCAAAGAAAGTGAACAGAAAGGCCTTACTTTGAACACAAAAAGGACAGAAACTATGGTTATATCTAAGAAACAGAGTCCACCAGCATGCAGTATTAAATTAAATGGAACTATTCTAAAGCAGGTGCAGAAATTCAAATACCTTGGAGCAGTAATAACTTCAGATGGCAAATGCACAACAGAAATTAGGAACAGAATAGGCCAAGCAAAGACTGCATTTCAGAGAATGAGAAACATATCATCCAACACTTCCTTATCAATGAATGTTAGAAGACGAGTCCTGAAATGCTATATTGGCCCTATTTTTCATATGAAAGTAAACATGAACAATAGGCATGTCTGCACAAAAATCATTGAAAGAAGCAGAAATGTGGTTTATTAGAAGAATGTTGCGAATCCCCTGGACAGCAAAAATAACTAATGAAAATGTATGAGAAGAGCTGGAGAGACAAAAATCGTGTAAAAAAATAATAGAGAAACAATGTACTTTCATAGGACATGCAATGAGAAGAGGGACATTGAAAATATTATAACATCAGAAAAAATAGGAGGAAGAAGATCTAGAGGACGACCAAGAGAAATGATACTGGGCAGTCGACGGTATGGTGTGAGAGATCATCAACTGAGCTGATGGCCTGCATGAAGGATCGTGTACTCTGGAGAAGCATAATAGCCAACGCCAGTCGGCACGGAACCTGATGATGATAACAAAAGCAACTAGACCTCTTCCTCAACTTGCAGACGACAGTAATACACAACAACCAGGTACCAGGTGGCGTCAGGTGAAGCTAGAAGAGTTCTGTAATCATTGTTGACTGTTATACCTAGCTACAGACCCGTCACTGGCACTCATTACTTTCCCTACCAAATCAACAAAAATCATTATGAATCTTGAACACGACAAGCGAGTAATGAGAATGGAAGCATACATTATCCAAGCTAATAAACGCAAGGTCTATTTGTACTCATTGTTTCGACTCGTCTTGCTTTCATACAGACAAACCTAGTCTTCAGTAGTTATACAGACAAACCTAGTATTCAGTAGCTGTCAATCTTGGTGGAGGATGTTACAATAGACTGTGGGTGGCTTCCTTAATCTTGGTGCAGGATGTGACAGGTGACTGGGTGGTTTCCTCAATCTTGGTGGAGGATGTTACAGTAGACTGTGGGTGGTTTCCTCAATCTTGGTGGGGGATGTTACAATAGACTGTGGGTGACTTCCTCAATCTTGGTTCAGGATGTGACAGTTGACTGGGTGGTTTCCTCAATCTTGGTGGAGGATGTTACAATAGACTGTGGGTGGCTTCTTTAATCTTGGTGGAGGATGTTACAGTAGACTGTGGGTGGTTTCCTCAATCTTGGTGAAGGATGTTACAATAGACTGTGGGTGGCTTCCTCAATCTTGGTGGGGGATGTGACAGGTGACTGAGTGGTTTCCTCACTCTTGGTGGAGGATGTGACAGTTGACTGTGTGGTTTCCTCAATCTTGGTGGAGGATGTTACAGTAGACTGTGGGTGGCTTCCTCAATCTTGGTGGAGGATGTGACAGTAGACTGTGGGTGGCTTCCTCGATCTTGGTGGAGGATGTGGCAGTAGACTGTGGTGGTTTCCTTAGTCCTGGTGGAGGATGTGAAAGTAGACAATGTGGATGGTTTTCTCACTCTTGGTGGAGGATGTGAAAGTAGATAATATGGGTGGTTTCCTCACTCTTGGTGGAGGTTGTGAAAGTAGACAATGTGGGTTTTCTGATTATTCGTAGAGGGTGAGATAATGGGCTCTTTCTTCATTGTTTCCAGAGGATTAAAAAGAGCGGAGAATGAGATTATTAATCACATATTTAACATCACCGTAACAAAAAATAACTAGACCTCTGCCTCACCCTGCAGACGGCAGTAATAGACAACAGCCAGGTACTAGGCGACGTCAGGTGAAGCTAGAAGAGTTCTGTAGTCATTGTTGACTTGTTACACTTACCAACAGATCCGTCACTGCCACATTAACATTACTTACTCTACCAGATCAATAACATTAATTATGAATCATTACTTACTCTACCAGATCAGTAACATTAATTATGAATTGTGTACACGAGAAGGGAGTAATGAAAATGCATGCATAAATTATCCCACCTAGCAAATGCAAGATATATATGTACTTATCGTTTCGACTTGTCCTGGTTTCATATAGACAAACCTAGTCTTCAGTAGCTATACAGACAAACCTAGTCTTCAGTAGCTATACAGACAAACCTAGTCTTCAGTAGCTATACAGATAAACCTAGTCTTCAGTAGCTATACAGATAAACCTAGTCTTCAGTAGCTATACAGATAAACCTAGTCTTCAATAGCTATACAGACAAACCTAGTCTTCAGTAGCTATACAGATAAACCTAGTCTTCAGTAGCTATACAGACCTAGTCTTCAATAGCTATACAGACAAACCTAGTCTTCAGTAGCTATACAGACAAACTTAGTCTTCAATAGCTAAACAAACCTAGTCTTCAATAGCTATACAGAAAAACCTAGTCTTCAGTAACTATACAGACAAACCTAGTCTTCAGTAGCTATACAGAAAAAACCTAGTCTTCAGTAGCTATACAGAAAAAACCTAGTCTTGAGTAGCTATACAGATAAAGCTAGTCTTCAGTAGCTATACAGACAAACCTAGTCTTCAGTAGCTATCAGACAAACATAGTCTTCAGTAGCTATACAGAAAAAACCTAGTCTTCAGTAGCTATACAGATAAACCTAGTCTTCAGTAGCTATACAAACCTAGTCTTCAGTAGCTATACAGATAAACCTAGTCTTCAGTAGCTATACAGACAAACCTAGTCTTCAGTAGCTATACAAACCTAGTCTTCAATAGCTATACAGAAAAACCTAGTCTTCAGTAACTATACAGACAAACCTAGTCTTCAGTAGCTATACAGAAAAAACCTAGTCTTCAGTAGCTATACAGAAAAAACCTAGTCTTGAGTAGCTATACAGATAAAGCTAGTCTTCAGTAGCTATACAGACAAACCTAGTCTTCAGTAGCTATCAGACAAACATAGTCTTCAGTAGCTATACAGAAAAAACCTAGTCTTCAGTAGCTATACAGATAAACCTAGTCTTCAGTAGCTATACAAACCTAGTCTTCAGTAGCTATACAGATAAACCTAGTCTTCAGTAGCTATACAGACAAACCTAGTCTTCAGTAGCTATACAGAAAAACCTAGTCTTCAGTAGCTATACAGACAAACCTAGTCTTCAGTAGCTATACAGACAAACCTAGTCTTCAGTAGCTATACAGATAAACCTAATCTTCAGTAGCTATACAGATAAACCTAATCTTCAGTAGCTATACAGATAAACCTAATCTTCAGTAGCTATACAGATAAACCTAATCTTCAGTAGCTATACAGATAAACCTAATCTTCAGTAGCTATACCTGGTAATGTTTGTCTTACCTCTGGTGTCTGTAGATGTCGGGTTCTACTGAAGTGATTTAACCCTTAGAAACAAGAACACTAAACTCCAGACACTAGTGCCCGATGGCTTTGGTAATATAAAATTAATATACAAAAATATTTTTAATATTCTAAACACTTCTATGTATCAAATAAATTCTCAATACCACTTTTCATGCAGAAAGGTTATGTTTTATATGGTTTTGCTGTTAAAATTACACATGAAAAAAACCATAAACAGCAGCCATCTTGGATTGCTTACAGTCTGTTCAAAGTACAAAGTATCATTTCATTAATATCTAAACAAATTAGGATTATGAGCCTGAAACTGATCTGAATTCAAGTGATGATGAGGAGTGGAAAAATGAGAAGTCATCACCTGACAGCCACTGCTTTGATGAAGAAAATATTAAACCAACAAATACAACACAACTGGGAAGATAAGTTTACTTCTGAGTCAGTGAGAAGGGATGGAACTGGGACTTTGTTTAGAATAACTAATAACTGTAGGCTGTTTTAACAATATAATAACTGTAGGCTGTTTTAACAATATAATAACTGTAGGCTGTTTTAACAATAAATTAAGATGTTATTTACAATAAATTAAGGTAGAGAATGCATAGTTTAGTAACTGAGAGCAGTCTGTTATTAATAGTGAATGTAGGATCTTAGTTATAAGGTGAGAAAGTTGAATGAGCTTCTGCAATGTCTTTCAGCAGTATCAAGTTGTTGCTAACTTGTAACTACATTTCTGGCCGTATTTCTATCCTCTTTGGTCTGAAATAGCTGTATGTTACTTATACTCTGGGTGTCTGAGTGGCGAAGTGGTTAGTGCACTGGTCTCTCATGGCGAAGGTCGGGGGTTCGAATCCGGCCGGCGGCACCCCAGTCACCCAGCTGTAGAAATGGGTACCGGACTTCTTCTGGACTTGGGGAAGGAAAAGGCAGCCAGGCGTGATACTGACCACATCACACTCTAGTGTGCTGACAGGTCAAGGAAAATATGGGCACTAACACCATATCCCTATATGCCTCTAAGGCATGAAAGGGTTACCTACTTATTCTCTTGGTAATCTCTGCATTCAAATTAGACTTATTATGAATATTTTATCTGATTATTTCACAACTTTCAGTTATAACAAAGTTAAGATATCTTAATAACAACAGCAAAAGACATGGTTCCAGTAAAGAAAACACAAAAGAATGGATGGAGCAGGCACACTTGAACTGATAAAACAACGTAGAGAAATGAAGACGTAATGGAAAGTGACAAACAACAACAACAAAAAAACATAAATCTATAACAAAAGAAGTATAGAGAAACATAAGAAATGACAAAAAAGATTGTTGTGAAAGAATAGAAGGACATCAGAAGTATGGAAGAGATAGTGAAATGTTTAAAGAAATGAAGAAATTGATGAAAACTGTCACACTTAAGCTAAATGTAATTAGTGACAAGATGGGGAATATCTTGACAGAGACAGAGGAAATTCTAGAAAGATGGAAGGAATATTGCAGAGGAATGTATGAAACAACTGACTGTGGAAGCAGAAATCAACATTGTGAATTATTATTGGAGGAGAAAGAACCAAAACCAACAATAGAAGAAGTTATATGGGTGATAAAGAATCTGAAAAATGGTAAATCACCAGGATGTGATGAGATAACAGCTGAACTTATTAAAACAGGAGGAAAGGAATGTGCAACAATCTATCATGCACTATGTAAAAAGATATGGCATTCAGGTATTTGGCCAAAAAAATGGAAAGGAACTATATTTATACCACTGCCAAAAAAGGGTAACCTGAAATTATGCACCAACTACAGAACTTGTTGCCCTGATTAGTCATGCCAGTAAAATTCTGTTAAAAATCATAGTGGGTAGACTTCGTAAGAAAATATAAGAAGAAGTCAATATGGTCCAAGCTGGTTTCAGGCAAGGAAGAGGATCAAGAGATTATATATTCAATATAAGATTAATAATAGAGAAATGCAGAGAGTTTAATGTGAATCTATATTTATCTTTTATAGACTGCTCAAAGGCATTTGAATGTGTACAACACCAGAAACTTTGGGAAATAATGTAAAAAAATGGGATTTCCAACACATTTGATACAATTAATATCACTGGTGTATTTAGACCAACAAGCAGCAGTAAAAATAAATGGTGAAACAACAACTTGGTTTGACATAAAACAAGGGGTCCATCAGGGGTGCATATTGTCACCCTACTTATTTAACTTGTATACTGAAAACATAATGAGGAATGTTAGAGAAGATGTAGACAAAGAATATTACGATGCCATAACAATTGGAGATTATGAAATACCAGAGATTAGATATGCTGATGACACAATATTTCTATCCACAACACACAAAGGAATGGAAAAACTAATTATGTCAGTCCATAAGAATAGTGAAGAGCAAAACATCTATCTTAATGTAAAGAAAACTAATTTGATGACAACTGACAAAACAAACAAGGCAGTTGAAATATTTATCAATGAGGAAAAACTGGAAGAAGTGGAGAGTTTTGAATATCTTGGATCACTACTAACTAATAATGGAGATACAATGAGGGAAATTAAAAGGTGGACATCTATCGCTCTTCATAAAGTAAAACAACAAAAGAATCTGTGGAGCAGAACAGATAGAACTACAAAAATAAGACTTTTAAGGGCATGCATCTTTCCCATCTCAGTATATGCCTGTGAGACCTGGACACTTAACAAAACAGCTGAGAAACACATAAATTCCTTTGAATGTAAATGCTACAGAAGAGTTCTTCAAATATCATGGACACAAAAAATAACAAATATATCCATACTACAAGAACTTAATATTGAAGAAGGCTGGCTAGTAAAGAGGATTAAAGAGAGAAAAGTGAAATATTTTGGACACATTAAACGTCATGATAATCTAGAGAAGATCATCTTGGAAGGGTACATAATGGGAAGAAGAAAGAGAGGAAGACCAAGGCGAAAATGGCTGCAAGACATTGTTGATGATCTGCAAATAGATGCATTAGCAGCAGGCCATCTTGTTCACAACTAAGAGGCCTACAGGAGTGCTGTTAAGGAGGCAAAGTTCCGCAAGGGACATGCAAATGAATGAATTTGTTAGACAGCCAAAACTTGTCAGAGATACTATATGGGTGGGGCAGACAAAAGTGATCAAGTGATAAACGGGTATAAAGATTTGAGAAAGATAAATAATGTTGGAAATTTTTTTAATTTTATTTTTTTCAGACACTTCAAGGATAAATGCATAATTTTTATTTCGGGATAAGATGAATAAGAAGCCAGATACAGAATTGCAAAGACTAACATGGACGTTTAGATTTTACTGAAGAGCTTGTTGGAGAGTTAGGAAATATGGGGGGGGGGGGGTAATTATATGATAATGTGCCTGTCACATCAAAGCCTATAGTTTTTACTTTTTCAAAATGCAAGTGGCTTCTGAAACCACAGATAATAAGTAAAAAAGTAAACTGTGGTATCCAATTAGCAAAAGAGAAGTAAAAACAAATATTAGAGAATAAAAATATGACAATTATGCTTCCAGAAATGGAGAAATTATTTATCTAACATAAACCATAATGCTACAACATTTTGAAGTGTCATATGATAGTATCTCATCTGACATTATTATGAAATAATTTCACAGAATTTTCAGTGTAAAACTTAGTACATAAACAATTTGTATAAGGAGATCAAGACTTTGTAACAAAGTTCATGTCTGTTGGAGTAATAACAATGCTGAAAAGCCTGTTTCTTAGTTGTTAAATAAGAACTCTTAACATCCTTGCTAGTCGCAATACACGTGGGCAGAAACCCTTTCAGAGCTTCCTTGTTGTTTCTTAAGGGCTGGAACAATTGTCTGGGTGGAGGGGGAAGTCTGTTTTCTTGAATGATCCGATTGGTTGTGTAGTGCAATGCTTAGTAAAGTTGGTATTATATGTAGATGACATCTACTAAATGTAGATGACATCTGTCTTAAATATATAACTGGCAGGCTGAGAATGGAAAAAGATGACATTGCTAAAGACCTACTGGAAAGACTGGGAAAATGAAGAGCAGGAATGAAAGAACAATGTAATTGTGAAGAGACTGCTGGAGCTAGGACATATTAAGGGTGCTGGCAGTAAATCGTAATTATGCAGCAGAAAACGCATCATAGCAACCAACATTTGATGGGAACTATTAGCAAATATACTCTTGAATGGATGTTGCGGCATGCAGCAGAGCATATGTGGGTTTGTCCCGAATGGAATGATGCCAGAGTCTGATTTTGAACCTTTAGCTTAAGCAATAAACTGTTGTCCTCTTTCAAAATCATTATTTTCTTAAAGTGGTTGAAGCTGAGCCATCGCAGTCTTGATGCGAGCCTGTAAAGCAGAATCACTGCGCCATTGAAACAGGATTCCCCTTACAAGGAGACTACTGGTTTGATTGATTCTTCTTGTGGAGTACAGTTTCAACTTATAAGTTTCTTCTTGTTGCTGGTGTTCTAACCTTCACCTAATTTTCTGTATTATACACTAAGAAAATACAACAAGACACCCAGGCTTTCCACTCCACAAAATTAGTACGAATACAACAACTTGAACATAACTTGGCAGTCTTCCGACCAAAACAAACTGGTCAACAATGAAAATTTCCACAAAGCCGATTTGTTGTAGTTTATCATCAGACAACACACATTTATTACAGAAATTCACAGCAACAAATGCCCGGCGTGAAATATCTACGCCACATGGGCAAGGAAAACCTTACAATGATTTATTCATACCAAAAACCATACTTACAGGCTAACCAAGGACTGCAGCCACACAGAAAGACAAACTAAACTAATTCTGACAACAAGACTCGCTCTACCCCATTCTCGTTCGCCCGACACGTCCATCCAGTTCAAAGTTCCACACATAGACTGCCTAACGACCGGCTTTTTCACACGGACCTTTCTAACGACTTTTTGCACACGGGCCTTCCTAATGACGTAGTCTACGCAACACAATTTATTAGCGCTACACAATTAATCTCTGAACAGAATTGCTATTCTGTTACACCTGCACTGCAAGCCTGTGGACCTTTTATCAACAGCCCTCATGGTAGTATGTGGATATTACAGATTTATGTGTTTAATACCGTAACTACTCTAAGTGACCTATTCTATTTTAGTCCATAATGGATTATTTTCTTCCTGTTTACATCCAACTGGGAAGATTTTATAATGCTCTCTCTCTCTTTCTTCCTCCCCTGCTTTGATCTTTGCTCTTACTGTCCCCACAGATTGTCTCTTATGTTTCTGATTTTCTGACATGTTTTCTCCTTGAGCATTCAGTTGGGTTTTTTCCTGTGTGGAGCACTTTGTCTGACCTGTTTCTTAGTTGTTAAATAAGAACTCTTAACATCCTTGCTAGTCGCAATACACGTGGGCAGAAACCCTTTCAGAGCTTCCTTGTTGTTTCTTAAGGGCTGGAACAATTGTCTGGGTGGAGGGGGAAGTCTGTTTTCTTGAATGATCCGATTGGTTGTGTAGTGCAATGCTTAGTAAAGTTGGTATTATATGTAGATGACATCTACTAAATGTAGATGACATCTGTCTTAAATATATAACTGGCAGGCTGAGAATGGAAAAAGATGACATTGCTAAAGACCTACTGGAAAGACTGGGAAAATGAAGAGCAGGAATGAAAGAACAATGTAATTGTGAAGAGACTGCTGGAGCTAGGACATATTAAGGGTGCTGGCAGTAAATCGTAATTATGCAGCAGAAAACGCATCATAGCAACCAACATTTGATGGGAACTATTAGCAAATATACTCTTGAATGGATGTTGCGGCATGCAGCAGAGCATATGTGGGTTTGTCCCGAATGGAATGATGCCAGAGTCTGATTTTGAACCTTTAGCTTAAGCAATAAACTGTTGTCCTCTTTCAAAATCATTATTTTCTTAAAGTGGTTGAAGCTGAGCCATCGCAGTCTTGATGCGAGCCTGTAAAGCAGAATCACTGCGCCATTGAAACAGGATTCCCCTTACAAGGAGACTACTGGTTTGATTGATTCTTCTTGTGGAGTACAGTTTCAACTTATAAGTTTCTTCTTGTTGCTGGTGTTCTAACCTTCACCTAATTTTCTGTATTATACACTAAGAAAATACAACAAGACACCCAGGCTTTCCACTCCACAAAATTAGTACGAATACAACAACTTGAACATAACTTGGCAGTCTTCCGACCAAAACAAACTGGTCAACAATGAAAATTTCCACAAAGCCGATTTGTTGTAGTTTATCATCAGACAACACACATTTATTACAGAAATTCACAGCAACAAATGCCCGGCGTGAAATATCTACGCCACATGGGCAAGGAAAACCTTACAATGATTTATTCATACCAAAAACCATACTTACAGGCTAACCAAGGACTGCAGCCACACAGAAAGACAAACTAAACTAATTCTGACAACAAGACTCGCTCTACCCCATTCTCGTTCGCCCGACACGTCCATCCAGTTCAAAGTTCCACACATAGACTGCCTAACGACCGGCTTTTTCACACGGACCTTTCTAACGACTTTTTGCACACGGGCCTTCCTAATGACGTAGTCTACGCAACACAATTTATTAGCGCTACACAATTAATCTCTGAACAGAATTGCTATTCTGTTACACCTGCACTGCAAGCCTGTGGACCTTTTATCAACAGCCCTCATGGTAGTATGTGGATATTACAGATTTATGTGTTTAATACCGTAACTACTCTAAGTGACCTATTCTATTTTAGTCCATAATGGATTATTTTCTTCCTGTTTACATCCAACTGGGAAGATTTTATAATGCTCTCTCTCTCTTTCTTCCTCCCCTGCTTTGATCTTTGCTCTTACTGTCCCCACAGATTGTCTCTTATGTTTCTGATTTTCTGACATGTTTTCTCCTTGAGCATTCAGTTGGGTTTTTTCCTGTGTGGAGCACTTTGTCTGACCTGTTTTTATATGATTTTCTTTAATTTGATTAACGTAAACACTTACACTCTTGAACTGGCCTCATTCTCTGACTAGCAGAGGTACACACAGGTGTATGGTTCGGGCTATATTTCACACACACACACACACACATGCTGGAACAGAGATAGAGTGATAGAGACAGAGAAAGCAATAAAGATTGTTATAATGACAAAGAAGTAGTTCATTGGATGTTTTTCAGCAACAAACTGAGAGTGTTAGCGCTAACTGATGTGTGGATCAGTAATGAAAAAATGGCTTTGCAGACAGTAAACAATGTTCAAGGAAATGTGAACTGTGTCATATAAGTCTGCCTGGTTTGAGACAATAGTCTTGGAGAACTATTGGATAGCTTTGCCATTTTGTTCATTGAAGGAACAGAAGCAGATAGTTAGGACTGAAATGTACTTACTGTCAGCATCTGCTTGGCTGTCTATACTTCCATACACTAGCATAAATTTTCTTCTTGTTTACTTCTGTTTACTTTTTGTCATATAAATCTATCTTCTTGTCTACTTCTGCTCATTTTTTGTCATATAAATCTGTCTTCTTCACTGCTTCTGTTTATTTTTGTCATATAAATCTATCTTCTTGACTGCTTCTGTTTATTTTTGTCATATAAATCTATCTTCTTGACTGCTTCTGTTTATTTTTGTCATATAAATCTATCTTCTTCACTGATTCTGCTTAGTTTTTGTCATATAAATCTATCTTCTTGACTGCTTCTGTTTATTTTTGTCATATAAATCTATCTTCTTGACTGCTTCTGTTTATTTTTGTCATATAAATCTATCTTCTTCACTGCTTCTGCTTAGTTTTTGTCATATAAATCTATCTTCTTGACTGCTTCTGTTTATTTTTGTCATATAAATCTATCTTCTTGACTGCTTCTGTTTATTTTTGTCATATAAATCTGTCTGTTTGTCTAGCTCTACTGCTGTCTTGTCATACACTTATACGTGATTCTCTGCCTCTGCTTCTAGCCTGTCAAATATTTGTATGTGCTTCTTGTGTTGTTATCTGGTGTGTTGGTTTTGTGGTTTTTCAGCATTTGCTGAAATATTGTTTTGTTGAAAGTTCTTTTTTTATTCATACTCATCTCTCATTCCTGTCCATTTCCCTCACTCTCTCTATCTTTTTGTAAAACTGATTCATACACTTGTGTCTCCTTTATTGCTAGAACCAGTTTTACTGCAGTCATCATTTCTCTTGTTAAGCTGACTGTAAGGACAGACAGGTAACTTCTATGAAAGAAGAGCCAGTAGTGAAAGGAATGTGTTGGAGATAAATGCAAAAAAAAAAAAACCAAACAGAAAAGAACCACATTTTGTTACAAGTTTATTTGTTGTTGTTCAAATGACCTGGGGTTTTTATGTGATTTTATTTATTATATGTGTTGATATGGTAATATGATTCAGTGGACAGCCGTATGTATGTGATATCATTTATTGTTTGTGTGCATTTGAAAATTTGAAGAACTGACAAAGATAAGCAGAATTATGTCATCATCTGTGATCACCATCAGATCTGCAGAGCGTCTGTCAGATTCTCTCTGATGGGATATTCGTCTTTACCTGAAATCATAAAACATGGAGCTAGTGAATATCAATACCAAGACACTTTGGTATATGTTAGGTATAAAGATATATTCAAGATTATGTGTCTCGCGTGTGGAGACAAAAGGTCATTATATTCAAAACATAACTGGAATATGAAGAAAATCTCAGTTGTAAAAATTAACAACAAGGAACAACAGTGGCATTCAGATCAGACAAAACCTGACATTTGTAACTCTAGCAAAGAATCAGGAATTTGTAACACTGTTCTGTATAAGGGACATAAAAAAGATTTTGAACTATGTCATTATTTATGTCAGAGTGAATGCCCTTGTTCCTGTGGTCTCAGACTTATGGAAGGTCTGTATTATGATTGGTTGTTCCTTGTTCAGCTGAGAGCTTTTCTTGTGATTTGAGAGCAGAGGTTCGGAAGCTGGCCGAGTGCAGATGTGTTAGTGATTCATCTAAGGTGTTTGGATTTATAGCATAGTTAGGATGTAGGAGTAGGTGTCTGCTTGTTTTTATTTTAGGACACAGATGAGAGACTGTTAGACATATTGTTGTGTGTAGTTTTTGTCTTGTTTTTGATGTGGATGAATTCTCAATATGAGATGTGTATGTTTTTTTTTTTTTTTTTTGGGGTACTTGTACATTCCTGTACATTGTACATACAAGTAGCAGAAATGTGGTTTATTAGAAGAATGTTGCGAATCCCCTGGACAGCACAAATAACTAATGAAGAATGTAGGAGAAGAGCTGGAGAGACAAAAAACCTTGTCAAAAAGATAAGAGAGAGACAATGTACTTTCATAGGACATGCAATGAGAAGAGGGGGCATTGAAAATATTATAACAACAGGAAAAATAGAAGGAAGAAGATCAAGAGGAAGTCCAAGAGAAATGATACTGGAGAGTCTAATGGGATGGTGTGAGAGGAGATCACCAACTGAACTGATGGCCTGCATGAAGGATCGGATACTCTGGAGATGCATAATAGCCAATGCCAGTCTGCACGGCACCTGATGATGATGATGATGTACATTCCTGTGGTTAAGAAAATTCATCGGAATGCTTTGTGTATTACTGTATTGTTGATTTCTCATGTCATGTATTGATAACTCATCTTGTCTCATTCATTTTGATTCCATCCTCATTGTTTTCTCATATTAAATTTGTTGAAGGATCTTGGTAACTGCTGACTTTGCCTGTTATGTACATCAACATTTTACTCTTAGTGCTGTTCTTTGATTGCTTGGACTGCTGAAGCCAGCTGACTGTTCAGTCATTCTTGTTATCTTTCTTTTGTTGTTTACACAACAAGAAACATTGGGATTCTAGAGGAAGATTGCATACAATAAGATAGTGCAAGAAATATTAGGATTATACAGGAAGATTGTAAACAGAACAACAATAAATATTAGGATTATACAGGAAGATTGTAAACAGAACAACAATAAATATTAGGATTATACAGGAAGATTGCTTACAATAAGACAGATCAAGAAATATTAGGATTATACAGGAAGATTGTATAGAAGACACAGAAATAAATATTAGGATTATACAGGAAGATTGTATAGAAGACACAGAAATAAATATTAGGATTATACAGGAAGATTGTATAGAAGACACAGAAATAAATATTAGGATTATACAGGAAGATTGTATAGAAGACACAGAAATAAATATTAGGATTATACAGGAAGATTGTATAGAAGACACAGAAATAAATATTAGGATTATACAGGAAGATTGTATAGAAGACACAGAAATAAATATTAGGATTATACAGGAAGATTGTATAGAAGACACAGAAATAAATATTAGGATTATACAGGAAGACACAGCAGGAAACTAAAATGTCTTTGCAAAATCTGGAGTTTACTCACATGAATTTAAATTAAGAAAAATAAAATTGAAGATGGTTGAAAGGATCTAGAACAATGCTTTGTTTTAAGAAAAAGCTCTACCTTTCTCCATGCACTGGTCACAGGTCACTAGTTTCTTCACAGAGCAGACTGACCAAGTTATCTGACTGTTCCCTGGCAGAGCTACCGTGCAGGACCACTGCCCCTTCAACCTGCCCGTCATATCCTGTTGGGTCAGCTATATAAACCTGTACCAGATTCGGATCACAGAAAACAATCAATGGACATATATATGTGGTTATATGTTGGTGTTATTAATGCTGTGTGATACTGTTGATGTGGTCTGTGTTAAACTTGTGTGGTAAAGAATGATGGTATCTGAGACTACATACTTGTGTCAATGTTCATTTTTGCCTTGTCATGAAATGTTTAAAACAAATGGATTTCTTTTTCTTTACTTTATCAAGTTCTCAGTATTTTTGCTGTCCATAATATATGTTACATCTTTACCTAAAATCAATGACTTTGTTGCTTCCATTGTCCACTTCCTCTGTTTATTTATTACACATGTCTCAAAAACAAATAGTACAGTGTCTCTAATGTTTATGTCCCACATACAGTACAGTATCTCTAATGCTTATGTCTCACAGAGTGTCTCTAATGCTCATGTCTCACAGAGTGTCTCTAATGCTCATGTCTTACATAGTGTCTCTAATCATCATGTCTGATGATGATGAAACTTTCTCTTACTTTGAATGACGCTCTTTTATTTATTAGTGTCTCTTTGTCATAACTTGTCATTCTCCAACTTTTTTTTCTACATCTCACAGTAACCAGAAATATCTTTCTTCTGTACTAACTAGAAATATCTGTTTTCTGCAGTAACTAGAAATATCTGTTTTCTGCAGTAACTAGAAATATCTGTTTTCTGCAGTAACTAGAAATATTGTACTTCTGCCATAACTAGAAAGATCTTATTTCTGCAGGTACTAGGAATATATTTCTTCTACAGTAACCAAAAATATCTTATTTCTGCAGTAACTAGAAATATATTATTTCTGCCATATATCATTCTTATATCCTTATATCTTATATCCTTCCCGTGCCGTTAGACGTCACATAGGGCTCGCAAAGTAGTTCGCCAATTTTTCCTGTCCTCGGCGAGTCTTTCAACCTCATCAAAGGATTTTATGCCTGTTAACTTGGCCTCTCTTAATAATGTTCTCTTCAGAGTTTCACGCGGTCTGCCCCTTTTTCTTCGGCCTGTTGTGTTCCACTTGATAGCTTGTTTTGGGATTCTCTGCTCATTTCTTCTCATCAAGTGGCCAACATATGTCCATCTCCTTTTCCTGATCACCCGTGAGACTGGTTGTTGTTCAGTCATCTGTCTTATCTCTGCATTGTTCTTGAATTCATTCCACTTGATGCCGAGTATTTTCCTTAGGCATTTGTTTTCAAAAGAGTCTAATTTCTTTTCTATTTCTTTAGTTGTTTTCCAGCTTTCGCATGCATAAATGAGGGTGGATATTACATTTGAATTGAATAGTCTTAACTTGGTTTTTGTGCTTATAACTTTTGAATTCCATATGTTCTCAAGATTCTTGAAGATTGATGCTGCTTTTGCAATTCTGATCCTAACTTCCTTTCTAGTGTCACCATCCTGGTCTATGTAGCTGCCAAGGTATGCAAATTGATTGACTTCTTCAATATCTGTCCCTTCTATGTGTATTTTTCCATTTTGATTGATGGGAATTTTCATTATTTTTGTTTTGTCCTTGTTAATTTCAAGTCCTATTTTGCTAGCCAGTGAAGATAGGCTATCTGTTTTTTCTTGCATGGAATTCACATTATTACTGATAAGAGTTATGTCATCAGCAAAATCAAGATCTTCTAGTTGGGTCCCATGTACCCAGTCAATACCTGTGTTACCTGTGCAGCATTTTTTCATTATGAAGTCTATTGTAATCCCAAAAAGTAAAGGAGACAGTATACATCCTTGTTTCACGCCTGTTTCAATCTGGAACCATTCACTCATCCCTTCTTCTGTCTTGACTGCACAACCATATCCATTGTATAAGTCCTTAATGATGTTGACAATTTTAGATGGTATTCCATATAGACATAAAATTCTCCATAATGAATCTCTGTGTATGCTATCAAATGCCTTCTTAAAATCTATGAAATTCAGTATTAATGGTTTCTGCTTTTCAATATGTTCTTCAAGTATTATTCTGAGAGTAAAGATCTGGTCGAGACAGCTTCTCCCTTTTCGAAATCCTGCTTGTTCTTCTCTCATTGCAGTATCCACTATATCTTTGAGTCTATTCAAAATGACCTTGCAAAATACTTTTGACACAACTGATATTAAGGTTACTCCTCTCCAGTTGTTACAGTCACTAAGGTTGCCCTTTTTTGGTATTTTCACAATGATTCCCTTCTTCCAATTAGAAGGGACCTTTTCTTCTTTCCAAATCTTGTTAAACATTCTCTGTAGTTGTCTCATGTTGTCACTATTGATAGCTTTTAGCATCTCGGCTGTTATTTCATCTTCACCTGCAGCTTTGTTGTTAGCCATTAAATTCACTGCTGTTTCAATTTCATGCAATTCAATTTCATCTAGATTGACATTTAGTTGTGGGGCTGGTAAGTCAGTTTCAAGGTTTAACAATTCTTTTGGGTGTGGTCGATTGAGTATTTCTTGGAAGTGTTCAGCCCATCTTTGCTTTTTCTTTAGTTGTTTTCCAGCTTTCGCATGCATAAATGAGGGTGGATATTACATTTGAATTGAATAGTCTTAACTTGGTTTTTGTGCTTATAACTTTTGAATTCCATATGTTCTCAAGATTCTTGAAGATTGATGCTGCTTTTGCAATTCTGATCCTAACTTCCTTTCTAGTGTCACCATCCTGGTCTATGTAGCTGCCAAGGTATGCAAATTGATTGACTTCTTCAATATCTGTCCCTTCTATGTGTATTTTTCCATTTTGATTGATGGGAATTTTCATTATTTTTGTTTTGTCCTTGTTAATTTCAAGTCCTATTTTGCTAGCCAGTGAAGATAGGCTATCTGTTTTTTCTTGCATGGAATTCACATTATTACTGATAAGAGTTATGTCATCAGCAAAATCAAGATCTTCTAGTTGGGTCCCATGTACCCAGTCAATACCTGTGTTACCTGTGCAGCATTTTTCATTATGAAGTCTATTGTAATCCCAAAAAGTAAAGGAGACAGTATACATCCTTGTTTCACGCCTGTTTCAATCTGGAACCATTCACTCATCCCTTCTTCTGTCTTGACTGCACAACCATATCCATTGTATAAGTCCTTAATGATGTTGACAATTTTAGATGGTATTCCATATAGACATAAAATTCTCCATAATGAATCTCTGTGTATGCTATCAAATGCCTTCTTAAAATCTATGAAATTCAGTATTAATGGTTTCTGCTTTTCAATATGTTCTTCAAGTATTATTCTGAGAGTAAAGATCTGGTCGAGACAGCTTCTCCCTTTTCGAAATCCTGCTTGTTCTTCTCTCATTGCAGTATCCACTATATCTTTGAGTCTATTCAAAATGACCTTGCAAAATACTTTTGACACAACTGATATTAAGGTTACTCCTCTCCAGTTGTTACAGTCACTAAGGTTGCCCTTTTTTGGTATTTTCACAATGATTCCCTTCTTCCAATTAGAAGGGACCTTTTCTTCTTTCCAAATCTTGTTAAACATTCTCTGTAGTTGTCTCATGTTGTCACTATTGATAGCTTTTAGCATCTCGGCTGTTATTTCATCTTCACCTGCAGCTTTGTTGTTAGCCATTAAATTCACTGCTGTTTCAATTTCATGCAATTCAATTTCATCTAGATTGACATTTAGTTGTGGGGCTGGTAAGTCAGTTTCAAGGTTTAACAATTCTTTTGGGTGTGGTCGATTGAGTATTTCTTGGAAGTGTTCAGCCCATCTTTGCTTTTGGTCTTTATTTGATGTTAATAGTGTTCCAGTTTTGCTAAGGATTGGTCTTTCTTTAGATGTAATAGTACCTGTTAGCCTCTTTTGTATGTTATATAAAGTTTTGCTGTCTCCTGTTTTTGCTGCTTTTTCTGCCTCTTTCGCCATATTGTCTATGTATTCTCTTTTATCCCTTCTAGCTGAACTTTTTACTTTCTTGTCTATGTCTTTGTATTTTGCTTTTGCCGAATCTCTTTCATGATCTGCTTTTGCATTCAACATGTTTAATTTGACTGCTCGTCTTTCATGTATATACTTCCATGTTTTATCTGATATCCATGCTTTTCTATTTGGTTTTTCCAATCCAGCGCTTACTTTTGCTGCTGTGATTATGGCTGTGCTGTAAGAATTCCATAACTCATCTATACCTATCTCCTCAACTTCACTGGGTGTTTTGGAATGATTGGCAAGTTCCTGATTGAAATTAATGTTAGTATATCATATATAGTTAATATATCATTATAATACAAAAAATTGGACATAAACAAGCACTGACAACAACAACAAGAAGGCAAGAATGCACATGTTTAGATGACGAGGAAGATGAAATAATACTGCACCTGGATGGCATTATCTACCAGCTCCTGCACGTAGGAATTAAGAGAGTCAACTTCAATCTTGTTGTTAATTATGAGCACAGCCACCTTTCTTGCTCCAACTCTTCCTCCATTTTCAGCACTGTAGCTGTCAGGTGTGAGGCTCTACGGTGATAGGGATAAGTAGTTGTCACATACAGGCAAGAGTCACATACAGGCAAGAGTCACATACAGGCAGGAGTCACATACAGGCAGGAGTCACATACAGGCATGAGTCACATGTGGGAATGATTCACATACAGGCAAGAGTCACATAAGGGCATGATTCACATACAGGCATGAGTCACATGTGGGAATGATTCACATACAGGAATGAGTCACATACAGGCATGAGTCACATGTGGGAATGATTCACATACAAGCATGAGTCACATACAGGCATGAGTCACATACAAGCATGAGTCACATGTGGGAATGATTCACATACAGGTATGAGTCACATACAGGCAAGAGTCACATGTGGGAATGATTCATTTACAGGCATGAGTCACATACAGGCATGAGTCACATACAGGCAAGAGTCACATACGGGCATGATTCACATACAGGCATGAGCCACATGTGGGAATAATTCACATACAGGGAAGATCATATATGGGCATGATTCACATATGGGCATGATTCACATATGGGCATGATTCACATACAAGCATGAGTCACATTTGGGAATGATTCACATACAAGCATGAGTCACATACAGGCATGACTCACATGTGGGAATGATTCATGTACAGGCATGAGTCACATGTGGGAATGATTCACATACAGGCATGAGTCACATGTGGGAATGATTCACATACAGGCATGAGTCACATACAGGCATGAGTCACATGTGGGAATGATTCACATACAGGCATGAGTCACATGTGGGAATGATTCACATACAGGCATGAGTCACATACAGGCATGAGTCACATGTGGGAATGATTCACATACAGGCATGAGTCATATGTGGGAATGATTCACATACAGGCATGAGTCACATGCAGACTTTCCAAGAGAGAATTCAGAAGTTTAATTATTTCTCATGCATATACTCAGAAATGAGTAGCGTTAGATGTCAGATTTGTTTTACTAGTTTCATGCAAGTCACAGTATCTGTTGTTATTGAATACTTGAAGGAACTCTCCCAGACAACCTCAACTATGTGGAACATTTTAAAGATGAAACATTATACACATACGCATAATCTTCCATCACTTACAAGTTTTGTATCCCTTGAGAAGTTTGGAAGCAGAAAGGATAAAACTATAAAGGGAAATGATCTTCAGCAAAAACTGGACAGAAAAAAAAGATGTTCAAGGAAAACCAGACAAAAAAGTCTTCAGACAACACACAAGAGAGAATAAGATCTTCAGATAAAACGCAAGAGAGAATAAGATCTTCAGGTAAAACAAACACAAGAGATCTTCAACAAAAAAACTTGAACAGAAACAAGATCTTCATAATGAAAGAGATTTTCAAAGTAAACAAGACAGAGAAAGTCTTGAGAGAAAAACAAAATAAAACAAGACCGAAAAAAGACCCTTATAGAAATGAAACAACTATCTGATATGTTCCCCAGTGTATCTGATATGTTCCCCAGTGTATCTGATATGTTCTCCAGTGTATCTGATATGTTCCCCAGTGTCTCTGATATGTTCCCCAATGTATCTGATATGTTTCCCATAGTATCTGATATGTTCCCCAGAGTATCTGATATGTTCCCCAATGTATCTGATATGTTTCCCATAGTATCTGATATGTTCCCCAGTGTATCTTATATGTTTCCCATAGTATCTGATATGTTCCCCAGTGTATCTGATATGTTTCCCATAGTATCTGATATGTTCCCAAGTGTATCTGATATGTTCCCCAGTGTATCTGATATGTTCCCCAGTACAGCAATATAGTTTGTTTTTATTTTTCATTAGAATAAAAGAAGAAAGCAGAACACTGAAACAATACTGAGTCTTCCAAGTACATGTAAATGAGATGAAATATTCTCTAAAACTGCAAAGGAAACAGTGTGATTTTTTTCATACAAATTATGTGTTGAATAGAGATACAGGCTGAAAAACGGATGTAAAATCCGAGAGACATTTATGAATGATGAATGAGAGCAAAGTATGAATGATGAATAAGATAAAATTGAGAGAGAATATAAGAAGAGTGATAACATGAACAAGAAAAGATGAACATAGGCTGAGATTTTTAGAGATGAGAGGTGAATGAGTGCATGAGACATGAGATAAATGCAATGAATGAAAAAAGGCAGCTTTACTGAGAAGTGAATGAGAGACTTGGCTTGTACTTGTCAGAATGAGTTAAACAGTGTGGACATGTGTCAGTGGTGAGATTTGACTGATAGATATATGCAGTGTATGAGATACGTGAATTGAGACTATGAGATGTGTGAAAGATAAATGAAACTTGAGAGATGTAAATGATAAATAAGTCAAACATGACAGGCAGTTAAGATAAACAATTGAATGATGAATGTTAGATGAGTTAACGATGACTAAGTGAATGATGAATGTTAGATGAGTTAATGATGACTAAGTGAATGATGAATGTTAGATGAGTTCATGATGACTAAGTGAATGATGAATGTTAGATGAGTTAATGATGACTAAGTGAATGATGAATGTTAGATGAGTTCATGATGACTTAAAGCTGTTGAAGTAAAGACTCTAAAATAAAGGGTTCTGGAACTTACCGAAACAGCGCTAATAAAATGGCTGTCATTATAACCTTCAACTCTCCTCCTGTAATCTTCAAAAGTGACGTATGTGTCAAGGTCAAACCCTTCCTCCTCTGGAGGTAGACCAGCAACAACACCATACTTGACACAGTAAGAAGGTCAAGTTTAGAGAGAGTAGCCATCAAGGACCATTCAGATGAGATAAAAAGAACAGGCAGCCATTAGTTAATTTAGTGCTGTGTTTATTGATGTAACCACTATTTAACTTTGTGATGAGTTTATTGATGTAACCACTATTTAACTTTGTAATGAGTTTATTGATGCAACCACTATTTAACTTTGTGATGAGTTTATTGATGTAACCACCATTTAACTTTCTGATGAGTCTATTGAAGAAACCAGCATTTAACATTGTTATGAGTTTATTGAAGTAACCACTATTTAACTTTGTGATGAGTTTATTGATGTAACCACTATTTAACTTTGTGATGAGTCTATTGAAGAAACCACCATTTAACTTTGTGATGAGTTTATTGATGCTTACTATTTAACAAACATGACATTAGGTACAAGATAAAAAAAAACACAGAACATTGAAGTAGAAAATGACGGCACAAACAAATAAAATGGTTTCTAATGACAAACCTGAAAGCCAACATCTACACCATCATTGTTGATGGTCTGCAGAACGAAAGAAATGACCCAAGGGGTAAGATCCTGGCCCAGATCTCCCGGGCTGAAGGCAAAGTACACATCAGTTGGGTACTTTTCTCCACATTCTGTCAAGGATAAATGTTAGATGAGTTAATGATGACTTAAAGCTGTTGAAGTAAAGACTCTAAAATAAAGGGTTCTGGAACTTACCGAAACAGCGCTAATAAAATGGCTGTCATTATAACCTTCAACTCTCCTCCTGTAATCTTCAAAAGTGACGTATGTGTCAAGGTCAAACCCTTCCTCCTCTGGAGGTAGACCAGCGACAACACCATACTTGACACAGTAAGAAGGTCAAGTTTAGAGAGAGTAGCCATCAAGGACCATTCAGATGAGATAAAAAGAACAGGCAGCCATTAGTTAATTTAGTGCTGTGTTTATTGATGTAACCACTATTTAACTTTGTGATGAGTTTATTGATGTAACCACTATTTAACTTTGTGATGAGTTTATTGATGTAACCACTATTTAACTTTGTGATGAGTTTATTGATGTAACCACTATTTAACTTTGTGATGAGTTTATTGATGTAACCACTATTTAACTTTGTAATGAGTTTATTGATGTAACCACTATTTAACTTTGTGATGAGTTTATTGATGTAACCACTATTTAACTTTGTGATGAGTTTATTGATGTAACCACTATTTAACTTTGTGATGAGTTTATTGATGTAACCACTATTTAACTTTGTAATGAGTTTATTGATGCAACCACTATTTAACTTTGTGATGAGTTTATTGATGTAACCACCATTTAACTTTCTGATGAGTCTATTGAAGAAACCAGCATTTAACATTGTTATGAGTTTATTGAAGTAACCACTATTTAACTTTGTGATGAGTTTATTGATGTAACCACTATTTAACTTTGTGATGAGTCTATTGAAGAAACCACCATTTAACTTTGTGATGAGTTTATTGATGCTTACTATTTAACAAACATGACATTAGGTACAAGATAAAAAAAAACACAGAACATTGAAGTAGAAAATGACGGCACAAACAAATAAAATGGTTTCTAATGACAAACCTGAAAGCCAACATCTACACCATCATTGTTGATGGTCTGCAGAACGAAAGAAATGACCCAAGGGGTAAGATCCTGGCCCAGATCTCCCGGGCTGAAGGCAAAGTACACATCAGTTGGGTACTTTTCTCCACATTCTGTCAAGGATAACATCCACAAGTCACAGATAATGGTAAAATTCATCATTGAATGATATTAAAATATATAAATGATATAGGAAAATAATGTAATACAGTCCCTTGTATTAATGTATTATTATTATATATTATTATGTAGAATTAAGATGGAATAAGAGAACCTAAGACTTTAGAATAAAGAAAAAGAGGGACCCCTTGACAAAGTGATCTCTCACAGTACTAGACCATAATGGCGCCGTGGTTAGGCCAGTCTGGCCAGATAAAGCACACTGAAGTAGATGTATGGGGACAGAAGATAAAGCACACTGAAGTAAATGTATGGGGACAGAAGATAAAGGACACTGAAGTAGATGTATGGGAACAGAAGATAAAGCACACTGAAGTAAATGTATGGGGACAGAAGATAAAGGACACTGAAGTAGATGTATGGGGGCAGAAGATAAAGCACACTGAAGTAAATGTACAGGGACAGAAAATAAAGGACACTGAAGTAGATGTATGGGGGCAGAAGATAAAGCACACTGAAGTAGATATATGGGGACAGAAGATAAAGGACACTGAAGTAGATGTATGGGGACAGAAGATAAAGCACACTGAAGTAGATGTATGGGGACAGAAGATAAAGCACACTGAAGTAGATTATGGTGACAGAAGATAAAGCACACTGAAGTAGATTATTGGGACAGAAGATAAAGGACACTGGTGTAGATGTATGGGGACAGAAGATCACAGACGCCAAGATCGTTCCCCGTAAGTATGGATTAGTAAGGAGAAAGGGAAACAATGTCTCATCCACCCACTAGTTAGAACAACAAAAGCCAGCTGTCGGATGACTCAATGGATCCTTTTATAACAGGACAACTTTGACACTTATGACCTCACAGACGGCAGTTGCCAGAAGGGTAGTCACACATGACTTAACAGTGACACTTATGACCTCACACATGGCAGTTGCCAGAAACCAAGGGTAGTCACACATGACTTAACAGTGACACTTATGACCTCACAGACGGCAGTTGCCAGAAACAAAGTGAATGGACTGGGAAACACAGCTTGATGCCCAGCAGACATCATAATCATCAGATCGTTCTCCAGAACGAAGGTTGGCGGCAATGAGTCTCCAGTTCCCTCGCTCCCTCGCCTTGGTAGTGCTCCCAGCCAGGCTGTGTCCTGTTCATTCTCGTATGTTATCTTCCCATCTACATCTCTGTCTATCTCTTGCTCTTTTTCCTTCCACCTTTCCTTCTAATACATGAATTGTTATGTCTTTTGATATGAACTATGTATTTTGTTTTCTTCATCTTTATTTCTTTGAGAAGTTCACATGGCGCTTGGAACTGTCCTAAGACATCCAACAGACAGACAGATATAACTGGGCTAGAAGAGGGACAGACTAATGGACGGACTTGATGTTTTTGATGTGGCGTATCCAAGGACAAGACTGGGCAAGTGAAAACCAATCGAACAATATGTAACTTCGTAGGGTTGGGACTAGATGACCACGGGCTACTGAAAGAGAAGAGCAGACGATTTATATGCCAGGGAAGTTTGGCCAAAGGAGAGGCCAGGAAAGGGAGACCAGGAGAAAGAGGAGACAGGAGGAAAGAAAAAGCTGAAAGGAAGAGAGAGAAGAACAGAGACACGCAGAGGAAAGAGATGAACGAGACAGAAGAAGGAACCCAGGCAATGGTTGCCAGCGAGTTTAGCGATCCACATGTTCCCGATTAAGGAGGTCCCTGGGGATTTCTAATATAAGAGCACAAAGTTCGAGACAGGAAATAATGGAGGCACACAACAAAATGTACAGAGCTAAGCCGCCACTGTGCTTTGTTGTGATGTTCACCAAGATGTGTCTGTGAATGAATCTTCATGGAGTGAAATACAACCAATAAAAGTGAACATCTTTCTTGTACGCTTGTACTGATTGAGAACTAATACAAGATGAGTGCAATCATATCATCATCATGTGCCGTGCCGACTGGCGCTGGCTATTATGCTTCTCCAGAGTACCCGATCCTTCATGCAGGCCATCAGCTCAGTTGGTGATCTCCTCTCACGCCATCCCGTCAGACTATCCAGTATCATTTCTCTTGGTCTTCCTCTTGATCTTCTTCCTTCTATTTTTCCTGTTGTTATAATATTTTCAATGCCCCCTCTTCTCATTGCATGTCCTATGAAAGTACATTGTCTCTCTCTTATCTTTTTGACAAGGTTTTTTGTCTCTCCAGCTCTTCTCCTACATTCTTCATTAGTTATTTTTGCTGTCCAGGGGATTCGAAACATTCTTCTAATAAACCACATTTCTGCTGCTTGCAATGATTTTTGTGCAGACTTGCCTATTGTCCATGATTTACTTCCATATAACAAGATAGGTTCAATATAGCATTTTAGGACTCGTTTTCTAACATTCATTGATAAGGATGTGTTGGTCAATATGTTTCTCATTCTCTGAAATGCAGTCTTTGCTTGGCCTATTCTGTTCCTAATTTCTGTTCTGCATTTCCCATCTGAAGTTATTACTGCTCCAAGGTATTTGAATTTCTGCACCTGCTTTAGAATAGTTCCGTTAATTTAATACTGCATGCTGGTGGATTCTGTTTCTTAGATATAACCATAGTCTCTGTCTTTTTGATGTTCAAAGTAAGGCCTTTCTGTTCACTTTCTTTGGCGACTTTATCCAAGAGATTTTGCAGGTCTTGTTGGTTCTCAGCTATCAGTACTGTGTCGTCAGCATACCGAAGGTTGTTAATATTGTATCCTCCAATTTTTATGCCTGTTCTGTGATGATTGTTCTTAGAATATTCTCACTATACAGAGAAAAAAAGTCTGGAGATAGTACACATCCTTGTCGCACCCCTTGTTTTATAGGTTGATATTTTCCAATTCTATTTTCAGCTCGAACTGAGTGCAATCGTGCTATTTTTTAATCATGCTATGTTTGAATCATTCTATTTTTAATCATGCTATGTTTGAATTATGTTATGTTCATGGTGATTTAATCGGAAATTGTGACTTCATAAGAGACAATCTAAAGAAAAGGTTAACAACGAACAGTAACGAGCATAAAGTCTCAGTGTTATGTATAGAGATGTAGAACACTTAATGATGAAACAGTAAATAGGTGTGGAACACTTGTCAAAGTATAAAGTGACACCAAACGATGTAACTGATGCCCAAGGATGACATAGATATATGTAAAAAAAATGTAAAAATTAGTCCCATAACAAATGTCAAAGGGGATGAAGCACTAGAGACCTCATCATGCTCGGCCATCAGCGTATGAGGTAGGTTGGCCAGTTCCTTCCGTCGCTGCCTTTCCTTCCAAGATTTTCTTTGGTACCAGTTTTATGAGGCTGTTTCCACCTCAGATCCATTCAGTTGCTAGAGGAGTGCCATAACCACTACGCCAGCCCCCACCCCACCCAACCCCTAAAGATATATGATTCTCACTAAAAAAGGTAAATAATGATATATATGACATCAACAACAACAAAAATGACAAACGTTGTTGCTGTGTTAACGTCATAAGTGTTTTTCTGGACAGTTACCAATGTTAAAGGATTTAGTATTATCCTTAAGTAGCTATGTTAAAATAAAGTAGCTATATTAAAGCACACTATGTTAAAATAAAGTAGCTATATTAAAACACACTATGCTTTAGGTTGGTGGCCTCTCTTAGTTACTACAACTAGCAGAGTGCTTTGTATCATTAACATGGTGCTTGCCAGTAACTGTGACTTGCATGCCAACATATCTGACTTGCATGCCAACATCTGTGACTTGCATGCCAACATATGTGACTTGAATGTCAACAACTGTGACTTGCATGCCAGTAACTGTGACTTGTGTGCCAACATATGTGACTTGCGTGCCAACATATGTGACTTGTGTGCCAACATATGTGACGTGCGTGCCAGCAACTTAACTTGCATGCTAGTAACTGTGACTTGCATGCCAACATATGTGACTTGCATGCCAGTAACTGTGACTTGCATGCCAACATATGTGACTTGAATGCCAGTAACTGTGACTTGCATGCCAGTAACTGTGACTTGTGTGCCAACATATGTGACTTGTGTGCCAACATATGTGACTTGCGTGCCAGCAACTGTAACTTGCAGTGTGTTTAGTTCTGCTATATATCTTCACGGTTGTCAATGACCTGACCTCAGATCTGATTATCATGGCTTTGACTATGTTTATTCTGCACTTGCGTCAAAGGAAATATACTTTTTTTTTCTTGTTTACCTGTGGTGACACGAGAGACATGTCTGCTGTCAGTGCGCAGTTTTTTCTGTGAGTTGAAATTATTAACAGTCCTGGTTCTACTAAGACTTGTCACAAACTTTGATGTAACTCACACATGTCTGAGTGGCAAAGTGGTTAGTACACTGATCTCTCATGGTGAAGGTCAGGGGTTCAAATCCAGCTCAAGGCGCCCCCAGTCACCCAGTTGTAGAAATGGGTACCCAACTTCTTCTGGAGTTAGGGAAGGAAAGGTGGCCAGGCATGATACTGACCATATCACCCTCTAGTGTGCTGACAGGTCAAGGAAAATATGGGCACTAACACCATATGCCTATGTGCCTCTAAACCATGACAAGGATTACCTTTACCTATATATTGCATATTATTCTCACATGAATATTGTTGGTGATGGTTTCTGGAGTTTCTGTTAAGTGATTGATGAGTGAGAGAATAACAAATCTGTTAAGAGATTAATGAGTGACAGAAAGACACATCTCTTTGTGATTGATGATTAACAGAATAACACATCTGTTAGGTGATTGATGAGTGACAGAATGACACATCTGTTAAGTGACTGATGAGTGACAGAAAGACACATCTCTTTGTGATTGATGAGTAACAGAATAACACATCTGTTAGGTGACTGATGAGTGACAGAATGACACATCTGTTAAGTGACTGATGAGTGACAGAATAACACATCTGTTAAGTGATTGATGAGTGACAGAATGACACATCTGTTAAGTGATTGATGAGTGACAGAATGACTCATAATTCAGACTTACTTAGTGGGGGTGGAGGTGTGGTTGGTTTCGGTTTTCCTGAAAGAAAGAAATTTTTTTAAAAACGTAGTTCTTCATTGCCATAGCCAAGATTACATTAATATATATATATATATATATATATATATATATATATATATCCATAACTACAGCTGATATTACAGACAAAATATCAGTTTCTCATTCTGTTTAATGTTACTATAAAACAAAGTATTTAGGAAATCAGGGCAAGCTAGGATGTGAGTCTTATGTGACGTTAAAGATGTAAGCAGTAAGAAAACAAAGTATTAAAATTTCTTTTTTTTTCTTGATGTTTTTTTTAATTTGTGACTGCTGTAAAATCTCTCTAGCTAGGAATATTCAAAATCTGGTAAGATTCAGCTGAAGAAGAAGTCTGACCAGCTACGTATGTCTTGAACAGCAGCACCAACAAACCAGTGCTGTCAGGTAAGAGGCTGACCAGCTTAATCTCAGCCAAAGCCATCACAAGAATGAGAAACTAGTTCTGTCAGGTAAGAGACTGACCAGCTTAATCTCAGCCAAAGCCATCACAAGAATGAGAAACTAGTTCTGTCAGGTAAGAGACTGACCAGCTTAATCTCAGCCAAAGCCATCACAAGAATGAGAAACTAGTTCTGTCAGGTAAGAGATTGACCAGCTTAATCTCAGCCAAAGCCATCACAAGAATGAGAAACTAGTTCTGTCAGGTAAGAGACTGACCAGCTTAATCTCAGACAAAGCCGTCACAAGAATGAGAAACTAGTTCTGTCAGGTAAGAGACTGACCAGCTTAATCTCAGCCAAAGCCGTCACAAGAATGAGAAACTAGTTCTGTCAGGTAAGAGACTGACCAGCTTAATCTCAGCCAAAGCCATCACAAGAATGAGAAACTAGTTCTGTCAGGTAAGAGACTGACCAGCTTAATCTCAGCCAAAGCCATCACAAGAATGAGAAACTAGTTCTGTCAGGTAAGAGACTGACCAGCTTAATCTCAGCCAAAGCCGTCACAAGAATGAGAAACTAGTTCTGTCAGGTAAGAGACTGACCAGCTTAATCTAAGCCAAAGCCGTCACAAGAATGAGAAACTAGTTCTCAGTTTAACTCACTAAAGCACAGAGTTTTTTTTTCAAAACTGAAATAAAAAATTTTGACTCTTTTTTTTTTTTCTTTTCATTTACCTCAGAAAAACCATGACATGACAGTCTCAGCTGACTTTGTGATAATCATGATAAAAACTGTCTTAGCAGACTTTTGTCTCTTGACTGAACTAAATGAAAAATGATCTCACTGGCCAGAGCCATCAGGGAGAATGAGCTGCACTAAATCAGATTACCAGAAAAACTTATCTGTGACCTGTAAGAAGCTACAGCCAGGAGTGGGAGTGGTAGAATGTTGTGAATGTTTAAATGAAGGCTTGGTATCTGTGATAGGTTGGAAGTAAAGAGGGGTTGGGGAAAGCAGGAAGAGAGAGAGAGAGATAGAGTGAATGATAATCCAGACAAGAACAGGGTGGGTGGGACACATTAATGTGTTTGGGGTAAGAGGGTTTGCAATTTAATCAAGTGTAATAATATCTAATCTAATACAATGAAGGGATTCTATCACAGTTACGGGTGAGGAAATAGCAGAACTTAGTCGAAATGTAATGTTAGGTGTAGGTAAATTTCAAGTTCAGACCATGTGGTTCTAGCATCCCATATTCCTGAATGTAGTGATTCTCAAAGTTTGAGTATAAAAACTGACTCACATCAGACTGTTCAAAACTGAAAAAGCCCTTGTCAGTTTAACTCATATTTTAAAAGTTTTAAATGTGATTAATTTAGCTTGAGATCACTTGATTGAGATGACTATCTGACCAATGTAAACAAAATTTGAGTTAGCTTTACTGCCACTTGAAATAACAGTTGTAAATCTGACTTCAAGAAAAACTCACCCACACATGTGCTAGTTGCTATAACTTTCATGACAGACTCTAAATCCTCATAACTCTTGACTGTGGTCACTCTTGAGGGGTCACCAGCGATGTTGAGAAGCTCTTTCATAAGAACACCATGACCCACGCCAATAGCAAACATTTTGATGCCATCTGCTCTAGCATCCTCCGCCGCTGTCTTTGTCAGCTGCCATCTGTTGTTCAGGGTTGTAGAGAATAATCAATAACTTTGTTCAGGGTTGTAGAGAATAATCAATAACTTTGTTCAGGGTTGTAGAGAATAATTAATAACTTTGTTCAGAGTTGTAGAGAATAATCAATAACTTTGTTCAGGGTTGTAGAGAGTAATCAATAACTTTGTTCAGGGTTGTAGAGAATAATCAAATAACATGATCTCGTCCAACATGACAGAGAAAAACTAATCAGCTGATGTCACCTAACAGGGTCATTTCAGTTCAGTATGACCAGTAACTTAATGCTATCTAGTGGTCAAATGAGTAAAGAAATATCACTTCTTAGATGTCTTTTCAGGATCAAATTAAAGACAGTAACAAGACTAACGTGTTATCTGAGTGTCCAGATATCAAACAAAGACCAACAACTAAATACTGTTAAAGAATTATAATAAGTAATATCTGGATTTTATAAACATAGTGTAGTCTTTTGATATGATATTTTTAACATAATATTGACTACCATATATGTACTGTAGCATTACTAGGTTACAATCCAGTAAGTGATAGTATCCTCACAATCAGACTTAAGGGCACTCCTAGAAATGTAACAATTATCCAGATATATGCTCCTACATCAGCAGCAGAAGAAGAGGAAGTAGAAGACTTTAATAGCACACTGCAAATGACGATAGACCAGGTACGGAAAAATGATATTGTATTAATAATGGGTGATTTTAATGCAAAGATTGGTACAGAAAAAGCAGAAGACGAAGGATATGTTTTAGGGAAATTTAGCATAGGACATAGAAATGAGGCAGGTGACAATCTAATGGCTTTTTGCATGGAAAATGAGCTAATGATTGCTAACACACTTTTTAGACAACATCCAAGAAGACTTTACACATGGACATCACCTGATGGGAAAATCAAGAACCAAGCAGATTACATATTAGTGCAAAGAAGGTGGAGGTCAAGTATAACATCAGAAAAAACTTTACCAGGTGCTGATTGTGACACGGACCATGAGTTATTAATAGCAGACATGAAGATAAAGATAAAAAAGACAGTTACGGGATCAAGACCACTCCTCTTTGACCTTACAAATATACCAGAACAATACGGTATAGAAGTGAAGAACCATTTCGAAATCCTGTTGGCTGAATAGAAGGAGATGACACCAGATGAATTGGCTACGCAGGCCAAAGATATCTTAATAACAACAGCTAAAGACATGGTTCCAGTAAAGAAAACACAAAAGAATAGATAGATTACAGCAGGCACACTAGAACTGATAAAACAATGTAGAGAAATGAAGAAGCAATGGAAAGTGACAAATAACAACAAAGAGAAATATAAAACTTTAACAAAAGAAATATGAAGAAACATAAGAAAAGACAACAAAACAATATATACAAGATTGTTGTGAAAGAATAGAAGGTCATCAGAAGTGTGGAAGAGATAGTGAAATGTTTAAAGAAATGAAGACATTGATGAGAAATGTCATACCTAAGTTAAATGTAATTTGTGATGAGATGGGGAATACCTTGACAGAGACAGAGGAAATTCTAGAAAGATGGAAGGAATATTGCAAAGGATTGTATGAAACAACCAACTGTGAAAGCAGAAATTAACAGTGTGAATTATTATTGGAGGAGAAAGAACCCAAACCGACAATAGAAGAAGTTTTATGGGCAATAAAGAACCTGAAAAATGGTAAATCACCAGGATGTGTTGAGATAACAGCTGAATTTATTAAAGCAGGAGTAAAGGAATGTGCAACAATCTATCATGCACTATGTAAAAAGATATGGCATTCAGGTATTTGGCCAAAAGATTGGAAAAGAACTGTATTCATACCACTGCCAAAAAAGGGTAACCTGAAATTATGCACAACTTACAGAACTGTTGCCCTGATTAGTCATGACAGTAAAATTCTGTTAAAACTCATAATTTTTGTAAGAAAATAGAAGAAGAAGTCAATATGGTCCAAGCTGATTTCAGGCAAGGAAGAGGATCAAGAGATCATATCTTCAGTATAAGATTAATAATAGAGAAAGTCAGAGAGTTTAATATGAATCTATATTTATCCTTTATAGACTACTCATCTGCATTTGATTTTGTACAACACCAGAAATTTTGGAAATAATGGAAAAAATGGGATTTCCAACACATTTGATACAATTAACATCACTGCTGTATCTAGACCAACAAGCAGCAGTAAGAATAAATGGTGAAACAACAACTTGGTTTGACATAAAACAAGGGGTCCGTCAGGGGTGTGTATTGTCACCTTACTTATACTGAAAATATAATGAGGAATGTTAAAAAAGATGTAGACAAAGAATATTACGATGCCATAACAATTAGAGGTAATGAAATACCAGAGATTAGATATGCTGATGACACAGTGTTACTGTCCACAACACAAAAAGGAATGGAAAAAACTAATTATGTCAGTCCGTAAGAACAGCGAAGAGCAGAACCTCTATCTTAAAGGGAAGAAAACTAAATTGATGACAACTGACAAAACAAACAAAGTAGCTGATACATGTATTAATGAGGAAAAACTGGAAGAAGTGGAGAGATTGAAATATCTTGGATCACTACTAACTAATAATGGAGATACAATGAGGGAAATTAAAACGAGGATATCTATCGCTCTTCAGAAAGTAAAACAACTAAAGAATCTGTGGAGAGGAACAGACAGAACTACAAAAATAAGATTTTCACAGGCGTGCATCTTTCCCATCGCAACATATGCCTGTGAGACCTGGACACTTAACAAAACAGCTAAGAAACACATAAATGCCTTTGAATGTAAATGCTACAGAAGAGTTCTCCAAATATCATGGACGCAAAAACAAACAGATATATCCATACTACAAGAACTTAATATTGAAGAAGGCTGGCTAGTAAAGAGGATTAAACAGAGAAAACTTAAATATTTTGGACACATTAAATGTCATGATAATCTAGAGAAAATTATCTTTCAAGGATATATAATGGGAAAAAGAAAGAGAGGAAGACCAAGACGAAGATGGCTGCAAGACATTGTTGATGATCTGCAAATGGATGCATCAGCAGCAAGCCATCTTGCTCACAACCGAGAGGCCTACAGGAGTGCTGTTAGGGAGGCAAAGTTCTACAAGGGATATGCAAATGAATGAATGAATATGTACTGAAATCATTTTTTGTCAAGATGTCAACGAAAGTCACACTGCATGATCAAACTAAATCAGCCATGTTACATAAATACTTCAAAAGATGATTAACTTAAAAATATTAAATAAGATACAGGCAAAGACTAGAAATGGACATTGTCACTATGTTGAAGGTAAAGACACAATCAATGTTTTTCAATATATTAATATCAGTACAGGAATCATCTCTAGAAGTAAACAAAGATTGATTGCACAAAAGCTGTGACAAAATGAGGCATATTAGAAATGGCAGTAAAGATGCACATAAAAAGAAAATGTAAAAGAATTATTAATAAGTCAGAATGAGTGGAAACAAACAGCAGCTGCAGGAATGAACAATGACGTAGGTGAAAATAAAGATGTGTTGTATCACATGACATATTCTTACTAGACAGTTAAAACACCATGACAAGTAGTGCTAGATTATCCATTATCTAATAGTGCTACACTAGCAGGTTATGTTATACACATAACAGTGACGTATCAGATTGTGTTTGGTCCGTGTAAAAGAAAATCATATATTAGTAGAAGTGGAGATCACAGCTAGAGATTGATCTGGTCACATATCTGGAGATGGACGGTAGAGATTGGAAATAGCGGGGACCCTTACTAAACAAGTCTAGGGGTCCTTACTAAACAAGTCTAGGGGTCCTTACTAAACAAGTCTAGGGGTCCTTACTTAACAAGTCTAGGGGTCCTTACTTAACAAGTCATGGGGTCCTTACTTAACAAGTCTATGGGTCCTTACTAAACAAGTCTAGGGGTCCTTACTAAACAAGTCTAGGGACCCTTGTGATGGTTAATCCACCACTAATGAGATGCCTCAAAAATATGGAAGAAATGACAGTAAAAAAATTCAACATGGGCACACAACATAGACCTGATAACATAGTCCTGATAACATAGACCTGATAACATAGCCATGATAACATAATCCTGATAACATAGCCCTGATAACAGAAAGTGAAAAAGGTGCAAAAGTTATCCAAGATTGCAACAAAAGAGAGATATAAGTAAACAACCACAAGAAACAATGGTTATATCAAACAGTAAACATGTTTTTTTATCTTGTCTTGTCTTGTTTCTCTTGTCTTCTTCCTCATATACCTTTCAGTGTTGAGGGGACAAAATGACGTCTTGATTGGGCTCTCTATTTCCTTAATATAATGGTTTCTGTAATTCCCTCTCTCCATCTCTTCCATGGCCGGCGACTTCCCCTGCTTCCCACAATTCTTAGCACGTTTGTTTTCTGTGACATACTGTCTGGCCGTGACGTGTAACGTGGCCAAAACGTTTGACTTGTTGTTTCTGGATGTAGTGTAATACTGGTGTTACTGCAAGCTTTGCCCTGATGGTGTCTTTTCTGGTTTGGTCTCTTCTTGTCACATTTAGTATTCTCTTTAAACATTTCATTTCTGTCGTGATGATTCTCCTCGTGTTTGTTATTTTTAGCGCTTATTTTTCACATTGATAACACAAATTTGGTAGAAAATAGAGTTGTGTGGACAATAAAAATGTCGAAACACAACATCCAAGCAAACCTATGACACCGCCATTAATTATATATACCTCAGCTAAGAATAAAACCATCCTAGAATGAATGAAAACATGTTATGACATCAGGGACCGGAACGTTTGTCTAAATGTGGAGAAGGTCAAGGTTTTAAATAAATGCCTGAAATTTGGTGAACAAATTGAAACCTTGACCGAAATCAGTTTCTAGCATTTTCTGTTTCAAAATTGTCTGGCAGCAACTTAAGATACAAGCTTTACTTAAGGTACAAGCTTTCTCGGGAGTTAGTGTCTTAGTAAGTTTGAGCTATTTATGAAATACGTTTATTTTCGTCTGAACACCTGCACAAAGGTGAAAAGCTTACACGGGAGCTTTTAGATGTGAGAGCTGGCCACAACAAAGTCGAGCTCCAACCAAATTTAGTAGATCTAGTCTCAGAGCTCCAGCCTCCAAACAGCCCCCCTCAAGCAAGCAATCTACTAACCCAGCTCGTGGTAATGACAATTATTTTCAGTAGTTCTCTCCCTTGGCTTGTGCTGCCAGACAGCTTCTCTCCCCTTGAGATTTTGTATGACGACCCAGACGATAAGAGCAAGCTGACAATATTTCAATGATCAGTTAATTCTTCTTAAGTCTCGTGACAGTTTGTATTAAAATGAAGAAAGAAAACATCCACTGTTTTCATAAACAAAAAATATCAGATAATAACTTTACCGATAAAAAGTACTTAAGGTCGGGGCGACCAAATAATAAAAATATAAATATGATTATGTTTGTGTGTGTGTGTTAACTGAAGAAGACATTAGATATGTATAAGATACAGGGCTGAAATCTGGAAGTGAAAGCTATTTATCAAATCTAGCGAACAAGATTACTGAATAGAAATTAAAACGAAAATTACAGATCATCATCATCAGCATCATCTTCAGGTGCCGTGCAGACTGGCGTTGGCTATTATGCTTCTCCAGAGTACCTGATCCTTCATGCAGGCCATCAGTTCAGTTGGTGATCTCCTCTCACACCATCCCGTCAGACTGTCCAGTATCATTTCTCTTGGTCTTCCTCTTGATCTTCTTCCTTCTATTTTTCCTGTTGTTATAATATTTTCAATGCCCCCTCTTCTCATTGCATGTCCTATGAAAGTACATTGTCTCTCTCTTATCTTTTTGACAAGATTTTTTGTCTCTCCAGCTCTTCTCATACATTCATCATTAGTTATTTTTGCTGTCCAGGGGATTCGCAACATTCTTCTAACAAACCACATTTCTGCTGCTTCCAATGATTTTTGTGCAGACTTGCCTATTGTCCATGATTCACTTCCATATAACAAGATAGGTTCAATATAGCATTTTAGGACTCGTTTTCTAACATTCGTTGATAATGATGTGTTGGCTAATATGTTTCTCATTCTCTGAAATGCAGTCTTTGCTTGGCCCATTCTGTTCCTAATTTCTGTTCTGCATTTCCCATCTGAAGTTATTACTGCTCCAAGTTATTTGAATTTCTACACCTGCTTTAGAATAGTTCCATTTAATTTTATACTGCATGCTGGTGGATTCTGTTTCTTAGATATAACCATAGTCTCCGTCTTTTTGATGTTCAAAGTAAGGCCTTTCTGTTCACTTTCTTTGGCGACTTTATCCAAGAGATTTTGCAGGTCTTGTTGGTTCTCAGCTATCAGTACTGTGTCGTCAGCATACCGAAGGTTGTTAATATTGTATCCTCCAATTTTTATGCCTGTTCTGTGGTGATCGTTCTTTGAATATTCTCGCTGTACAGAGAAAAAAGGTCTGCTTCTTGCTGCCAGTATAGATGTTTTACAATCCTCAGGTCTTTGCCGTCTATATTGATGTCTTCAAGCATTGTAATAATTTCATTATGTTTCACCTTGTCGAATGCCTTGGTGTAATCAATGAAGCATAAGTAGAGATCTTTCTGTACTTCTAAAGCTCTTTCTGTTAGTGTTCGTAAAGCATAAATGGCATTGTGTGTTCCCTTTCCTTCAACAAATCCAAACTGTTCATCTGCTATTTCCATTTTTATAAATTACAGGTACAGAAAGAAATAATGAATATACAAAATACAAGAAGAAAGCTGAAATCAAACGAAGAAAAAAAACTGAAAAACAGAATATTACAATATGAGGAAGATGTAAAACAGAATTTCTTTAGCAGGTGGGGAAGGGGAAGAGATTGTACTCTGAGAATTACAGCGCTGGTCCATATGAAATGTCATCATCATGTGCCATGCCTGGACACTTCAGCGACGATGCTTCTCCACTGTGTCCCCATCTTTCATGTTGCTCATCAGTTTTGTTGTTGTACTTCTCCACTGTGTCCCCATCTTTCATGTTGCTCATCAGTTTTGTTGTGATTCTCCCATAAAACTGTGCCAAACCATCTAAGATTGTTTCTCCTGGTCTAGCTCTTCCTTTCCTGCCTCCAGTTTCCCGTGGTCGCGATATTTTCTATCCTTCCTCTTCTCATTATTTGACCAGTAAACCTTGACTGTCTCCCACGTGGTGTGTTTATTATTGTTCGTTTCTCACTGGCTTTTCTTGGGCATTCTTCATGTGTTATTTTAGCTGTCCATGGTATTCTTAACAGTCTTCGTAGGAACCACATCTCAGTTGTCTCTAATCCTCTTATTGTTGTTTTTGTTAGTGACCATATTTCGCTTCCATATAGTAGTACTGGCTCGGTGTAGTATTTCAAGACTCTTTTCTTAGTATCTGTTGACAAAGATGGAGTGCACAAAATAGATTTCATTTTCTGAAATGCTGCCTTTGGCTGGCATATTCTGTTTGTAACCTCTGTGGTACAGCTACCATCTGATGTTATCATTGTACAAAGATACTTGATTCTGTGCACTTGTTTTAATTTTATTCCTTTGATTTTTACGTTGCATTCTGGTACATTTTTTTCCTCGATACGACCATCGTTTCTGTTTTCTTGCTGCTCAGTGAGTCCTTTATATTCACTTTCTGCCACTTCTATATACAGCACTTCTTGTAGATCTTTTTCATTGTCCGAAATGTGGATATAAAAAATACTAAAAAAGAATAATGAAACAGGAACAAGTACGCAAACGCTTTTCAAAACAGAATATTTGCTAACAAGGCGAGGCACACTAGACTGCTGTATACATGACAGCTTGTAAATATCATTCGAAATTCGCTTCCATGAACTTCTTTGTTGATATTTATAACTTATAACCGAAAATAGTCATTTTTCATAATGCTAATTTTGATGCATTTATCACCTCTTCTCTATTTATCAGCTCTGCGCTAATCAGCTCTTCTGCACTTATCGGTTTTTCTGCACTTATCACCTCTTCTTCATTGTTAACAATTTCTGATGTGAGTACATTAATCACTTCAGCCTTGCTTCATTTTATCTCTTTACTGCCGGACAAAGAAATAATTAAATATGACAAACTTATACAGATGACACAAATGAGTATGTTAGATAGATGATATAAGTGGCTATGTTAGAGATGACAAGGATAGCTATGTTACACAGATAACACAAGTGGCTATGTTAGACAGATGAAAAGTATAGCTATGTTAGACAAATGATAAAAGTGGTTATGTTAGACAGATGGCACAAGTGGTTATGTTAGACAGATGATAAAATTGGTTGTGTTAGACAGATGGCACAAGTGGCTATGTTATACAGATGTCACAAGTGGCTATGCTATACAGATGATACAAGTGGCTATGCGATACAGATGACACAAGTGGCTATGCTATACAGATGATACAAGTGGCTATGCTATACAGATGACACAAGTGGCTATGCTATACAGATGATACAAGTGGCTATGCGATACAGATGACACAAGTGGCTATGCTATACAGATGATACAAGTGGCTATGCGATACAGATGACACAAGTGGCTATGTTAGATAAATAACAAGGATAGCTGTGTTAGACAGATGACACAAGTGGCTATGCTATACAGATGACACAAGTGGCTGTGTTAGACAGATAACAAGGATAACTATGTTAGACAGATGACACAGTGATACTGCACAGATGACAAAGATGGCTAGATTAGATAGATGTCACTGCATAAGCGAACAGTTGCTGATCAAGTCCGTATACTCTTGTCCATGGTCTCAGAGACAGGCAGTGTATGAGAATTAGGAAAGTCAAGTTCGATTTTGTCAGTTCGTCTTAGCGCGTAGTTAGATCTTGGCCTCTATCACAAACTGCCAGAACATCAAACTTCCAAATACCTCTAGTGAATTCTTTGTTTGAATATTTCAGTGTATTTGTAAGATCGTCAATGATGAACTCACCTCTGGATAGATGCCCTTGCCGTAGGTGATAATAGAGACACGGACTCCGTCATCGCTAGTTCCCACTTGGAAATGTTGGATATAATTTTGCAGGAAAACGATGCACTTTCTGAAGTCAGGATGACTGATGGAGCTTGACGAGTCGAGGACAATAGCCAGCTCGATGGGCAACTGCGTGCAGACTTTTGTGTGGAAATGAGATCGTGGCAGATCAATGATGAGGTTACAATTCTCTGGTTCTTAATTTTGTTGTAGTTTGTTGTTATGATGTGTTGATGGATGAATCTTTGTAAGTGAAGCTGTATGGTGATGCGGTGATTGAAGTGTAGTACTTTAGAAAGTGATATATCACTTAATGTCTCAAGAATGGATAAGAACTGATCAAATATTGTTTGCTGAATTTTTGATCTGAAAGAAACCACGAGTCTGCTCAAAATTAAGAATTGTTTTGATATTTTGAAGGTACTGTGGGAATTAAGAATTGTTTTGATATTTTGAAGGTACTGTGGGAATTAAGAATTGTTTTGATATTTTGAAGGTACTGTGGGAATTAAGAATTGTTTTGATATTTTGAAGGTACTGTGGGAATTAAGAATTGTTTTGATATTTTGAAGGTACTGTGGGAAGACTTGTCCACAGGTTGTAAGAACATGGAAGTTAGACTAAACATTATTGTGATGGAGGAGAAGAGAGAAATGTGTGACACAGAGAAATGTGTGACACAGAGAAATGTGTAACACAGAGAAGTAATGTGTGACACAGAGAAAGTGTGCCAGACTATTTTAGAAGGAAATAAGAAACACAATAGATTACAGAACATGCAAGCGTAACAGAACTTGACTTTCCAGTACAAACAAGACGTGTTGTAATTGTTGATGATTACGCCAAGTAATCAAGTCTGGTAGAATCAACCATTAAAACAGCAGCTCCATAGCTTCCATAAACAGCTAATACCTTCTTAGTTATAACTCGTCTAATAACATTTATGTCTTCCTGCATATAAAACACGTCTTCTGGTATAAATAACCCATATTTCCTTTCATATAACTCATCTTATAACATAAGCACAGCTATTATTGTATCGCTTGCTGAAAGTTTTGCTGGTGAAGTATTTGTTTGATTATGCTCTGTCGGCTAATGGTTGTTACATGTTGGTGAAATATTTATTGGATGTTGTTGTGTTAGTGAAATATTTGTTGGATGGTGCTGTGTTGGTGAAATATTTGTTGGATGTTGCTGTGTTGGTGAAATATTTGTTGGATGGTGCTGTGTTGGTGAAATATTTGTTGGATGTTGCTGTGTTGGTGAAATATTTGTTGGATGGTGCTGTCTTGGTGAAACTGTTATACTAAAATGAAAAGATTAGACAGAAAACGGTTGTTTAGATAACATTTCAGATACTGTTTTATCAGTTTGAACAGAGTTTGATGAAAATGTCTTGCGAGAGACAAAGAAGTCTGTGTATCATCAGCGCATGGAGGAAGTGGTGTGTCTTACTGTGGTGTTAGAATTATATCACCTTCTAGTCGGTAGCAAGAATGTCAAGAACTGTCCATAGGCAGAAAATGAGTTGCTGCCATCTATAACAAGAATGTGATGTAACTGAATGTTACGACAAGAATGTGAAATAACTGAATGTTACGACAAGAATGTGATATAACTGATTGTTATGACAAGAATGTGATATAACTGATTGTTATGACAAGAATGTGATATAACTCAATGTTACACAAGAATGTGATATAACTGAATGTTACACAAGAATGTGATATAACTGATTGTTACTCAATAATGTGATATAACTGAATGTTACACAAGAATGTGATACAACTGAATGTTAAACAAGAATGTGATATAACTGAATGTTACACAAGAATATGATATAACTGAATGTTACACAAGAATATGATATAACTGAATGTTACACAAGAATGTGATATAACTGAATGTTAAACAAGAATGTGATATATCTTATATATATCTTATATCCTTCCCGTGCCGTTAGACGTCACATAGGGCTCGCAAAGTAGTTCGCCAATATTTCCTGTCTTCGGCGAGTCTTTCAACCTCAACAAAGGATTTTATGCCTGTTAACTTGGCCTCTCTGTTAACTTGACATGGTTAATCAGAATGGAGAAAGATTAATTGAAATATGTCTAACAGAGGGCATGGTCATTGGAGGGACAATATTCCCACACAAAGAGATACATAAAACAACGTGGATATCTCCAGATGATAGAACTAGAAACCAGATAGACCATTTTTGTATTAGAAAGCAATACAGAACATCTCTCATGGATGTAAGGGCTTATAGGGGTGCAGATGTCAACAGTGATCACAACCTGTGCATAGGGAAAATAAAACTAAAATTGAAAAGTCAACACAAGAAATCAGTACACAGAAAGATAAACATCCACAGCCTACAAGAAGAAAATGTGATATAACTGAATGTTAAACAAGAATATGACATAACTGAATGTTACACAAGAATATGATATAACTGAATGTTAAACAAGAACATGATATAACTGAATGTTAAACAAGAATATGATATAACTGAATGTTAAACAAGAACATGATATAACTGAATGTAAAACAAGAACATGATATAACTGAATGTTAAACAAGAACATGATATAACTGAATGTTAAACAAGAATATGATATAACTGAATGTTACACAAGAATATGATATAACTGAATGTTACACAAGAATAATGATTTACCTAAAACGTGAGTGTTGTTCTCTACGGCTCTCTCATAGACGTTTGAGCTGACAGGACTTCCCCAGATTTCTGCACAAAGACAAACACATTCAGTTGTTTTATTTTCTTCTAAAACTAGCAGATACTGAGAGTCTTAGAACACGTTTTCTGTTCATATCAGATACCTAGAGTCACAGAACATGTTTTCTATTCATAGCAGACACTGAAAGTCATAGAACATGTTTTCTATTCATAGCAGACACTGAGAATCATTGAACATGTTTTCTATTCATAGCAGACACTGAGAGTCATAGAACATGTTTTCTATTCGTAGCAGACACTGAGAGTCATAGAACATGTTTTCTCTACATAGCAGACACTGAGAGTCATAGAAAATGTTTTCTCTACATAGCAGATACCGAGAGTCATAGAACGTGTTTTCTCTACATAACAGATACCGAGAGTCATAGAACATGTTTTCTCTACATAGCAGATACCGAGAGTCATAGAACATGTTTTCTCTACATAGCAGATACCGAGATTCATAGAACATGTTTTCTCTACATAGCATATGCCGAGAGTCATATAACATGTTTTCTCTACACAACAGATACCGAGAGTCATAGAACATGTTTTCTCTACATAGCAAATACCGAGAGTCATAGAACATGTTTTCTCTACATAGCAGATACCGAGAGTCATAGAACATGTTTTCTCTACATAGCACATACCGAGAGTCATAGAACATGTTTTCTCTACATAGCAGATACTGTGGTCATAGAACATGTTTTCTCTACATAGCAGACACTGAGAGTCATAGAACATGTTTTCTCTACATAGCAGATATCGAGAGTCATAGAACATGTTTTCTCTACATAGCAGATACCGAGAGTCATAGAACATGTTTTCTCTACATAGCAGATACCGAGAGTCATAGAACATATTTTCTCTACATAGCACATACCGAGAGTCATAGAACATGTTTTCTATTCATAGCACATACCGAGAGTCATAGAACATGTTTTCTCTACATAGCAGAGAGTCATAGAACATGTTTTCTCTACATAGCAGACACTGAGAGTCATAGAAAATGTTTTCTCTACATAGCAGATACCGAGAGTCATAGAACGTGTTTTCTCTACATAACAGATACCGAGAGTCATAGAACATGTTTTCTCTACATAGCAGATACCGAGAGTCATAGAACATGTTTTCTCTACATAGCAGATACCGAGATTCATAGAACATGTTTTCTCTACATAGCATATGCCGAGAGTCATATAACATGTTTTCTCTACACAACAGATACCGAGAGTCATAGAACATGTTTTCTCTACATAGCACATACCGAGAGTCATAGAACATGTTTTCTCTACATAGCAGACACTGAGAGTCATAGAACATGTTTTCTCTACATAGCAGAGATTCATAGAACATGTTTTCTCTACATAGCAGACTCTGAGAGTCATACAAAATGTTTTCTCTACATAGCAGATACCGAGAGTCATAGAACATGTTTTCTCTACATAACAGATACCGAGAGTCATAGAACATGTTTTCTCTACATAGCAGATACCGAGAGTCATAAAACATGTTTTCTCTACATAGCAGACATTGAGAATCATAGGATATGTTTTCTCTACATAGCAGAGAGTCATAGAACATGTTTTCTCTACATAGCAGACACTGAGAGTCATAGAACATGTTTTCTCTACATAGCAGACACAAACGGTGATATATGTCAAAATGTGATAACAAGAAACTACTTTAACTTAGATCAGATACATAAAATAGTTCCTGTATTGTTTCTTTTTTTTCATGTAACATTTCATTTACTCTTATATCTGAATAGACAGAGGTTCAGAGGTTCTATTTCAGAGTCCGGCGTCACTACATCCAGGTCAGCCCCATATATGTTTCGCTGCATGCCGGAGCATCCATCCAAGAGTATGTTTGCTAATAGTTCCCATCAAGTGTTGGTTCCTACCAGCACCCTTAGTTTGTTCTAGCTCCAGCAATCGCTTCACAATTACATTGTTCTTCTATTCTCGCTCTTCGTTTTCCAGCAGTCTTTCCAGTACGGCTTTAGCAATGTTCCCCTTGTCTATTCTCAGCCTGCCATATATTTTAGCTTGTCCAGGAAGCCTATCTGTCGCTTGATTGCCATGTACTCCCGCATTCCCTGGACATTAAAGCCACGTTAGGCTCCTCACAGTTGATTGGCTGAACAGATGAACTCATTCTTTTCGAAGCAAATTCTTTTCAATCTTACGAATCATAGTCTGTGAGTCTGTCAAAGTGACGCTATTAACTACATCGGGGACTACATCGTGGACTACTAGGCAATCCATTGCCTCAGTTTTCATTCGCATGCTTGAAGTGTTGACTTCAAAGGCTTTCGAACCCTGTGCCACTACGCTTCTATTTCGGCAGACAACAAAACCCCAGCCACTTCTGCTGTTCTGAGACACTGAGCTATATATATATATTATATATATATATATATATATATATATTACCGTGTCAGAAGACCCACAGTGATGCTGGATGAGATCTTGAACCCAAAGTTCAACTGCTCGCTGCACCTAGTCTCTATATTCGCGACCCTTACCTTTGTTAGCTCAACTCGGTCCTGCACCGCGTGTATCTTGTTTGTTCATAGGCAAACATTCTTGCAGCATTTATGCAGCCTTCAGTCACATACATCAGTCATTCTAAACGTGTTTTCTCTACATAACAGATACCGAGAGTCATAGAACATGTTTTCTCTACATAGCAGATACCGAGAGTCATAGAACATGTTTTCTCTACATAGCAGATACCGAGATTCATAGAACATGTTTTCTCTACATAGCATATGCCGAGAGTCATATAACATGTTTTCTCTACACAACAGATACCGAGAGTCATAGAACATGTTTTCTCTACATAGCACATACCGAGAGTCATAGAACATGTTTTCTCTACATAGCAGACACTGAGAGTCATAGAACATGTTTTCTCTACATAGCAGAGATTCATAGAACATGTTTTCTCTACATAGCAGACTCTGAGAGTCATACAAAATGTTTTCTCTACATAGCAGATACCGAGAGTCATAGAACATGTTTTCTCTACATAACAGATACCGAGAGTCATAGAACATGTTTTCTCTACATAGCAGATACCGAGAGTCATAAAACATGTTTTCTCTACATAGCAGATATTGAGAATCATAGGATATGTTTTCTCTACATAGCAGAGAGTCATAGAACATGTTTTCTCTACATAGCAGACACTGAGAGTCATAGAACATGTTTTCTCTACATAGCAGACACAAACGGTGATATATGTCAAAATGTGATAACAAGAAACTACTTTAACTTAGATCAGATACATAAAATAGTTCCTGCATTGTTTCTTTTTTTCATGTAACATTTCATTTACTCTTATATCTGAATAGACAGAGGTTCAGAGGTTCTATTTCAGAGTCCGGCGTCACTACATCCAGGTCAGCCCCATATATGTTTCGCTGCATGCCGGAGCATCCATCCAAGAGTATGTTTGCTAATAGTTCCCATCAAGTGTTGGTTCCTACCAGCACCCTTAGTTTGTTCTAGCTCCAGCAATCGCTTCACAATTACATTGTTCTTCTATTCTCGCTCTTCGTTTTCCAGCAGTCTTTCCAGTACGGCTTTAGCAATGTTCCCCTTGTCTATTCTCAGCCTGCCATATATTTTAGCTTGTCCAGGAAGCCTATCTGCCGCTTGATTGCCATGTACTCCCGCATTCCCTGGACATTAAAGCCACGTTAGGCTCCTCACAGTTGATTGGCTGAACAGATGAACTCATTCTTTTCGAAGCAAATTCTTTTCAATCTTACGAATCATAGTCTGTGAGTCTGTCAAAGTGACGCTATTAACTACATCGGGGACTACATCGTGGACTACTAGGCAATCCATTGCCTCAGTTTTCATTCGCATGCTTGAAGTGTTGACTTCAAAGGCTTTCGAACCCTGTGCCACTACGCTTCTATTTCGGCAGACAACAAAACCCCAGCCACTTCTGCTGTTCTGAGACACTGAGCTATATATATATATATATATATAATATATATATATATATATATATTACCGTGTCAGAAGACCCACAGTGATGCTGGATGAGATCTTGAACCCAAAGTTCAACTGCTCGCTGTGCCTAGTCTCTATATTCACGACCCTTGTGTATAATAACCTTTGTTAGCTCAACTCGGTCCTGCACCGCGTGTATCTTGTTTGTTCATAGGCAAACATTCTTGCAGCATTTATGCAGCCTTCAGTCACATACATCAGTCATTCTAAACGTGTGGTTCGCGATGCAATATCAAGTTTTCCAGAGGTGGGTTTATCAGTTTGATATCTGGATTATCAGTTCAATATCTGGGTTATCAGTTTGATATTAAATGCCACGTACTGAAAGAAAACAAAAATGTACATCTTTGCTATGTAGCACAAAAGATGGCGCTCGGAACTCGGAAAAGTGGTCCTCAGATGTAAGAAAAGGTTGAGAACCGCTTATATAAACACATCCCCTGAGTGTGCTCACATCCAAGCATTCATCGCTTTAGTTGTGTACTGAAACATCGCTTTAGTTGTGTACTGAAACATCGCTATAGGTGTGTACTATACTGAAACATCGCTATAGGTGTGTACTATACTGAAACATCGCTATAGTTGTGTACTATACTGAAACATCGCTATAGGTGTGTACTATACTGAAACATCGCTATAGATGTGTACTGTACTGAAACATCGCTATAGGTGTGTACTATACTGAAACATCGCTATAGGTGTGTACTGTACTGAAACATCGCTATAGGTGTGTACTATACAGTAACATCACTATAGGTGTGTACTATACTGAAACATCGCTATAGGTGTGTACTATACTGAAACATCGCTATAGGTGTGTACTATACTGAAACATATTCTCTCCTAATTATTTTCTCTTGTATGTTTGTCACTGACACTTTGTCCTCAAGTTATCGTCTAGATACTGGCCTAGGACCAAATATTAACATCGACCGACGCCGGGTAACATTGTTCATGAGGGTGGCCAGTGCTGAATGTAAACAATGCATCTGATTGGTCAGTCTTAGACCGCCATTCTTAGCCACGATTAGAGACTTGTTAGTACATTTTGGGAGTTTGCTGGCTGTCAGCTGTAAGAGAGTTAATTTGTGTCAGTCTCAGAGAGCACGCCAGGACTGCGAAATAAAAGGTTAATATAATAAAAATAACAATAATAATAATAATAAGAATCTCGACCAGTTTACAAGGAAGGTATCTTCTTTCCGTGTTCAGTATTTCGAATTATGTTTTGATGTAAATCACTACACTAAAGTAGATGTAAATCACTACACTGAAGTAGATGTAAATCACTACACTGAAGTAGATGTAAATCACTACACTGAAGTAGATGTAAATCACTACACTGAAGTAGATGTAAATCACTACACTGAAGTAGATGTAAATCACTACACTGAAGTAGATGTAAATCACTACACTAAAGTAGATGTAAATCACTACACTGAAGTAGATGTAAATCACTACACTGAAGTAGATGTAAATCACTACACTGAAGTAGATGTAAATCACTACACTAAAGTAGATGTAAATCACTACACTGAAGTAGATGTAAATCACTACACTGAAGTAGATGTAAATCACTACACTAAAGTTGATGTAAATCACTACACTGAAGTAGATGTAAATCACTACACTAAAGTAGATGTAAATCACTACACTGAAGTAGATGTAAATCACTACACTGAAGTAGATGTAAATCACTACACTAAAGTAGCATATCAGTACTTATGTACTAGGATGTTGAACAAAACCCCGCAGAGACTGACTGAGCCGATGGATACAAAAACTTGACTTATAAACTAATCATGAAAGTGTAACCAGCAGTTAGCGCTTTCACAATGTGACTGATAGACTGAAACACAGACATTAAATATTCTATAAAATATGATGATTAGATAAGAACAATGGAAGAAGTAATAAATTTAACATGACATGTGTTATAGCGTTACACTCTGCACATTCTAGTACTCACCTATAGCTCCAAGCATGACCTGGAAGAGACAGAAGGTACAAGCTATTGTTACTTCGATGCAACAATATTGTTATCTATTGAAGATAGTGGCGACAGTGACAGAAATAATGATGATGAGTGTGGCAAAGTCATAGAAAAAAATGCTCTACAAATGATGGTTGTGCTGAAGTCAGAGAGTAAGAGAGAGAGAGAAGAAGAAGAAGAAGAAGAAGATAGTGATGGCGATGATGATGATGATGATGATGATGATGATGATGAATTGGTGAGAACAACTAATAAAAAATGTAGGTAGAAAATGACTGAATATAAGGATTGGAGACCCAACAATGTTGCTGAAACTAACATTCAGTAAGTTGTATATAAAACATACCACAAGAAAGACAACCACAAGCACCATCCTTGCCATCATCTTATATGTAAACAACCAGATTTAGAACAAAATGTTCTAGTCTGCAGTGAGACTGTTGATTTCTTTATATGAAGCGTTATCTATGAGTGGTTAGATTTGATCTTGTAGAAATGTTAAACCTGAAGCTACAAAATGTTGACGTCAAGTCACAGTTTGTACAAAACTGTCAAGAAAGGTCTAAGCATGGCTGGTATTTATAGTTGCGCTAAATCTGTAGGCGATCACTTATCTTCAATTATCCTACAAATCAGGCACATTTTTTGCCATGTTGACAACTGTGTTATACCAGCACTGTGTGCTTGCAACCAATTTTATAAATAATAAATCTCACGGGGACAGCGCTTTTCATTTATCCAAGTTTTTTTTAATGCATTCTTTGTGGATTTATACACGAATCAATGGAAGCCAAATAATTGCTTATACCAAATACAAAGGAGCAAATTCATTTTGGAATAATTCTAGGACAAACATAAACAACAAGCAATGAGTCTCAGCCAAATGTGAGAAGCAGGCCACGTGACTCTGGATCACGGTCTTGGAAGGACAGACCTGGTGTAGTCAGCTCAATATAATAATGTTACAGGCCACGTGAAGCCAAGTCACGAACCAGAAGCGCAGGCCGCACGTAGGCAGCTCACGGTCCTAGTCAGGCAGGTCACGTGCAGTCAAATCACGATCTTGGAATAACGTATAGGAACATACTGCCACTGAATGACGTATACAAACATACTGCCACTGAATGACGTATACAAACATACTTGGCTTATTTACTTTTTCAGTAACAAACAAAATGTGGGCTCTGTTGCTTCCCAATCCTTTTTAGTAAAACGAAGAGAGGTTGGTACACAATGGGTTAATTCTCAGCCTAGATGTGCTCTCTGATTGCCAGAAATGTTTTTTTTAACTAACAAGACTAGTAAACGCATCGCTCCAGAAATCTTGTATAAAGTTTTAATTTCCATACAGTTTCACACAAAATATTTCTTGCCTCTACTGTTCAACATAACGCACTTGTGCATCACATTTTCTACATAACACATACTGTGAAACTAATCTTCTTACAGGAAAGGTATTGTATAACTACTTTTCTACATAACTCATAGTGTGTATCTAATCTTATACATAACAAATAATGTTTATCTAATCTTCTTCTACATAACTTATAGTGTGTATCTAATCTTATACATAACAAATAATGTGTATCTAATCTTCTTCTACATAACTTATAGTGTGTATCTAATCTTATACATAACAAATAATGTGTATCTAATCTTCTTCTACATAACTTATAGTGTGTATCTAATCTTATACATAATAAATAATGTGTCTCTAATATTCTTCTACATAGCAACGTGCATCTGATCTTCTTCTACATAGCAACGTGCATCTGATCTTCTTCTACATAGCAAAGTGTATCTAATCTTTCACATATCACATATTGTGTACTCAGTTTTGTGCAAAACGTTCTGTGTGCCCGCTTTTCCATTTCAGTAATTCTCATAGAAGATCTTTTAGGCCTTACAACAGAAGTCATAAAAGTCACTTACACAAGTAGCCTTAGAAGTCACTTACATGAGAAGCCCTAGAAGTCACTTACATGAGAAGCCCTAGAAGTCACTTACATGAGAAGCCCTAGAAGTCACTTACATGAGAAGCCCTAGAAGTCACTTACATGAGAAGCCATAGAAGTCACTTACATGATACACGTCACCCTGTAAGTTGATAAGTTGTGTTGTGAGTGTGCACAAAATAAACGAGTTAGATAAAAACTGAGTATGTTATTAAGTTAAAAATTAAGGAGTTAATTGAAATAGAGTGAATGTATATGTAAATTTAAAAAATAACGAGCTAGTTAAAATAGAATGAATGTGTGAATAAATTAAAAATTAACGAATTAGATAAAATAGAGCGAATGTGTGAGTAAATTAAAAATTAACGAATTAGTTAAAATATAGTGAATGTGTGAGTAAATTAAAAATTAAAGAATTAACTAAAATAAAGTGAATGTGTGAGTAACTTAAAAATTAATGAATTAGTTAAAATACAGTGAATGTGTGAGTAAATAAAAAATTAACGAATTAGTTAAAATAGAGTGAATGTGTGATAAAGTGAAATCAGTCTTCTTCTTCGTTGTTCGCTCAGACATCGACATCAGTCTCTCTCTCTCTCTCTCTCTCTCTCTCTCTCTCTCAGATCTGGCAGTTTGTCTCGCCCTTTCAGCATCAACATGGAACTACTAATGTATGTGCTGGTGTCTGGTTAGAATCAACATGGAACTACTAATGTATGTGCTGGTGTCTGGTTAGAATCAAGATGGAACTACTAATGTATGTGCTGGTGTCTGGTTAGAATCAAGATGGAACTACTAATGTATGTGCTGGTGTCTGGTTAGAATCAACATGGAACTACTAATGTATGTGCTGGTGTCTGGTTAGAATCAACATGGAACTACTAATGTATGTGCTGGTGTCTGGTTAGAATCAACATGGAACTACTAATGTATGTGCTGGTGTCTGGTTAGAATCAACATGGAACTACTAATGTATGTGCTGGTGTCTGGTTAGAATCAACATGGAACTACTAATGTATGTGCTGGTGTCTGGTTAGAATCAACATGGAACTACTAATGTATGTGCTGGTGTCTGGTTAGAATCAACATGGAACTACTAATGTATGTGCTGGTGTCTGGTTAGAATCAACATGGAACTACTAATGTATGTGCTGGTGTCTGGTTAGAATCAACATGGAACTACTAATGTATGTGCTGGTGTCTGGTTAGAATCAACATGGAACTACTAATGTATGTGCTGGTGTCTGGTTAGAATCAACATGGAACTACTAATGTATGTGCTGGTGTCTGGTTAGAATCAAGATGGAACTACTAATGTATGTGCTGGTGTCTGGTTAGAATCAAGATGGAACTACTAATGTATGTGCTGGTGTCTGGTTAGAATCAAGATGGAACTACTAATGTATGTGCTGGTGTCTGGTTAGAATCAACATGGAACTACTAATGTATGTGCTGGTGTCTGGTTAGAATCAACATGGAACTACTAATGTATGTGCTGGTGTCTGGTTAGCATCACAGTAGAAAACAGAAATGTGTGTAGTAGAAGGAACGACCACGCTGACCACACAAAGGATACCCGATAGAGCCAATCGTAAAGAAGAGATGGAAACAGAGGAGAAAAACAAATGGTAGAGATGGGTGGAGGGAAAGGCAATAGAAACATGATAGCCGCTAGAGGAGGTGTCGGGGGGGGGGGAGAAAGGGGACGCGAAGAGATAATGAATGAAGAACATAAACACCTGCAGGGAGAAAATGTGAAACTGGTGAATAGGACAAGACCCTATAGACACCAGTATGTTGCCAGAGAAGAAAAGAGGGTGGTGGTAGGGAGGGGTAACTAGGAGGAAGAAAGCAGAGTAAAAGGGAAGTGGAAAATTAAATAAGTTACAGAAAGCTGAAGACATTGTTAATTCCAGCTGGGTGGAGACAGCCAGTCTGGAAAATAAGGCGCTGTTCTAGGACCATCCGAGATCGTACTTCAGCAGAACAAGAGCGGATCGCACACACAGAAATGTCCTGTTTTCCCATGTGGTTGCTAAGGCAAAAATGTTTAGCCACAGGTGTCCAGGCCCTCTTAGAAATATCATTAAGATGCTGGCGAAATCGATCTCCTAAGCGTAAGTCAGTCTCCTCTATGTACTTCTTCTTCTTCTTCTTCTTCTTCGTTCGCACTGTCTGTCTATATCTGCAGTCCTGTCTCTTGGATAAATTTCACTGTTTTTTGTAATTCATGTATGGAACCATAGAGCTTATCTTCTTTAGTGGTTTCACTGGGCCAGTAATTATTTCTCAGTGACTCGTAGTTGATGCAGTTCTGGAGGATATGTTCCACAATTTGGGGCACCTGGGCACATGTACACAGATTAGTAGTACCAACCTTAAACTTTGTATACATTTGACTTCGGAGTCAACTGTGTCCTGTTCGGAGACGGAAGATGGTGACTTGTTCCTTTCTGTTTAGCATGTGATAGTCATCATGTGGTGGTGTTTGTGGCTTCCTGTAGGTTTTTATCATGCTTTTCTTCTGATTATAAGTGATTGGTATGTCTGGTTGCTCCATTTCAGTGCCCTCTTTGGCCAGTTGGTCAGCTTTCTCATTGCCTGGTATCCCACAGTGGGAGGGAATCCATTGCAAAGTGACTCCATGTTGTAAGCCAATTTTTGACAAGGCATCCTTAAGGTCTGGTAGTTTGTTGCACTGAAGAGCCTCCAGTACTGATCTTGCATCTGTGAGAATTACTACAGGACATGTATCAATTCTGGAGTCTGTTAGTTTTTCAGCTGCAGCAATAATTGCCCTAACTTCTGCATCAAAGTTGTTGCAGTATTTACCAGTAGGTATGGAAATCTTGTCAATGGTGTTGTTTGGATATTCAATATATTCTCCTGCCCCTCCATTCTTTATGGCATTATGTGCAGATCCATCTGTATACACACGTATCCAGGTGTCACATGGATATTTGTCATCTAGAACACTAAGTGTGGCTGTTGATCTTACAAGACTGCTCTGCATCTCACCATTCTGCACACCTTTCACTTCAGTCTGAATAGATATCTGTGTATAATCTGCTTCTTTCCATGGTGTATGCTCTGGTACAGATGATAATGGAGCGACTACAGTTAGAAGGTCAGGTATCAGCTTACGCATACGCTTGGCCTGATGAATGAAGCTGCTTCTTTTAAGCCGTCCTAATGCCAAGTTATTGAATCTCTCCTTCAGGGGATGGCTTACAGAGCTAAGGAATTTTTCTCCCATGGTCATGACCTTTGTGTCTCTACGTTCCTTTAGCGCTCGAACACCAACTATTTTCTGCATTTCTACTTTTGGTGTGGACCTCATGGCACCTATGATAATCCGTAGTGACTGATTTTGAACCTTGCCTAGATTATGCAGCGTAGTGTTTGATGCTGTGCACCAAGATGTTGAGCCATATTCTAAATGTGGTAGAATACTTTGCTGATATACATTCTTGAGGATTCTTTCACTAGCTCCCCATGTGGTTCCACTCAATTTTCTTAATATGGCTAGTTTTCTTCTGGCTTTTGCTTCTGCACTGTTGATGTGTTGCTTCCACGTCAGTTTTGAGTCAAGAGTCACTCCTAAGTAAGTGGGTTGGTTGTCCATCCTTAAGGGTATTCTGACCACACAAAGGATACCCGATAGAGCCAATCGTAAAGAAGAGATGGAAACAGAGGAGAAAAACAAATGGTAGAGATGGGTGGAGGGAAAGGCAATAGAAACATGATAGCCGCTAGAGGAGGTGTCGGGGGGGGGGAGAAAGGGGACGCGAAGAGATAATGAATGAAGAACATAAACACCTGCAGGGAGAAAATGTGAAACTGGTGAATAGGACAAGACCCTATAGACACCAGTATGTTGCCAGAGAAGAAAAGAGGGTGGTGGTAGGGAGGGGTAACTAGGAGGAAGAAAGCAGAGTAAAAGGGAAGTGGAAAATTAAATAAGTTACAGAAAGCTGAAGACATTGTTAATTCCAGCTGGGTGGAGACAGCCAGTCTGGAAAATAAGGCGCTGTTCTAGGACCATCCGAGATCGTACTTCAGCAGAACAAGAGCGGATCGCACACACAGAAATGTCCTGTTTTCCCATGTGGTTGCTAAGGCAAAAATGTTTAGCCACAGGTGTCCAGGCCCTCTTAGAAATATCATTAAGATGCTGGCGAAATCGATCTCCTAAGCGTAAGTCAGTCTCCTCTATGTACTTCTTCTTCTTCTTCTTCTTCTTCGTTCGCACTGTCTGTCTATATCTGCAGTCCTGTCTCTTGGATAAATTTCACTGTTTTTTGTAATTCATGTATGGAACCATAGAGCTTATCTTCTTTAGTGGTTTCACTGGGCCAGTAATTATTTCTCAGTGACTCGTAGTTGATGCAGTTCTGGAGGATATGTTCCACAATTTGGGGCACCTGGGCACATGTACACAGATTAGTAGTACCAACCTTAAACTTTGTATACATTTGACTTCGGAGTCAACTGTGTCCTGTTCGGAGACGGAAGATGGTGACTTGTTCCTTTCTGTTTAGCATGTGATAGTCATCATGTGGTGGTGTTTGTGGCTTCCTGTAGGTTTTTATCATGCTTTTCTTCTGATTATAAGTGATTGGTATGTCTGGTTGCTCCATTTCAGTGCCCTCTTTGGCCAGTTGGTCAGCTTTCTCATTGCCTGGTATCCCACAGTGGGAGGGAATCCATTGCAAAGTGACTCCATGTTGTAAGCCAATTTTTGACAAGGCATCCTTAAGGTCTGGTAGTTTGTTGCACTGAAGAGCCTCCAGTACTGATCTTGCATCTGTGAGAATTACTACAGGACATGTATCAATTCTGGAGTCTGTTAGTTTTTCAGCTGCAGCAATAATTGCCCTAACTTCTGCATCAAAGTTGTTGCAGTATTTACCAGTAGGTATGGAAATCTTGTCAATGGTGTTGTTTGGATATTCAATATATTCTCCTGCCCCTCCATTCTTTATGGCATTATGTGCAGATCCATCTGTATACACACGTATCCAGGTGTCACATGGATATTTGTCATCTAGAACACTAAGTGTGGCTGTTGATCTTACAAGACTGCTCTGCATCTCACCATTCTGCACACCTTTCACTTCAGTCTGAATAGATATCTGTGTATAATCTGCTTCTTTCCATGGTGTATGCTCTGGTACAGATGATAATGGAGCGACTACAGTTAGAAGGTCAGGTATCAGCTTACGCATACGCTTGGCCTGATGAATGAAGCTGCTTCTTTTAAGCCGTCTCAGTGCCAAGTTATTGAATCTCTCCTTCAGGGGATGGCTTACAGAGCTAAGGAATTTTTCTCCCATGGTCATGACCTTTGTGTCTCTACGTTCCTTTAGCGCTCGAACACCAACTATTTTCTGCATTTCTACTTTTGGTGTGGACCTCATGGCACCTATGATAATCCGTAGTGACTGATTTTGAACCTTGCCTAGATTATGCAGCGTAGTGTTTGATGCTGTGCACCAAGATGTTGAGCCATATTCTAAATGTGGTAGAATACTTTGCTGATATACATTCTTGAGGATTCTTTCACTAGCTCCCCATGTGGTTCCACTCAATTTTCTTAATATGGCTAGTTTTCTTCTGGCTTTTGCTTCTGCACTGTTGATGTGTTGCTTCCACGTCAGTTTTGAGTCAAGAGTCACTCCTAAGTAAGTGGGTTGGTTGTCCATCCTTAAGGGTATTTCATTTACAAAGATCTTACCTGCTTTCTGTTTAGATGAGAGGGTGAACAGAGTGGTACTTGATTTCTCTGTGTTGATACTTACACATCATTTGTTTGTCCATGATGTCAAGATGTCTGCTGCTCTTTGGAGTCTCTGTGTAGCAACTGTCGCATATTCATCTGTACACCACATGACCAGATCATCTGCATACAGTGCCGCTTTGATTCCATAGGGAAGTTCCTTGACCAGGTCATTAATGAATACAAGGAATAGTGTAGGCGAAAGGACTCCTCCTTGTGGTACACCGTGTCGCAGAAGTACTTTCTGGCTTTTGTGTCCATCCATTACTACTCTAGCTCTTCTATTGTGTAAATAGGACTTTATCCAGTTGTACAGTCTTCCATTCACATTGCAGTTTCTTAGTTTCCACAACAGACCTTTTTTCCATACTTTATCAAAGGCTTTCTTCAGGTCTATCCACGCTGCTAGTACAAGGTTTTTCTCTTGGAATGCATCCTCAATCTCTTGAGAGAGATAGGTCACTTGATCTTCCGTACTGTAGTACTGCCTAAATCCTGCTTGTTCCAATGTACTTCAAACCGCAACGTTTGCACATAAGAGCATAAACAACATTGCGTGAAGTTAGGTGAAACCCTCCTGAACTGATAACGTGGACTTAGGGAAGGAGATCTGGCTAGCCTCGACAACAAACGGACAAGTGTTGCATCTACGGCATCCGCAGCGTCTGGTACCATAAAAAGTGTCATCTGTCTTAAGGTGACTACGAATTAAAAGGTCCCTGATGTTCTTGTCCCGTCTGTAGGCTACCAGTGGGGGTTTCCCAAAAGGTTCACGTGTATCAGGCTCGGTCTGGAGGAGATGGAGATGGCGAAACAGTATGTTTTTAACTGCCAAGCTATGAGGGTGGTACGTGAGTACTAGTTTCACTCTGTCCGAGCTACATTGCGGTTTAGGGGTGAGGGCTTGTTTCCGCGATATATGACTAATGCTGTTCCAAGATGACGAGAGAACATGTTCTGGATAGCCGCGTTGACGGAAGAAATCTAGCATTTTATGGCCTTGGTCCTGGAAATCCAAATCCTCATTACACAAACGTCGCAACCTAAGAAGCTGGGAAAAAGGAATAGAGTCCTTACACGATCTGGGATAGGAGGAAGAGTACAGGAGGTAGCTGTGAGAGTCTGTAGGTTTATAATGGGCCTGGTGTCTGGTTAGAATCAACATGGAACTACTAATGTAGGGGCTAGTGTCTGGTTAGAATCAACATGGAACTACTAATGTAGGGGCTAGTGTCTGGTTAGAATCAACATGGAACTACTAATGTAGGGGCTAGTGTCTGGTTAGAATCAACATGGAACTACTAATGTAGGTGCTAGTGTCTGGTTAGAATCAACATGGAACTACTAATGTAGGGGCTAGTGTCTGGTCAACATCAACATGGAACTACTAATGTAGGTGCTAGTGTCTGGTTAGAATCAACATGGAACTACTAATGTAGGGGCTAGTGTCTGGTTAGAATCAACATGGAACTACTAATGTAGGTGCTGGTGTCTGGTCAACATCAACATGGAACTACTAATGTAGGGGCTAGTGTCTGGTTAGAATCAACATGGAACTACTAATGTAGGGGCTAGTGTCTGGTTAGAATCAACATGGAACTACTAATGTAGGGGCTAGTGTCTGGTTAGAATCAACATGGAACTACTAATGTAGGGGCTAGTGTCTGGTTAGAATCAACATGGAACTACTAATGTAGGGGCTAGTGTCTGGTTAGAATCAACATGGAACTACTAATGTATGTGCTGGTGTCTTGTCAACATCAACATGGAACTTCTCCTGTAGTGGCTGAGGTCTGGTCAGCATCACAGTGGATCTTCTACTATATGGGTCCATCTAGTATCAAAGTGGAGCTTATCCTGTAAGGGTCTGGCTAGTATCACAGTGTAGCTTCTTCTGTTGAAGTCTGATCAGTATCACAGTGTAGCTTCTTCTGTTGAAGTCTGATCAGTATCACAGTGTAGCTTCTTCTGTTGAAGTCTGATCAGTATCACAGTGTAGCTTCTTCTGTTGAAGTCTGATCAGTATCACAGTGTAGCTTCTTCTGTTGAAGTCTGATCAGTATCACAGTGTAGCTTCTTCTGTTGAAATCTGATCAGTATCACAGTGTAGCTTCTTCTGTAGGGGTCTGGCCAGTATGACATTGTATCTTCTTTTGTAGTTGTCTGGCCAGTATCACATTGTATCTTCTTTTGTAGTTGTCTGGCCAGTATCACATTGTATCTTCTTTTGTAGGAGTCTGGCCAGTATCACATTGTATCTTCTTTTGTAGGGGTCTGGCCAATATCACATTGTATCTTCTTTTGTAGGGGTCTGGCCAGTATCACATTGAATCTTCTTATGTAGTTGTCTGGCCATTATCACATTGGATCTTCTTTTGTAGAGGTATGGCCAGTATCACATTGGAGCTTCTTTTGTGGGGGTCTGGCCTGTATCACAGTCGAGCTTCTTCTATAGGGGGCGATCAGTATCACAGTTTACCTTCTTCTGTAGTTGTCTGGCCAGTATCACAGTGCAGCTTCTTCTGTTGGGTTCTGGGGGGGGGGGGGTATCACATTGTAGCTTCTTCTGTAGAGGTCTGATCAGTATCACAGTGTAGCTTCATCTTGTGGGTTCTAGGGGGTATCATAGTGTAGCTTCTTCTGTAGAGGTCTTATCAGTATCACAGTGTAGCTTCATCTTTTGGGTTCTGGGAGGTATCACAGTATAGCTTCTTCTGTAGTGGCTGGTCTCTGGCTAACATAACAGTGAATCTTATCCTGTAGTGACTGGTCTCTGGCTAACATAACAGTGAATCTTATCATGTAGTGACTGGTCTCTGGCTAATATAACAGTGAAGCTTATCATGTAGTGACTGGTCTCTGGCTAACATAACAGTGAATCTTATCCTGTAGTGACTGGTCTCTGGCTAACATAACAGTAAATCTTAACCTGTAGTGACTGGTCTCTGGCTAACATAACAGTGAAGCTTATCCTGTAGTGACTGGGGTAGGGTCAGCATGGCAATGTCGCTTTGTCCATGTGATGTGTTTATATATGGCTTTTAGTTTGCTTGTTAATACATTGTTCTTCTGTCAAACTGTTGTATTCTCCTCCCTTTTCCTCGAGTTTGTCTGCCACTTCATTTCTTTGGATGTTGCAGCGGCCGGTTACCCACTGTATGACTACTTTATTGAATATTGTGCTAGCTTTTGATAGGGCTGGTGTTACTGTGTCTAGTTTGTGCTAGCTTGTGATAGGGCATGTGTTACTGTGTCTAGGTTGTGCTAGCTTGTGATAGGGCTTGTGTTGCTGTGTCTAGGTTGTGCTAGCTTGTGATAGGGCTTGTGTTACTGTGTCTACGTTGTGTTAGCTTGTGATAGGGCTTGTGTTACTGCATCTAGGTTGTGCTAGCTTGTGATAGGGCTTGTGTTACTGTGTCTAGGTTATGCTAGCTTGTGATAGGGCTTGTGTTACTGTGTCTAGGTCTTTAATCTGTTGTAGTTTCAGTGCTTCTAGCACGGAATGTGAATCTATGAAAAATTATATTTGCCTCCCTTATCGTTGTTTGTGTATTTTCTTTGCTGCAGTTTTTATTGCTTCAGCTCTGCTATGTAATTATCGGAGTAGGTATCTGTTGGTATACCTATATGTATTGTTTGTTCTTGTTTTAGTTTTATAGATATGCTTCACCTCCGTTTTGTGTGGCGTTTGTAGCTGATCTGTCTGTGTATATGTGTCTGATGCTTTTAGTGATTTCTTTTGGGTACTAAATCGCGTTGCCATCACTTATTTTTCGTTCACTGTTTGGGTTGCTTTGTTCTGTTTGCCTGGGAGCTGATCTCGCTGTTCTGGGAATTTTATTTATGCTGCTTTTCCATTCTGGGAATTTGAAATTAATAGTGGCTTACCTAGTTTATGTGAGACTGTCTCGTCATGCAGACGATTCTTTGCTGTTTGGATGAAGTTTGTTCTCTTTAGTCTATCTTTGTCTTAGTTGAGCACACGGTCATACACTAGGTGTTCTTTTAATCTTTAGAATCTCTTAGTTTGCAGTAGAGTTTTCAGTTCACTTCCGCCTTCTAGATGTTGTTTTTGTTTTATGCTTTCCGGTTTTTATTGGTGTTGTTTCATTGTGCATATAATGACTCTCAGCGCCTGATTTTCTATTTTGTCTAAATTGTTAAGTTGGTTCTGGCTGCTGTTGTCATTCATGTAGTGCTATATTCCATTTTTGGTCTCATTCTTCCCATGTATATCTTACTTTAGTATGTCGTGATTTACTCCCCATATAGTCCTTGCTTGTTTTTTTTTACTATTCAGTGATTTATTCCCCATGTAGTCCCTGCTAGTTTTTTTTAGTATGTCGTGATTATCTCCGAATGTAGTCCATGTTAATATTTTTAGTATGTCGTGGTTTACTCCCCATATAGTCCCTGCTTGTTTTTAGTATGTCGTGATTTACATTACATGTAGTCACTGATTGTTTTAGTATGTCACTGTTTACTCCACATGTAGTCCCTGCTTGTTTTTAGTATGTCGTGATTTACTCCATATGAAGTATCTCGTTGTTTTTAGTAAGTTGTTGTGATTTACTTTAGATGTAGTCCTTGCTTGTTTTTTATGTCGTGGTTAAATCCCAGTGTAGTCTATGCTTGTTTTATTATGTCTTGGTTAACTCCCCATGTAGTCCTTGCTTCGTTTTTGTATGTTGTGGTTAACTCCCCATGTAGTCCTTGCTTCTGTAGTCAATGCTTTTTTTCCGTACGTCGCGATTTACTCCACATATAGGCCCTGCTTGTTTTTAGTATGTTGTGATTTAATCTTCATGTAGTCTCTGTTTCTTTTCAATTTGTCATGATTTACTCAAAATGTAGTTCTTGCTTCTTTGTTATTATGTTGTAATTTACTCCCCATGTAGTCCCTGGATGTTTTAGTATGTTGTGATTTGCTCCCCATGTAGTTCCTGGATGTTTTAGTATGTCGTGATTTACTCCCCATGTAGTCCCTGCTTCTTTTTAGTATGTTGTGATTTACTCCCCATGTAGTTCCTACTTGTTTTTAGTATGTCGTGATTTATTCCCCATGTAGTTCCTACTTGTTTTTAGTATGTCGTGATTTACTCCCCATGTAGTTCCTACTTGTTTTTAGTATGTCTCGGTTTACTTGGGGTAGCTTCCGGCATGACGTGCAAGATGGCGGACGTTTCTTTTAACGCTCTCGCCGACGTGCAGAAATCAGCGGAATTCCGCTTGATCTGTCACATATCATGTACCGGGAGTTGGGCATAAGGCTAACAACCTTATCCTGGGACCTATCTAGAGGCAACTCCAGATGGTAAAAACAGATATTGTTACCGAAACTCGCAGAGAAACCAACCGAGCAACAGGGATGCCAACTCCGAGGAGCTCATTCGTCGGCCCCAAACATGTGACAAAGATCGGATTCTGGAATGTGAGAACGATGGCAGCACCAACTTTAAATGCCTAAGGAAAATACTCGGCATCAAGTGGAAGGAATTCAAGAACAATGCAGAGATAAGACAGATAACTGAACAACAACCAGTCTCATGGGTGATCAGGAAAAGGAGATGGACATATGTTGGTCACTTGATGAGAAGAAATGATCAGAGAATCCCAAAACAAGCTATCAAGTGGAACACAACATGCCGAAGAAAAAGAGGCAGACCGCGTGAAACTCTGAAGAGGACATTGTTAAGAGAGGCCAAATTAACAGGCATAAAATCCTTTGATGAGGTTGAAAGACTCGCCGAAGACAGGAAAAATTGGCGAACTACTTTGCGAGCCCTGTGTGACGTTTAAAGGCACGGGAAGGATATAAGTTTTACTTGTCATGGAATCCCTGATTGTTTTTAGTACCATGTAATTTACTCACCATGTAGTCCTTTCTTTATTTTTTAATATGTCGTGATTTACTCCACGTGTAGTCTCTGCTTGTTTTTAGTATGTGGTGATTTACTCCACGTGTAGTCTCTGCTTGTTTCTAGTATGTCGTGATTACTCCACGTGTAGTCCCTACTTGTTTTTAGTATGTCGTGATTACTCCACATATAGTCCCTGCTGGTTATTAGTATGTCGTGATTACTCCACATATAGTCCCTACGTTTTTTAGTATGTCGTGATTACTCCACATATAGTCCCTACTTGTTTTTAGTATGTCGTGATAACTCCACATATAGTCCCTGCTGGTTTTTGGTATGTCGTGATTTACTATCCGTGTAGTCCCTGCTGGTTTTTGGTATGTCGTGATTTACTATCCGTGCCTGCTAGTTTTTCCGTTCAGTATTTTTGTTTACCTTTTTCATACTGTTTCTCCAGGTGAGGCCAGGCTCTTATTTGATGCCTACATACACTGTTCAAAAAAAAAAATAAAGAAACGCAACACTACTGTAGTCGTAATCGACACCAAATTTCAAATTTGTATAAAATGTTATATTAGCGGAATTAATGTTTCAATCTTGCGATGAAGAAAATCTAAGACTTTAACAATGAAGTGATGTTCATTAAAATTGGTTTTGACTTTTATTCTTTGCCACTGAGGCCTCCGTTTCAGTAAGGTGTATAGCCTCCCTTGGCCTGTATCAGAGAATGACATCTCCTTGACCTGGATCCGATTAGCCGTTGGATCTGTTGTTGTGGATGACTGCCCACTCTTCCCGCAGTGCAAGAGACACGTGTCGGAGATTGGTTGGCACCACGTCTCGCTGGCAGACTTGTCTGTTGAGTTCATCCCATAAGTTTTCTAATGGGTTCATGTCTGATGACATAGATGGCCACGGAATGGTCTTGACGTTGTTGTCAGCGAGGAACTGGGTGGTGAGTTTTGCCACATAAGGTCGAGCGTTATCCTGCTGAAAAATCGACCCTGGTGCAGCCAGAAGTGGAAGGAAGTGAGGACCAGGTCACTTCTTCCCATGAAGTTGATTGTTCCCCACACCAGTACATCTCCACCACCATGTGGAGGAGCCTCATCCACGCAGTTCTGGGCGTAGCCTTCATGCACTCTGCGATAAACTCTTTTCTGCCTATCGTGTCGCTGGAGTAGAAAGAATGATTCATCACTAAACGAAACCTTTCTCCAATTATTCGCAACGGTCCATTGACGATGCTGGTTCGCCCACTGCAGTCGGTTCTGGCGATGCCAGTCCGTAAGAACAGGACCTCTGTAGGGTCTTCTAGCCCAAAGACAAGCGTCGTGCAGCCGGTTCCTGACCATTTGATCTGAAATTCGACGAGCTGCTGTCATTGACTGGACTGTTGAGGACGCAGATGCAAATCGATTCCTGATGTGACGCAGCCGTATGAAGCGGTCTTCGGCAGGAGTTGTGACTATGTGTCTTCCACTGCGCAGCCAGTCTGCAACTGAGCCAGTTTCTTGAAATCGTCTCCAAAGGCGACAAATGGTGCTTCTAACCACATTAAACTGTCAGGCCATTACACTTTGTGACTGTCCAGTTTGTAAACGTCCATTAATGATGAGTCGTTGTTCTGTAGTGAAATGAGGCATAAGTGCTCATTGAACTTTCAAAGGAATTGATTCGAAGAGCGTCAATCTTTTATAGGCATTCAATAACATGGTCAGTGAGTTTTGTGTTCAGTAAGTTTCGCGGGATTCTCGTGAACCTGTCATGAGTTATTGTCAAAAATCCTATTTTGACTAGTGTCGCTTTTCTGTGCTCATGAATCATCTGCTGAGTATAATTCAGGTCAGCACGTGAAGCTGATGTCCAAGTGAACGTTTCAGACAAGTTGCCCTTGTCTGATCAGCAAACTTCAGTTTAAATCGCAACATCGTATCTGCTGCGTTTCTTTTTTTTTTTTAACAGTATATTCTGGACTGTCTTCCATTGGGAGGTTGTATCCGTGCATTTTTAGGTATATGATTTCTTTTTTTTTTTTTTTGATACTGAGAAGATTGTGTATGTTGTCTTTTTCTCGTTAATACTCATTAGCCATCTTTTGCAACAGTTTTGGGATTTTCTCAGCCGGTCTTACATTCTGTTGGTGGCTGTTTTTTAGTTTTCTCCACATTGCTACATCATCTTCATATAGCGTGTGATGTATTTTCTGGTGCATGTCGTCTATGGTGTTATATCTATCTATCTATCTATGGATTCTTGTGAACCTGTCATGAGTTATTGTCAAAAATCCTGTTTTGACTAGTGTCGCTTTTCTGTGCTCATGAATCATCTGCTGAGTATAATTCAGGTCACTAGGTGAAGCTGATGTCCAAGTGAACGTTTCAGACAAGTTGCCCTTGTCTGATCAGCAAACTTCACTTTACATCGCAACATCGTATTTGTTGCGTTTCTTTTTTTTTTTTATTTTAACAGTATATTCTGGACTGTCTTCCATTGGGAGGTTGTATCCGTGCATTTTTAGGTATATGATTTCTTTTTGTTTGTTTGTTTGATACTGAGAAGATTGTGTATGTTGTCTTTTTCTCGTTAATACTCATTAGCCATCTTTTGCAACAGTTTTGGGATTTTCTCAGCCGGTCTTACATTCTGTTGGTGGTTGTTTTTTAGTTTTGTCCACATTGCTACATCATCTTCATATAGCGTGTGATGTATTTTCTGGTGCATGTCGTCTATGGTGTTATATCTATCTATCTATCTATCTATCTATCTATCTATCTATCTATCTATCTATCTATCTATCTATCTATCTATCTATCTATCTATCTATCTATCTATCTATCTATCTATCTATAAGAAACAGGGTGAGGGGATGACTCTTCCTTGGGGAACTCTTTGGGGAAGGCTTATTTTTATTTTGCTGTCTTCCTAGCAGCGTGTCTGTTCAGACATTTTTTTAAATCCAAGTTTACATCCTTCCATGTGTATTATTCTTTCTGAGTTTTAGCAACAGACCTTTTCCCAGACTTTGTCAAAAGCTTTTTCCATGTTGATCCACGTTGCTATTGTGCTTGTCTTTTCTTGAGATGAATCCTCAGTCTCATGTACTATGTGCACTACTTGGTCTTTAAAATCTTGTACTATGTGCACTACTTGGTCTTTAAAATCTTGTACTATGTGCACTACTTGGTCTTTAAAATCTTGTACTATGTGCACTACTTGGTCTTTAATCTCTTGTACTATGTGCACTACTTGGTCTTTAAAATCTTGTACTATGTGCATGCTAGTAGAACTGTTTTCAAGTAAGAAGAAATTGCAGAACGCGCGTGGACAAATATTCAAAATTGAAAACATGGACTTGGCGACATTTTGTGAGAATTAACATCAAGGTACAAGTTTGCCATCAAAACTAGGAACAAAAGTAAAGAAAAACTTAAATTCAGTCTAGAAAATGCTGCTTACACAAATGTGGACTATCACTGTAATTAAGGGATATATTGGTCAACTTGTACTTTTTTTCTGATGAATCAGTTACTGAAGTCTCGTGTATTTAATGTCTGCCTGCTGGTTCGCGTACTCTGCTGCATATCCTCTTACACATACATAATCCGTGGACGAAATATGCTTGCATATATCTCAGCAGCAGTCAGTCACATATCCTGGCTGTCATATACGCACATTATCACTAAATACTTCATCTAATGCACCCTGCTCTAATTAATGTTAATAGCTGGTTCAGTCTAAAAATAGAGAACTCACGCAGAGATGAAAGCGTCCATTATGCACATTAGTACACTGTGAGCTGAACTCAACGATATCAGTGAACTCTGATGTTAATAAAGAGAAATAGCGTCAACATGTACAACCAGCATACAACAGAGTGACCTGAACAGATTGTGGGCAAGACGGTTCCTGTAGGTGCACATGACGGTTCCTATAGGTGCACATGACGGTTCCTATAGGTGGTCAAGAATGCTCCCATAAGTGGACAAGACGGTTCCTATAGGTGGACAAGAATGCTCCAATAGGTGGACAAGACGGTTCTATAGGTAGACAAGACGATTCCTATAGGTGGACAAGACAGTTCCAATAGGTGGATAAGACGGTTCCTATAGGTGGACAAGACGGTTCCTATAGGTGGATAAGACGGTTCCTATAGGTGGACAAGAATGTTCTCGTAGGTGCACAAGACGGTTCCTATAGGTGGACAAGACGGTTCCTATAGGTGGATAAGACGGTTCCTATAGGTGGATAAGACGGTTCCTATAGGTGGTCAAGACGGTTCCTATAGGTGGACAAGACGGTTCCTATAGGTGGACAAGACGGTTCCTATAGGTGGTCAAGACGGTTCCTATAGGTGGACAAGACGCTTCCTATAGTTGGACAAGACGGTTCCTATAGGTTAAGAAGAAGACAGTTCCTATAGGTGGAGAAGACAGTTCCTATAGGTGGAGAAGACAGTTCCTATAGGTGGAGAAGACGAGACCGTTCCTATAGGTAGAAAAGATGGTTCCTATAAATGGAGAAGACAGTTCCTATAGGTGGAGAAGACGATTCATATAGGTGGAGAAGTCAGTTCCTATAGGTGGAGAAGACGATTCATATAGGTGAAGAAGTCAGTTCCTATAGGTTGAGAAGACGGTTCCTATACATGTAGAAGACAGTTCCTATAGGTGGAGAAGACGGTTCCTATTGGTGGACAAAAATGCTCCCGTAGGTGGACAAGACGCGTCCTATAGGCGTAGAAGACAAGACAGTTCCTATAGGTGGAGAAGATGATACGGTTCTTATAGGTGAAGGAGGTGGTTCCTGTAGGTGGAAAGAAAAGTTCCTGTAGATGGAGAAGACAGTTCCTACAGGTGGAGGAAATGAGACGGTTCCTGTGGTGGAGAAAACAGTTCTTATAGATGGACAAGACAGTTCATATAGGTGAACTATATGATCGGGTCAAAGATAACCTTGATCGCCGCCTTCACTCCTACACATCAGATAACCGTGTTCTCCTTCGTCTTATCAAACACTTTATACAAGTCACAAATCGCCAGCTTTACCAGTTCTATGTCTCTGGCAAAGAACATAAACTTAACAGACTTCTACCACAGCCGGTCTCTTCTACTTCTAGAAGTAGAAGATTTTCACCAGAAAATGTAACCGCCCCCGCTGCGTTACCTGTCCTGTAGTTTGGGAAACAAAAGCAATCACCTTTCCCAAAACTATCCTCACTCTTCATGAGGGATTCACATGCGAGTCTCGAAATGTGATATATGTCATCGTTTGCAAAAGATGCAGGATAACATATATCGGTGAGACTGGCCTCAGATTAAGGGACCGCATGCAAAAACATCTGTACGACATCGCCCAGCGAAACCAGTCCCAAATCATTTCAATGGCCCCAACCACAGAGGCAAATCTGATTTTCTGGTAACAGCCATTAAACAATGTCACGCAGATGACACAAGCCGCCTGGCACTTGAGAACCGCTGCATTCAAAATTATGAGACGCTGGAACCACATGGGTTAAACTCGCTGTGTAGTTACATCTTCTTCAATCATTATAGTACCTCTCTACTAAATCCACCCCTTCTTACTTTTCAAACTTCCTCACAGCATCACTCTGCAACCCCGCTTACTTTTCAAACTTCCTCACAGCATCACTCTGCAACCCCGCTTACTTTTCAAACTTCCTCACAGCATCACTCTGCAACCCCGCTTACTTTTCAAACTTCCTCACAGCATCACTCTGCAACCCTGCTTACTTTTCAAACTTCCTCACAGCATCACTCTGCAACCCCGCTATTTTCTCTGCAACCCCTCTTCCCCAATCATCTGTTTCAATTCCTCCTCGCTAGGTCGGTATTGCGTCACTCTCTCTCCCCTCCCCGGTTCCCCATCCACCACCCCCAGTTACAACCCACTGACCACATGCCACAGGTCTCTATTTAAACAGTCTCAAAGTCCCACTAGATCCATTCCTGACACACACCGCCGGACAAGCCACACCTTGCAATTTACAGCTAAGTACACTTTAAAAAAAATTTTTTTTTAATATGTGCACTACTTGGTCTTTAATCTCTTGTACTATGTGCATGCTAGTAGAACTGTTTTCAGGTAAGAAGAAATTGCAGAACGCGCGTGGACAAATATTCAAAATTGAAAACATGGACTTGGCGACATTTTGTGAGAATTAACATCAAGGTACAAGTTTGCCATCAAAACCAGGAACAAAAGTAAAGAAAAACTTAAATTCAGTCTAGAAAATGCTGCGTACACAAATGTGGGCTATCACCGTAATTAAGGGATATATTGGTCAACTTTTACTTGTTTTCTGATGAATCAGTTACTCAAGTCTCTCTCGTGTATTTAATGTCTCCGTGCTGGTTCGCGTACTCTGCTGCATATCCTCTTACACATACATAATCCGTGGACGAAATATGCTTGCATATCTCTCAGCAGCAGTCAGTCACATATCATGGCTGTCATATACGCACATTATCACTAAATACTTCATCTAATGCACCCTGCTCTAATTAATGTTAATAGCTGGTTCAGTCTAAAAATAGAGAACTCAAGCAGAGATGAAAGCGTCCATTAGGCACATTAGTACACTGTGAGCTGAACTCAACGATATCAGTGAACTCTGGTGTTAATAAAGGAAAATAGCGTCAACATGTACAGCCAGCATACAACAGAGTGACCTGAACAGATTGTGGGCAAGACTGTTCCTATAGGTGCACATGACGGTTCCTATAGGTGCACATGACGGTTTCTATAGGTGGACAAGACGGTTCTTATAGGTGGTCAAGAATGCTCCCATAAGTGGACAAGACGGTTCCTATTGGTGGACACGAACGCTCCAATAGGTGGACAAGACGGTTCTATAGGTAGACAAGACGATTCCTATAGGTGGACAAGACAGTTCCAATAGGTGGATAAGACGGTTCCTATAGGTGGACAAGACGGTTCCTATAGGTGGATAAGACGGTTCCTATAGGTGGACAAGAATGTTCTCGTAGGTGCACAAGACGGTTCCTATAGGTGGACAAGACGGTTCCTATAGGTGGATAAGACGGTTCCTATAGGTGGAGAAGACGGTTCCTATAGGTGGTCAAGACGGTTCCTATAGGTGGACAAGACGGTTCTATAGGTGGAGAAGACAGTTCCTATAGGTGGACAAGACGGTTCCTATAGGTGGAGAAGACAGTTCCTATAGTTGGACAAGACGGTTCCTATAGGTGGAGAAGACAGTTCCTATAGGTGGAGAAGACAGTTCCTATAGGTGGAGAAGACAGTTCCTATAGGTGGAGAAGACGAGACGGTTCCTATAGGTGGAAAAGACGGTTCCTATATATGGAGAAGACAGTTCCTATAGGTGAGAAGACGATTCATATAGGTGGAGAAGTCAGTTCTATAGGTGGAGAAGACGATTCATATAGGTGAAGAAGTCAGTTCCTATAGGTTGAGAAGACGGTTCCTATACATGTAGAAGACAGTTCCTATAGGTGGAGAAGACGGTTCCTATTGGTGGACAAAAATGCTCCCGTAGGTGGACAAGACGCGTCCTATAGGCGTAGAAGACAAGACAGTTCCTATAGGTGGAGAAGATGATACGGTTCTTATAGGTGAAGGAGGTGGTTCCTGTAGGTGGAAAGAAAAGTTCCTGTAGATGGAGAAGACAGTTCCTACAGGTGGAGGAAATGAGACGGTTCCTGTGGTGGAGAAAACAGTTCTTATAGATGGACAAGACAGTTCATATAGGTGAACTATATGATCGGGTCAAAGATAACCTTGATCGCCGCCTTCACTCCTACACATCAGATAACCGTGTTCTCCTTCGTCTTATCAAACACTTTATACAAGTCACAAATCGCCAGCTTTACCAGTTCTATGTCTCTGGCAAAGAACATAAACTTAACAGACTTCTACCACAGCCGGTCTCTTCTACTTCTAGAAGTAGAAGATTTTCACCAGAAAATGTAACCGCCCCCGCTGCGTTACCTGTCCTGTAGTTTGGGAAACAAAAGCAATCACCTTTCCCAAAACTATCCTCACTCTTCATGAGGGATTCACATGCGAGTCTCGAAATGTGATATATGTCATCGTTTGCAAAAGATGCAGGATAACATATATCGGTGAGACTGGCCTCAGATTAAGGGACCGCATGCAAAAACATCTGTACGACATCGCCCAGCGAAACCAGTCCCAAATCATTTCAATGGCCCCAACCACAGAGGCAAATCTGATTTTCTGGTAACAGCCATTAAACAATGTCACGCAGATGACACAAGCCGCCTGGCACTTGAGAACCGCTGCATTCAAAATTATGAGACGCTGGAACCACATGGGTTAAACTCGCTGTTTAGTTACATCTTCTTCAATCATTATAGTACCTCTCTACTAAATCCACCCCTTCTTACTTTTCAAACTTCCTCACAGCATCACTCTGCAACCCCGCTTACTTTTCAAACTTCCTCACAGCATCACTCTGCAACCCCGCTTACTTTTCAAACTTCCTCACAGCATCACTCTGCAACCCCGCTTACTTTTCAAACTTCCTCACAGCATCACTCTGCAACCCTGCTTACTTTTCAAACTTCCTCACAGCATCACTCTGCAACTCCGCTATTTTCTCTGCAACCCCTCTTCCCCAATCATCTGTTTCAATTCCTCCTCGCTAGGTCGGTATTGCGTCACTCTCTCTCCCCTCCCCGGTTCCCCATCCACCACCCCCAGTTACAACCCACTGACCACATGCCACAGGTCTCTATTTAAACAGTCTCAAAGTCCCACTAGATCCATTCCTGACACACACCGCCGGACAAGCCACACCTTGCAATTTACAGCTAAGTACACTTTAAAAAAAAATTTTTTTTTAATAGAATTCATGTGAATCAGGCGTAGAAAACGAGACAGTTCCTATAGGTGGAGAAGATGATACGGTTCCTATAGGTGAAGAAGGTGGTTCCTGTAGGTGGAAAGAAAAGTTCCTGTAGATGAAGAAGACAGTTCCTACAGGTGGAGAAGACAGTTGCTGTAGGTAGAGAAGACGATTCCTGTAGACAGAGAAGACAGTTCCTATAGATGGACAAGACGGTTCATATAGGTGGAGAAGACGGTTCCTGTAGGTAGAGAAGACAGTTCCTGTAGGTAGAGAAGACAATTCCTGTAGGTAGAGAAAACAGTTCCTGTAGGTAGAGAAAACAGCTCCTGTAGGTAGACAAGACAGTTTCTGTAAGTAGAGAAGACAGTTCCTATAGGTGCAGAAGACAGTTCCTGTAGTTAGGGATTACAGTTCCTATAGATGGACAAGACGGTTCCTATAGGTGCAGAAGACAGTTCCTGTATGTAGAGAAAACAGTTCCTCTAGGTAGAGAAAACAACTCCTGTAGGTAGAGAAAATACTTCCTGTAGGTAGACAAGGCAGTTTCTGTTAGTAGAGAAGACAGTTCCTATAGGTGCAGAAGACAGTTCCTGTAAGTAGAGAAAACAGTTCCTCTAGGTAGAGAAAACAGTTCCTATAGATGGACAAGACGGTTCCTATAGGTGGACAGGACGGTTCATATAGGTGGAGAAGACAGTTCCTGTAGGTAGAGAAAACAACTCCTGTAGGTAGAGAAAATACTTCCTGTAGGTAGAGAAAACAGCTCCTGTAGGTAGAGAAGACAGTTCCTGTAGGTAGAGAAAACAGCTCCTGTAGGTAGAGAAAACAATCCCTGTAGGTAGAGAAAACAGTTCCTCTAGGTAGAGAAAACAACTCCTGTAGGTAGAGAAGACAATTCCTGTATTTAGAGAAAACAGTTCCTCTAGGTAGAGAAAACAATTCCTGTATGTAGAGATGACAGTTCCTGTATGTAGAGATGACAGTTCCTGTATGTAGAGATGACAGTTCCTGTATGTAGAAAAGAAAATTCCTGTAGGTAGAGAAGACAGTTCTTATAGATGGACAAGACGGTTCCTATAAGTGGAGAAGACGGTTCCTATAGGTGCAGAAGACAGTTCCTGTAGGTAGAGAAGACTATTCCTGTATTTAGAGAAAACAGTTCCTGTATGTAGAGAAAACAGTTCCTATAGGTGCAGAAGACAGTTCCTGTAAGTAGAGAAGACAATTCCTGTTGGCAGAGAAAACAGTTCCTGTAGGTAGAGAAAACAACTCCTGTAGGTAGACAAGGCAGTTTCTGTTAGTAGAGAAGACAATTCCTGTAGGTAGAGAAGACTATTCCTGTATTTAGAGAAAACAGTTCCTATAGATGGACAAGACGGTTCCTATAGGTGGAGAAGACAGTTCCTATAGGTGGAGAAGACAGTTCTTATAGATGGACAAGACGGTTCCTATAGGTGGAGAAGACAGTTCTTATAGATGGACAAGACGGTTCCTATAAGTGGAGAAGACAGTTCCTGTAAGTAGAGAAGACAGTTCCTGTAGGTAGAGAAGACAGTTCCTGTAGTTAGGGATTACAGTTCCTGTAGGTAGAGAAGACAGTTCCTGTAGGTAGAGAAGACAGTTCCTGTAAGTAGAGAAAACAGTTCCTGTAGGTAGAGAAAACAATTCCTGTAGGTAGAGAGGACAATCCCTGTAGGTAGAGAAAACAGTTCCTGTAGGTAGAGAAGACAGTTCCTGTAGGTAGAGAAAACAGCTCCAGTAGGTAGAGAAAACAGTTTCTATAGGTAGAGAAAACAGCTCCTGTAGGTAGAGAAAATACTTCCTGTAGGTAGAGAAAACAATTCCTGTAGGTAGAGAAGACAGTTCCTGTAGGTAGAGAAGACAGTTCCTGTAGGTAGAGAAGAATGTTCATATAAATAGAGAAGAAAATTCATATAGATAGAGAAGACAGTTCCTATAGGTAGAGAAGACAGTTTCTGTAGGTAGAGAAGACAGTTCCTGTAGATAGAGAAGACAGTTCCTGTAGGTAGAGAAGACAGTTTCTGTAGTTAGGGATTACAGTTCCTATAGGTAGAGAAGACAGTTCCTGTAAGTAGAGAAGACAGTTTCTGTAGGTAGAGAAAACAGTTCCTGTAGGTATATAAGACAGTTCCTGTATGTATAGATTACAGTTCCTGTAGGTAGGAATGAAGATTTCTGTAGGTAGAGAAAACAGTTTCTATAGGTAGAGAAAACAATTCCTATAGGTAGAGAAAACAGTTTCTATAGGTAGAGAAAACAACTCCTGTAGGTAGATAAAACACTTCCTGTAGGTGTAGAAGACAGTTTCTGTAGGTAGAGAAGACTATTCCTGTATTTAGAGCAAACAGTTCCTCTAGGTAGAGAAAACAGCTCCTGTAAGTAGAGAAAACAGCTCCTGTATGTAGATAAAATAATTCATGTATGTAGAGAAAACAGTTCCTGTAGGTAGACACTGCAGTTTCTGTTAGTAGAGAAGACAATTCCTGTATGTAGAGAAAACAGTTCCTATAGATAGAGAAAACAGCTCCTGTAGATAGAGAAGACGATTCTTGTAGGTAAAGATTACAGTTCCTGTAGGTAGAGATGACAATTCCTGTAAGCAGAGAAAACAGTTTCTGTAGATAGAGAAGACGATTCCTGTAGGTAAAGATTACAGTTCCTGTAGGTAGGGAGGACAATTCCTGTAGGTAGAGAAAACACTTCCTGTAGGTATAGAAGACAGTTTCTGTAGGTAGAGAAGACTATTCCTGTATTTAGAGCAAACAGTTCCTCTAGGTAGAGAAAACAGCTCCTGTAAGTAGAGAAAACAGCTCCTGTATGTAGATAAAATAATTCATGTATGTAGAGAAAACAGTTCCTGTAGGTAGACACTGCAGTTTCTGTTAGTAGAGAAGACAATTCCTGTATGTAGAGAAAACAGTTCCTATAGATAGAGAAAACAGCTCCTGTAGATAGAGAAGACGATTCTTGTAGGTAAAGATTACAGTTCCTGTAGGTAGAGATGACAATTCCTGTAAGCAGAGAAAACAGTTTCTGTAGATAGAGAAGACGATTCCTGTAGGTAAAGATTACAGTTCCTGTAGGTAGAGATGACAATTCCTGTAAGCAGAGAAAACAGTTTCTGTAGGTAGAGAAAACAGTTCCTCTAGGTAGAGAAAACAGCTCCTGTAGGTAGAGAAAACAGCTCCTGTATGTAGAGAAAACAGTTCCTGTATGCAGAGATGACAGTTCCTGTATTTAGAGAAAACAGTTCCTGTAGGTACAGAAAACAATTCCTGTAATTAGAGATGACAGTACCTGTATGTAGAGAAAACAGTTCCTCTAGGTAGAGAACAGCTCCTGTAGGTAGAGAAAACAATTCCTTATGTAGAGATGACAGTTCCTGTATGTAGAGAAAACAGTTCCTCTAGGTAGAGAAAACAGCTCCTATAGGTAGAGAAAACAATTCCTGTATGTAGAGATGACAGTTCCTGTGTGTAGAGAAAACAATTCCTGTAGGTAGAGAAAACAGCTCCTGTAGGCAGACAAGGCAGTTTCTGTTAGTAGAGAAAACAATTCCTGTTGGCAGAGAAAACAGCTCCTGTAGGTAGACAAGGCAGTTTCCGTTGGTAGGGAAGACAATTCCTGTTGGCAGAGAAAACAGTTCTTGTAGGTAAAGAAGACAATTCCTGTTGGCAGAGAAATCAGTTCCTGTAGGTAGAGAAGACAATTCCTTTAGGTAGAGAAAACAATTCCTGTAGGTATAGAAGACAGTTTCTGTAGGTAGAGAAGACTATTTCTGTATTTAGAGAAAACAGTTCCTCTATGTAGAGAAAACAGCTCTTGTAGTTAGAGAAAACAGTTCTTGTATGTAGAGATGACAGTTCCTGTATGTGGAGAAGACAATTCCTGTAGGTAGATAAAACAGTTCCTGTAGGTATGGAAGACAATTCCTGTAGGTAGAGATTACAGTTCTTGTAGTTAGAGAAGACAGTTCTTGTAGGTAGAGAAAACAGTTCCTGTATATAGAGAAAACAGTTCCTGTAGGTAGATAAGACAGCTCCTTTAGATAGATAAGACAGCTCCTGTAGGTAGACAAGACAGCTTCTGTAGGTAGACAAGACAGCTCCTGTAGGTAGACAAGACAGCTCCTGTAGGTAGAGAAGATAGCTCCTATAGGTAGATAGGACAGCTCGTGTAGGTAAAGACAGCTCCGGTAGGTAGATAAGACAGCTCCTGTAGGTAGAGAAGACAGCTCCTATAGGTAGATAGGACAGCTCGTGTAGGTAGATATAACAGCTCCTGTAGGTAGATAGGACAGCTCCTGTAGGTAGACAAGACAGCTCCTGTAGGTAGAGAAAACAACTCCTGTAGGTAGAGATTACAGTTCCTGTAGATAGAGAAGACAGTTTCTGTAGTTAGGGATTACAGTTCCTGTAGGTAGAGAAAACAGTTCCTGTCTGTAGACATGGCAGTTTCTCTTAGTAGAGAAGACAATTCCTGTAAGCAGAGAAAACAGTTCTTGTAGGTAGAGAAAACAATTCCTGTAGGTAGACACTGCAGTTTCTGTTAGTAGAGAAAACAGTTCTTGTAGGTAAAGATTACAGTTCCTGTAGTTAGGGATTACAGTTCCTATAGTAATCAGTCCCTGGTATCCTTTAGATCAGTTTAATATTGTAGTCAGTCCATGGCATCCTTTAGATCAGTTTAATATTGTAGTCAGTCCCTGGCATTCTTTAAGTCAGTTAACTATTGTAGTCAGTAAATGGCATAATTTAGTCATTTTTCTATTGCAATGAGTCCATGACATCTTTTAAGTCAGTTTACTATTCTAGTCTGTCCATGGCATCCTTTTGATCAGTTTCCTATTGTAATCAATCCTAGGTATTCTTTAAGTCAGTTTACTATTGTAATCAGTCCATGGCATCCTTTAAGGAAGTTTTCTATTGTAGTCAGTCCATGGCATACTTTAAGTCAGTTTACTATTGTAGTCAGTCCATGGCATACTTTCGATCAGTTTACTATTGTAGTCAGTCCATAGTATCCTTTAAGTCAGTTTACTATTTTAGTCAGTCCTTGGCATTCTTCGGATCAATTTACTATTGTAGACAGTCCATAGTATCCTTTAAGTCAGTTTACTATTTTAGTCAGTCCCTGGCATTCTTTAGATCAGTTTACTGTTGTAGTCAGTAAATAGTACTCTTTAAATCAGTTTACTATTGTAGTCAGTCTCTGTCATTCTTTAGATCAGTTTACTATTGTAATCAGTCCCTGTTTTCCTTTAAGTCATTTTCTATTGTAGTCAATCCCAGGTATTCTTTAGATCAGTTTACTGTTGTAGTCAGTCCCTGGTATTCTTTTGATTAGTTTATTATTATAGTCATTCCCTGGTATTCTTTAGACCAGTTTACTATTGTAAACAGTCCCTGGCATTCATTAGATCAGTTTACTACTGTAGTCAGTCCCTGGTATTCTTTAGATCAGTTTACTATTGTAGTCAGTACCTGGTATCTTTTAGATCAGTTCACTATTGTAGTCAGTCCGTGGTATTCTTTAGATTAGTTTACTGATGTAGTCAGTTCCTGGTATTCTTTATGTCAGTTTACTATTTTAGTAAGACCCTGGTATTCTTTAGATCAGTTTACGATTGTAGTTAGTCCCTGGTATTCTTTAGATCAGTTTACTATTGTAGTCAGTCCTTGGTATTACTTAATTCTGTTTATATTGAAGTCAGTCACTGTTATTCTTTAAGTTAATTTACTATTGTAATCAGTCCCTGGTATTCTTTAAATCAGATTCCTATTGTAGTCAGCCCCTGGTATTCTTTAAGTCAGTTTACTATTGTAGTCAGTCCCTGGTATTCTTTAGATTAGTTTACTATTGTAGTCAGTCCCTGGCATTCTTTAGATCAGTTTTCTATTGTAGTCAGTCCCCGGTATCCTTTAAGTCAGTTAACTATAGCAGACAGTCCCTGGTATACTTTAATTCAGTCTACTATTGTCTTAGTTTCCTAGTATCCTTTAAGTCAGTTTACTATTGTAGTCAGTCCCTGCCATTCTTTTGGTCAGTTTACTACTGTAGTCAGCCTCTAGTATTCTTTAAATCAGTTTAGTATTGTAGTCAATCCCTGGTATCCTTTAGATCAGTTTACTATTGTAATCAGTCCTTGGCATTCTATAAGTCAGTTTACTAATGTAGTCAGTCCCTGGTATCCTTTAGATCAGTTTACTATTGTAGTAAATAACTGGTATTCTTTAGATCAGTTTACTATTGTAGTCAGTCCCTGGTATTCTTTAAGTCAGGTAACTATTGTAGTCAGTCTATAATATTCTTTAGATCAGTTTACTATTGTAGTCATTCTATTGTATCCTTTAAGTCAGTTTACTGTTGTAGTTAGTCCATATTATTCTTTTGATCAGTTTACTATTGTAGTCAGTCACTGGTATTCTTTTGATCAGTTTACTATTGTAGTCAGTCACTGGTATTCTTTAAGTCAGTTTCCTATTGTAGTCAGTCCCTGGTATTCTGTAAGTCAGATTAGTATTGTAGTCAGTTAGATCAGTTTACAATTGTAGTCAGTCCCTGGCATCCATTATATCAGTTTACTATTTTAGTCAGTCCATGGCATCCTATAGATCTGTTTACTATTTTAGTCAGTCCATGGCATCCTATAGATCTGTTTACTATTTTAGTCAGTCCATGGCATCCTATAGATCTGTTTACTATTTTAGTCAGTCCATGGCATCCATTAGATCAGTTTACTATTTTAGTCAGTCCATGGCATCCATTATATCAGTTTACTATTTTAGTCAGTCCCTGGCATCCATTAGATCAGTTTACTATTTTAGTCAGTCCATGGCATCCTATAGATCTGTTTACTATTTTAGTCAGTCCATGGCATCCTATAGATCTGTTTACTATTGTAGTCAGTCCCTGGCATTCTTTAATTCAGTTTACTATTGTAGTCAGTAAATGGCATAATTTAGTCATTTTTCTATTGCAATGAGTCCATGACATCTTTTAAGTCAGTTTACTATTCTAGTCTGTCCATGGCATCCTTTTGATCAGTTTCCTATTGTAATCAATCCTAGGTATTCTTTAAGTCAGTTTACTATTGTAATCAGTCCATGGCATCCTTTAAGGAAGTTTTCTATTGTAGTCAGTCCATGGCATACTTTAAGTCAGTTTACTATTGTAGTCAGTCCATGGCATACTTTCGATCAGTTTACTATTGTAGTCAGTCCTTGGCATTCTTTAGAACAGTTTACTATTGTAGTCAGTCACTGGCATTCTTCAGATCATTTTACTATTCTAGACAGTCCATAATTTCCTTTAAGTCAGTTTACTATTTTAGACAGTTTCTGGCATTCTTTAGATCAGTTTACTATTGTAGTCAGAACATAGTATCCTTTAAGTCAGTTTACTATTGTAGTCAGTACCTGGTATTCTTTAGATCAGTTTACTATTCTAGTCAGTCACTGGTATTCTTTAAGTCAGTTTACTATTGTAGTCAGTCCTTGGTATTCTTTAAGTCAGGTAAATTTTGTAGTCAGTCCATGGTATTCTTTAAGTCAGTTTACTATTGTAGTCAGTCCCTGGTATTCTTTAGATCAATTTACATTTGTAGTCAGTCCCTAATATTATTTAAGTCAGTTTACTGTTGTAGTCAGTCCATAGTATTCTTTTGATCAGTTTACTATTGAAGTCAGTCACTGGTATTCTTTAAGTCAGTTTCCTATTGTAGTCAGTCAATGGTATTCTTTAAGTCAGATTACTATTGTAGTCAGTTAGATCAGTGTACAATTGTATTCAGTCCCTGGTATCCTTTAAGTCAGTTTACTATTGTAGTCATTCCCTGGTATCCATTAGATCAGTTTACTATTGTAGTCAGTCCCTGGTATTCTTTAGATCACTTTACTATTGTAGTCAGTCCCTGGAATCCTTTAGATCAGTTTACTATTGGAGTCAATCCCTGGTATCCTTTAAGTCAGTTTGCTATTGTAGTCAGTCCTTGCATCCTATAGATCAGTTTACTATTGTTGTTAGTTAATCGCATTCTTTAGATCAATTTACTATTGTAGTCAGTCCCTGGCATTCTTTAAGTCAGTTTACTAATGTAGTCAGTCCATAGTATCCTTTAAGTCAGTTTACTATTTTAGTCAGTCTCTGGCATTCTTTAGATCAGTTTACTATTGTAGTCAGTACATAGTATCCTTTAAGTCAGTTTACTATTTTAGTCAGTCCCTGGCATTCTTTAGATCAGTTTACTGTTGTAGTCAGTAAATAGTACTCTTTAAATCAGTTTACTATTGTAGTCAGTCTCTGTCATTCTTTAGATCAGTTTACTATTGTAATCAGTCCCTGTTTTCCTTTAAGTCATTTTCTATTGTAGTCAATCCCAGGTATTCTTTAGATCAGTTTACTGTTGTAGTCAGTCCCTGGTATTCTTTTGATTAGTTTATTATTATAGTCATTCCCTGGTATTCTTTAGACCAGTTTACTATTGTAAACAGTCCCTGGCATTCATTAGATCAGTTTACTACTGTAGTCAGTCCCTGGTATTCTTTAGATCAGTTTACTATTGTAGTCAGTACCTGGTATCTTTTAGATCAGTTCACTATTGTAGTCAGTCCGTGGTATTCTTTAGATTAGTTTACTGATGTAGTCAGTTCCTGGTATTCTTTATGTCAGTTTACTATTTTAGTAAGACCCTGGTATTCTTTAGATCAGTTTACGATTGTAGTTAGTCCCTGGTATTCTTTAGATCAGTTTACTATTGTAGTCAGTCCTTGGTATTACTTAATTCTGTTTATATTGAAGTCAGTCACTGTTATTCTTTAAGTTAATTTACTATTGTAGTCAGTCCCTGGTATTCTTTAAGTCAGTTTCCTATAGTAATCAGTCCCTGGTATTCTTTAAGTCAGTTTACTATTGTAGTCAGTCCCCGGTATCCTTTAAGTCAGTTAACTATAGCAGACAGTCCCTGGTATACTTTAATTCAGTCTACTATTGTCTTAGTTTCCTAGTATCCTTTAAGTCAGTTTACTATTGTAGTCAGTCCCTGCCATTCTTTTGGTCAGTTTACTACTGTAGTCAGCCTCTAGTATTCTTTAAATCAGTTTAGTATTGTAGTCAATCCCTGGTATCCTTTAGATCAGTTACTATTGTAGTCAGTCCTTGGCATTCTTTAAGTCAGTTTACTAATGTAGTCAGTCCCTGGTATCCTTTAGATCAGTTTACTATTGTAGTCAGTACCTGGTATTCTTTAGATCAGTTTACTATTGTAGTCAGTCCCTGGTATTCTTTAAGTCAGTTTACTATTGTAGTCAGTCCTTGGTATTCTTTAAGTCAGTCTACTATTGTCTTAGTTTCCTAGTATCCTTTAAGTCAGTTTACTATTGTAGTCAGTCCCTGCCATTCTTTTGGTCAGTTTACTACTGTAGTCAGCCTCTAGTATTCTTTAAATCAGTTTAGTATTGTAGTCAATCCCTGGTATCCTTTAGATCAGTTTACTATTGTAATCAGTCCTTGGCATTCTATAAGTCAGTTTACTAATGTAGTCAGTCCCTGGTATCCTTTAGATCAGTTTACTATTGTAGTAAATAACTGGTATTCTTTAGATCAGTTTACTATTGTAGTCAGTCCCTGGTATTCTTTAAGTCAGTTTACTATTGTCGTCAGTCCTTGGTATTCTTTAAGTCAGGTAACTATTGTAGTCAGTCTATAGTATTCTTTAGATCAGTTTACTATTGTAGTCAGTCTATTGTATCCTTTAAGTCAGTTTACTGTTGTAGTTAGTCCATATTATTCTTTTGATCAGTTTACTATTGTAGTCAGTCACTGGTATTCTTTTGATCAGTTTACTATTGTAGTCAGTCACTGGTATTCTTTAAGTCAGTTTCCTATTGTAGTCAGTCCCTGGTATTCTGTAAGTCAGATTAGTATTGTAGTCAGTTAGATCAGTTTACAATTGTAGTCAGTCCCTGGCATCCATTATATCAGTTTACTATTTTATTCAGTCCATGGCATCCTATAGATCTGTTTACTATTTTAGTCAGTCCATGGCATCCTATAGATCTGTTACTATTTTAGTCAGTCCATGGCATCCTATAGATCTGTTTACTATTTTAGTCAGTCCATGGCATCCATTAGATCAGTTTACTATTTTAGTCAGTCCATGGCATCCATTATATCAGTTTACTATTTTAGTCAGTCCCTGGCTTCCATTAGATCAGTTTACTATTTTAGTCAGTCCATGGCATCCTATAGATCTGTTTACTATTTTAGTCAGTCCATGGCATCCTATAGATCTGTTTACTATTTTAGTCAGTCCATGGCATCCTATAGATCTGTTTACTATTGTAGTCAGTCCTGGCATTCTTTAATTCAGTTTACTATTGTAGTCAGTAAATGGCATAATTTAGTCATTTTTCTATTGCAATGAGTCCATGACATCTTTTAAGTCAGTTTACTATTCTAGTCTGTCCATGGCATCCTTTTGATCAGTTTCCTATTGTAATCAATCCTAGGTATTCTTTAAGTCAGTTTACTATTGTAATCAGTCCATGGCATCCTTTAAGGAAGTTTTCTATTGTAGTCAGTCCATGGCATACTTTAAGTCAGTTTACTATTGTAGTCAGTCCATGGCATACTTTCGATCAGTTTACTATTGTAGTCAGTCCTTGGCATTCTTTAGAACAGTTTACTATTGTAGTCAGTCACTGGCATTCTTCAGATCATTTTACTATTCTAGACAGTCCATAGTTTCCTTTAAGTCAGTTTACTATTTTAGACAGTTTCTGGCATTCTTTAGATCAGTTTACTATTGTAGTCAGAACATAGTATCCTTTAAGTCAGTTTACTATTGTAGTCAGTACCTGGTATTCTTTAGATCAGTTTACTATTCTAGTCAGTCACTGGTATTCTTTAAGTCAGTTTACTATTGTAGTCAGTCCTTGGTATTCTTTAAGTCAGGTAAATTTTGTAGTCAGTCCATGGTATTCTTTAAGTCAGTTTACTATTGTAGTCAGTCCCCGGTATCCTTTAAGTCAGTTTACTATTTTAGTCAGTCCCTAATATTATTTAAGTCAGTTTACTGTTGTAGTCAGTCCATAGTATTCTTTTGATCAGTTTACTATTGAAGTCAGTCACTGGTATTCTTTAAGTCAGTTTCCTATTGTAGTCAGTCAATGGTATTCTTTAAGTCAGATTACTATTGTAGTCAGTTAGATCAGTGTACAATTGTATTCAGTCCCTGGTATCCTTAAGTCAGTTTACTATTGTAGTCATTCCCTGGTATCCATTAGATCAGTTTACTATTGTAGTCAGTCCCTGGTATTCTTTAGATCACTTTACTATTGTAGTCAGTCCCTGGAATCCTTTAGATCAGTTTACTATTGGAGTCAATCCCTGGTATCCTTTAAGTCAGTTTGCTATTGTAGTCAGTCCTTGCATCCTATAGATGAGTTTACTATTGTTGTTAGTTAATCACATTCTTTAGATCAATTTACTATTGTAGTCAGTCCCTGGCATTCTTTAAGTCAGTTTACTAATGTAGTCAGTACATAGTATCCTTTAAGTCAGTTTACTATTGGAGTCAGTCTCTGGCATTCTTTAGATCAGTTTACTATTGTAGTCAGTACATAGTATCCTTTAAGTCAGTTTACTATTGTAGTCAGTCCCTGGCATTCTTTAGATCAGTTTACTATTGTAGTCAGCCCCTCGTATCCTTTAGATCAGTTTACTATTGTAGTCAGTCCTTGGTATTACTTAATTCTGTTTATATTGAAGTCAGTCACTGTTATTCTTTAAGTTAATTTACTATTGTAATCAGTCCCTGGTATTCTTTAAATCAGATTCCTATTGTAGTCAGCCCCTGGTATTCTTTAAGTCAGTTTTCTATTGTAGTCAGTCCCCGGTATCCTTTAAGTCAGTTAACTATAGCAGACAGTCCCTGGTATACTTTAATTCAGTCTACTATTGTCTTAGTTTCCTAGTATCCTTTAAGTCAGTTTACTATTGTAGTCAGTCCCTGCCATTCTTTTGGTCAGTTTACTACTGTAGTCAGCCTCTAGTATTCTTTAAATCAGTTTAGTATTGTAGTCAATCCCTGGTATCCTTTAGATCAGTTTACTATTGTAATCAGTCCTTGGCATTCTATAAGTCAGTTTACTAATGTAGTCAGTCCCTGGTATCCTTTAGATCAGTTTACTATTGTAGTAAATAACTGGTATTCTTTAGATCAGTTTACTATTGTAGTCAGTCCCTGGTATTCTTTAAGTCAGTTTACTATTGTCGTCAGTCCTTGGTATTCTTTAAGTCAGGTAACTATTGTAGTCAGTCTATAGTATTCTTTAGATCAGTTTACTATTGTAGTCAGTCTATTGTATCCTTTAAGTCAGTTTACTGTTGTAGTTAGTCCATATTATTCTTTTGATCAGTTTACTATTGTAGTCAGTCACTGGTATTCTTTTGATCAGTTTACTATTGTAGTCAGTCACTGGTATTCTTTAAGTCAGTTTCCTATTGTAGTCAGTCCCTGGTATTCTGTAAGTCAGATTAGTATTGTAGTCAGTTAGATCAGTTTACAATTGTAGTCAGTCCCTGGCATCCATTATATCAGTTTACTATTTTATTCAGTCCATGGCATCCTATAGATCTGTTTACTATTTTAGTCAGTCCATGGCATCCTATAGATCTGTTTACTATTTTAGTCAGTCCATGGCATCCTATAGATCTGTTTACTATTTTAGTCAGTCCATGGCATCCATTAGATCAGTTTACTATTTTAGTCAGTCCATGGCATCCATTATATCAGTTTACTATTTTAGTCAGTCCCTGGCTTCCATTAGATCAGTTTACTATTTTAGTCAGTCCATGGCATCCTATAGATCTGTTTACTATTTTAGTCAGTCCATGGCATCCTATAGATCTGTTTACTATTTTAGTCAGTCCATGGCATCCTATAGATCTGTTTACTATTGTAGTCAGTCCCTGGCATTCTTTAATTCAGTTTACTATTGTAGTCAGTAAATGGCATAATTTAGTCATTTTTCTATTGCAATGAGTCCATGACATCTTTTAAGTCAGTTTACTATTCTAGTCTGTCCATGGCATCCTTTTGATCAGTTTCCTATTGTAATCAATCCTAGGTATTCTTTAAGTCAGTTTACTATTGTAATCAGTCCATGGCATCCTTTAAGGAAGTTTTCTATTGTAGTCAGTCCATGGCATACTTTAAGTCAGTTTACTATTGTAGTCAGTCCATGGCATACTTTCGATCAGTTTACTATTGTAGTCAGTCCTTGGCATTCTTTAGAACAGTTTACTATTGTAGTCAGTCACTGGCATTCTTCAGATCATTTTACTATTCTAGACAGTCCATAGTTTCCTTTAAGTCAGTTTACTATTTTAGACAGTTTCTGGCATTCTTTAGATCAGTTTACTATTGTAGTCAGAACATAGTATCCTTTAAGTCAGTTTACTATTGTAGTCAGTACCTGGTATTCTTTAGATCAGTTTACTATTCTAGTCAGTCACTGGTATTCTTTAAGTCAGTTTACTATTGTAGTCAGTCCTTGGTATTCTTTAAGTCAGGTAAATTTTGTAGTCAGTCCATGGTATTCTTTAAGTCAGTTTACTATTGTAGTCAGTCCCCGGTATCCTTTAAGTCAGTTTACTGTTGTAGTCAGTCCCTAATATTATTTAAGTCAGTTTACTGTTGTAGTCAGTCCATAGTATTCTTTTGATCAGTTTACTATTGAAGTCAGTCACTGGTATTCTTTAAGTCAGTTTCCTATTGTAGTCAGTCAATGGTATTCTTTAAGTCAGATTACTATTGTAGTCAGTTAGATCAGTGTACAATTGTATTCAGTCCCTGGTATCCTTTAAGTCAGTTTACTATTGTAGTCATTCCCTGGTATCCATTAGATCAGTTTACTATTGTAGTCAGTCCCTGGTATTCTTTAGATCACTTTACTATTGTAGTCAGTCCCTGGAATCCTTTAGATCAGTTTACTATTGGAGTCAATCCCTGGTATCCTTTAAGTCAGTTTGCTATTGTAGTCAGTCCTTGCATCCTATAGATGAGTTTACTATTGTTGTTAGTTAATCACATTCTTTAGATCAATTTACTATTGTAGTCAGTCCCTGGCATTCTTTAAGTCAGTTTACTAATGTAGTCAGTCCATAGTATCCTTTAAGTCAGTTTACTATTTTAGTCAGTCTCTGGCATTCTTTAGATCAGTTTACTATTGTAGTCAGTACATAGTATCCTTTATGTCAGTTTACTATTGTAGTCAGTCCCTGGCATTATTTAGATCAGTTTACTATTGTAGTCAGCCCCTCGTATCCTTTAAGTCAGTTTACTATTGTAATCAGTCAATGGCATTATTTCGATCAGTTTAATATTGTAGTCAGACCCTGGCACTCTTTAAATCAATTTACTATTGTAGTCAGTCACTGGTATCCTTTAGATCAATTTACTATTATAGTCAGTCCCTGGTATCCTTTACATCAGTTTACTATTGTAATCAGTCAATTGCATCCTTTAGATCAGTATACTATTGTAGTCAGTCCCTGGTATGCTTGAAGTCAGTTTACTATTGTTCTCAGTTCCTGGCATCCTCAAGATCATTTTACTATTGTAGGTAGTCCCTATTATCCTTTAGATCAGTTTATTATTGTAGTCAGTCCTTGGTATCCTTTAGATCAGTTTACTATTGTAGTCAGTTCCTGGCATCCTGTCAGTTTACTATTGTAGTCAATCCCTGGTATTCTTTAGATCAGTTTACTATTGTAGTCAGACCCTGGCATCCTTTAGATCAGTTTACTATTGTAGTCAATCCCTGGTATTCTTTAGATCTGTTTACTATTGTAGTCAGTCCCTTGTATCCTTTAAGTCAGTTTACTATTGTAGTTAGTCCCTGGTATTCTTTAGATCAGTTTATTGTTGTAGTCAGTTCCTGGCATCATTCAGATCAGTTTACTATTGTAGTCAGTAAATGGCATCCTTTAGATCAGTTTACTGTTGTAGTCAGTCCCTGCTATTCTTTAGATCAGTTTACTATTTTAGTCAGTCCTTGGAATCCTTTAGATCAGTTTACTATTGTAGTCAGTCCCTGGCATTCTTTAGATCAGTTCACTATTGTAATCAGTCCATGGCATCCTTTAGATCAATTTACTATTGTAGTCAGTCCCTGGTATCCTTTAAGTCAGTTTACTATTGTAGTCAGTCCCTGGCATCCTTTAGATCAGTTTACTATTGTAGTCAGTCTCTAGTATCCTTTAAATCAGTTTACTATTGTAGTCAGTTCCTGGTATCCTTTAAGTCAGTTTACTATTGTAGTCAGTCCCTAGTATCTTTTTAGTTAGTTTCCTATTGTAGTCAGTCCCTGGTATTCTTTAGATCAGTTTACTATTGTAGTCAGTCCCTGGCATCCTTTAGATCAGTTTACTATTGTAGTCAGTCTCTAGTATCCTTTAAATCAGTTTACTATTGTAGTCAGTTCCTGGTATCCTTTAAGTCAGTTTACTATTGTAGTCAGTCCCTAGTATCTTTTTAGTTAGTTTCCTATTGTAGTCAGTCCCTGGTATTCTTTAGATCAGTTTACTATTGTAGTCAGTCCCTGGTATTCTTTAAGTCAGTTTACTATTGTAGTCAGTCCCTGGTATTCTTTAAGTCAGTTAACTATTGTAGTCAGTCCATGGTATTCTTTAAGTCAGTTTACTATTGTAGTCAGTCCCTGGTATTCTTTAAATCAGTTTACTATTGTAGTCATTCCCTGGTATTCTTTAAGTCAGTTTACTGTTGTAGTCAGTCCATAGTATTCTTTTGATCAGTTTACTATTGTAGTGAGTCCCTGATATTCTTTAAGTCAGTTTCCTATTGTAGTCAGTCCCTGGTATTCTTTAAGTCAGATTACTATTGTAGTCAGTTAGATCAGTTTACAATTGTAGTCAGTCCCTGGTATCCTTTAAGTCAGTTTACTATTGTAGTCAATCCCTGGTATACTTTAAGTCAGTTTACTATTGTAGTTAGTCCATGGATCCTTTAGATCAGTTTTCTATTGTAGTCAGTCCCCGGTATCCTTTAAGTCAGTTTTCTATTGTAGTCAGTCCCCGGTATCCTTTAAGTCAGTTAACAATTGTAGTCAGTCCCAGGCATCATTTAGATCAGTTTACTATAGTAGTCAGTCCCTAGTGTCCTTTAAGTCAGTTTACTATAGCAGTCAGTCCCTGGTATACTTTAATTCAGTTTACTATTGTCGTAGTTTCCTAGTATCCTTCACATCACTTTACTATTGTAGTCAGTCCCTGGCATTCTTTAGATCAATTTACTATTGTAGTCAGCCCCTGGTATTCTTTAAATCAGTTTAGTATTGTAGTCAGTCCCTGGTATCCTTTAGATCAGTTTTCTATTGTAGTCAGTCCCTGGTATCCTTTAGATCAGTTTACTATTGTAATCAGTCCCTGGTATTCTTTAAGTCAGTTTACTGTTGTAGTCAGTCCATAGTATTCTTTTGATCAGTTTACTATTGTAGTCAGTCACTGGTATTCTTTAAGTCAGTTTCCTATTGTAGTCAGTCCCTGGTATTCTTTAAGTCAGATTACTATTGTAGTCAGTTAGATCAGTTTACAATTGTAGTCAGTCCCTGGTATCCTTTAAGTCAGTTTACTATTGTAGTCAGTCCTTGGCATTCTTTAGATCAGTTTACTATTGTAGTCAGTCAATCGCATTCTTTAGTCATTTTACTATTGTAGCCAGTCCATGGGATCATTTAAGTCAGTTTACTATTCTAGTCTGTCAATGGCATCCTTTAGATCAGTTTTTTATTGTCGTCAGTCCTAGGCATTCTTTAAGTCAGTTTACTATTGTAGTCAGTCCATGGCATACTTTAAGTCACATCACTACTGTACTCAATCCATGGCTTGGTTTAGGTCAGTTTATTATTGTAGTCAGTCCCTGGAATGGTTTAGATCACATAGCTGTTGTAGTCAACTCTTCCCTTATTTAGGTCAGGTCACTATTGTAGTCAGTCTGTATTATAATTTAGGTCAGTCACTCTGTCATGTGCATGTCCCTTGAGGAACTTTGCCTCCCTAACAGCTCTCCTGTAAGCCTCTTGGTTGTAAGCAAGATGCCCTGCTGCTGTATCCTTTCGCAGATGAAGAACAATGATGCCTTGCAGCCATCTTTGCCTTGGTCTTCCTCTTTCTTTTTTCCCATTGTGTACCCTTCTAGTACTATTCTCTAAATGATCATGACATTTAATATGTCCAAAATATTTAAGTTTTCTTTATTTAATCTTCCTTACTAGCCAACCTTCAATTTTAAGTTCTTGTAGTATGGATATATTTGTTATTCTTTGTGTCCATGATATTTGAAAGACTATTCTGTAGCATTTACATTCAAAGGCATTTATGTGTTTCTCAGATGTTTTGTTAAGTGTCCAGGTCTCACAGACATATGTTGCATTGGGAAAGATGCATGCCCTTAAAAATCTTATTTTTGTAGATCTGTCTGGCTCCAATATACCTAAAATGAATAAAATTTTACACAAACACCATTTCCTCACAGAAGATATACACTATTTATTTACAATTAATTTACAATCTACAATAAACTGAAAACATGAAAACACAAGTGGGCGGTGAGCTATAAGCTTAGGAAAACTTACCAAAAATTAAAATGTTACAAAAATACAAAAATTGGCTCTGAAATCAACCACATGGGTGTCTCGTGTCAACATTTTTTGTTTTTTTTTATACCAGAAGGAAGTAATACTACTGACTTTGCCAGATTTGTAAGTATAGTTTGGTTAAATTCAAAATTCGAGACCAACATGTCCCAATGCACAAAGAGTAGGGTAATGAAATCATGCGTACCCCATCCACGAAAAGGACACAAAGAGTTCTGATGAGAATATGTGTTCTAATGTTTTATATTTATGACACTGAAAAAGTGTGAGAGAGTGAAACACAGTCATTTAGTTAACAATGATTGATGATATTAATTTAGTGGCAAAGATCTGGAAAAATAAGAAAAAAATATTGTTTTGGAAACATTAATTATCTGAGGGCGAACAAAATTTATTTTCAAGAAGTGAAGCTAGCGCATGTGCTGGTCTGATATTTGCCTTTCCCGATACAACTTTTTTGAAAGTTCAGTGAGGACAATTAAAGTAACAAAATCCTTAAATCCAACCTGTGAGCCACACCTGAAATAATATACTAAATCCATGAGATGAAAATATTATCACATTCACACATACAACACACTTTGCAAGTTAACATATGTACATCAATAGAACTACTGCAGACACTCTGCAGACATACCCCGAATGTTACTCAAGTTCAGAGCTGTAAAGAAAGTGAAAGCCTAAAGGCAGCATGTAATAGAATTCTAAGAGATATTGAAAAAGCTTGAAGTTCAAATAACAAATATTACTTATAAGTTTTATGTGAGATGAAAGGGTATTCAAGAGGTGAGCTGTAGAGTAAGCAAGGCTTTTTGTATATAAGTCAAGCTTAGACTGTGGGAGAAGATAATTGTTTAGATGCTGACAATGTTTTGGATTAGATTTAAACACTGAACACAAATAAGGCCAAAAATTATGGGACAGAATTTTGTGAACTAATTTGCTTTTGTTGAAAATGAGTTTACTTTGAGAGGTAGAATTCTGAGCTGTTTGTGCTGATCTGATATTTGCCTTTCCCGATACAACTTTTTTGAAAGTTCAGTGAGGACAATTAAAGTAACAAAATCCTTAAATCCAACCTGTGAGCCACACCTGAAATAATATACTAAATCCATGAGATGAAAATATTATCACATTCACACATACAACACACTTTGCAAGTTAACATATGTACATCAATAGAACTACTGCAGACACTCTGCAGACATACCCCGAATGTTACTCAAGTTCAGAGCTGTAAAGAAAGTGAAAGCCTAAAGGCAGCATGTAATAGAATTCTAAGAGATATTGAAAAAGCTTGAAGTTCAAATAACAAATATTACTTATAAGTTTTATGTGAGATGAAAGGGTATTCAAGAGGTGAGCTGTAGAGTAAGCAAGGCTTTTTGTATATAAGTCAAGCTTAGACTGTGGGAGAAGATAATTGTTTAGATGCTGACTATGTTTTGGATTAGATTTAAACACTGAGCACAAATAAGGCCAAAAATTATGGGACAGAATTTTGTGAACTAATTTGCTTTTGTTGAAAATGAGTTTACTTTGAGAGGTAGAATTCTGAGCTGTTTGTGCTGATCTGTAGTCTGTGCTGATCTGTAGTTTGTGCTGGGTGCATGTTGTGATTAAGATGTACAGCTTGTTTTTAAGTAGGTAAAGCTTTTGTTGTGTTGACTTTGAGCACTCATCCCATGCAGTGGAACAGTATGTTTGTCTTTGCAACATTTAGTGTTTTTGTCTTGTTTGATAAAATGTTTAATTTTGACCAGTTGGTAAACTTTTTTTCTCGCAATGAATTTTGTAGACTTTGTACATGTGAGTTTCAAGTTAACTGTTGGTCAGTAGTAAGACCTAGAGTTTGATGTGAGTTTTTAAGTGTTGGTCAGTAGTAAGACCTAGAGTTTGATGTGAGTTTTTAAGTGTTGGTCAGTAGTAAGACCTAGAGTTTGATGTGAGTTTCAAGTTAACTGTTGGTCAGTAGTAAGACCTAGAGTTTGATGTGAGTTTTTAAGTGTTGGTCAGTAGTAAGACCTAGAGTTTGATGTGAGTTTTTAAGTGTTGGTCAGTAGTAAGACCTAGAGTTTGATGTGAGTTTTTAAGTGTTGGTCAGTAGTAAGACCTAGAGTTTGATGTGAGTTTTTAAGTGTTGGTCAGTAGTAGGACATAGAGTTTGATGTGAATTTAAAGTTAAGTGTTGGTCAGTAGTAGGACATAGAGTTTGATGTGAATTTAAAGTTAAGTGTTGGTCAGCAGTAAGACCCAGAATTTGATGTGAGTTTCAAGTTTAGTGTTGGTAGTAGTAAGACATAGTTACATATGAGTTTCAAGTTTAGTGTTGGTCAGTAGTAAGACATAGAGTTACATATGAGTTTTAAGTTTAGTGTTCGTAGTAGTAAGACATAGAGTTACATATGAGTTTTAAGTTTAGTGTTGGTCAGTAGTAAGACATAGAGTTAGATGTGAATTTAAAGTTAAGTGTTGGTCAGTAGTAAGACATAGAGTTACATATGAGTTTTAAGTTTAGTGTTGGTAGTAGTAAGACATAGAGTTACATATGAGTTTTAAGTTTAGTGTTGGTAGTAGTAAGACATAGAGTTACATATGAGTTTCAAGTTTAGTGTTGGTCAATAGTAAGACATAGAGTTTGATGCTCTAGGATTATTTATCAAAAACTAAAGTAGAAATAGTGTCACAAATAAGAAAGAAAAACTGAATAAAAACAGTGTTAATGTACACTGGACAGATCTGAAACGAACTCATATATTTGTATGTCAAAGCAGGTTAATGTTATCCACTTAGTCAATCACATATGAACATACAAGATGTGTGAAACCAACTGGTTGCTTAGTTCACTGTGTTCCAAATTTATGGTCAAATAATATGGGTCAGATTCTCCAACATGACACATCATGATGATGATATAGCCTAGTATGCTCTACGCTCTAAGTTCAGAATTTGACAGATAAAAGAGATGACGACTGCAGTAAAACTGTTTCAGATCATAAAGGTAGATAGAGGTGTACAGTGCAGTTTTACAAGGCGGAAGAAGGAGTGAGTAAGTGAGAAAAAATGAAAGATAGTACGAAACTAAGATGAAAATGTATAAATGAAAAACATACAATATCCATATTTCAGCATGAGCCTTTTTCAAGGATTATATACACAAACGAGACAAAACATATAACTAAACGATAAACTTATCTTAGTGGCATCCTCCAGAAAGTAGGAACACAAGTATGCGTGTCCCTCAGACGAGGCATAGAGACCCGGGGGGGGTGGGGCACAGAGGAAAGAAAATGAAGCCAATCAAGAAGAAGAGGCCGAGAAAAACAGGTGGGAGGGGGAGAGAAACAGGAGAATAGCAATAGACACCTGTAACCTTCTAGAGAAACAGGTGTCGGGGGGGGGGGGGTGGGTTTGTGGGGAGAGGCAGGGAAGCAGACAGATAATATGAAACTGGTGAATAGGACAAGACCCGGAGGAGCAAAAACACCTATAACCCACCAGAGAAGAAGAGAAGGTGGTGGTAAAGAGTAGGAGGGAAGTTAGGAGAAAGAAACACGAAAGTAGAGCATAAATCACAGAAAAAAGTGGAAAACGAAAGAAGTTACAGAAAGCTGAAGACATTGTTAATTCCAGCTGGGTGGAGACAGCCAGTCTGGAAAATAAGGCGCTGTTCTAGGACCCTCCGAGATCGTACATCAGCAGAACAAGAGCGGATCGCACTAACAGAAATTTCCTGCTTTCCCCTGTGGTTGCTAAGGCAAAAGTATTTAGCCATAGGTGTCCAAGACCTCTTAGAAATGTTGTTAAGATGTTGATTCCCCCCCCCCCCTTTTCTCTATGCCTCATCTGAGAGACACGCATTCTTGTTTTCCTACTTTCTGGAGGATGCCACTAAGATAAGTTTGTCTCATTTGTGTATGTAATCCTCAAAAAAGGCTCATGCGAAATATTGGATGTTGTAATTTTTTCATTTATACATTCTCATCTTACTCTCATACTTTCTATTCGTTTTTTCTCACTTACTCCTTCTGCCGCCTTGTAAAACTGCACCATATACCTCTATTTACCTTCATTAAGTTCACTACATCCAGAGATAGACTTATGATCTGTTAACATCATTATGTAAACTAGTAGAATTTGATAGTTTGCATCATGTAATTCGTTATATCGATGCATCTTCACCCATTTTATAACCTCAACAATGTCAGGTATAGCAGCAACATGCTTTTCTATCATACTTCTTTCTTTAGCTACAACCTTGGTAGGTTTGATCTGTTACTTTGTCTGTCCTGTCTACTGATGCATGTTGTCTGATCTGTTACTTTGTCTGTCCTGTCCACTACAACAAGCAGTCAAGTTATAAAACTAATTATTTCTATCTATATAAGACACACTAACCACCCTTCATCTTATACCCAGTTGTTCTCATCACCCTTTGTCTTATACCTAGTTGTTCTCATCACCCTTTGTCTTATACCCAGTTGTTCTCATCACCCTTCATCTTATACCCAGTTGTTCTCATCACCCTTCGTCTTATACCCAGTTTTTCTCATCACCCTTTGTCTTATACCTAGTTGTTCTCATCACCCTTTGTCTTATACCTAGTTGTTCTCATCACCCTTCATCTTATACCCAGTTGTTCTCATCACCCTTCATCTTATACCCAGTTGTTCTCATCACCCTTCATCTTATACCCAGTTGTTCTCATCATCCTTCATCTTATACCCAGTTGTTCTCATCACCCTTCGTCTTATACCCAGTTGTTCTCATCACCCTTCATCTTATACCCAGTTGTTCTCATCACCTTTTGTCTTATACCCCTTTGTTTTTAGAGCTCCTCCTTGAAGACGCACCTCTGTACCGTACCCACTGTGATTATTTTCCTTGTTTAGTTCACATTTTCCAATGTGAACATGTGTGTGGCCCCATCTGTCACTGCCCAGAACTAACACTCGAGCCCCTGCACAGCCTGAACAGGTCGCTGTGGTGTATGTCAGCTGACTTGAGAAGCGACACTTCATAAATCTTCGCGTACACTGACCTACACTGACATGTTTGCTACATCCATGTGGGTGGGACACAATTACAGTGACCAGTTGCCCGGTGTCACCTTTTGCTGATGTCCTTCGCCTATATGGCCGAGGGGATGGCCTGTACTGGGACACTAGTCTCTTCTCAAGACTCTCACAAAGAATAATATTTTGTCGCAGTTTGTCAGCCAAACTGAGGTCATGGGTCACAAATATCAGAAGACAACTGTCTTCTTCTGTGCAGTTCACACGTGACACTTCACTGAGTGTGATGACACCACTACATGTGTCGGGGGGGGGGGGGTTGTGGGGAGAGGCAGGGAAGCAGACAGATAACATGAAACTGGTGAACAGGACAAGACCCAGAGGGGCAAAAACACCTATAACCCGCCAGAGAAGAAGAGAAGGTGGCGGTAAGGAGGGGGAGGGAAGCTAGGAGAAAGAAACAAGAAAGTAGAGCATAAATCACAGAAAAAAAGTGGAAAACTAAAGAAGTTACAGAAAGCTGAAGACATTGTTAATTCCAGCTTGGTGGAGACAGCCAGTCTGGAAAATAAGGCGCTGTTCTAGGACCCTCCGAGATCGTACATCAGCAGAACAAGAGCGGATCGCACTAACAGAAATTTCCTGCTTTCCCCTGTGGTTGCTAAGGCAAAAGTATTTAGCCATAGGTGTCCAAGACCTCTTAGAAATGTTGTTAAGATGTTGATTCCCCCCCCCCCCTTTTCTCTATGCCTCATCTGAGAGACACGCATTCTTGTTTTCCTACTTTCTGGAGGATGCCACTAAGATAAGTTTTTCGTTTAGTTATATGTTTTGTCTCATTTGTGTATGTAATCCTCAAAAAAGGCTCATGCAAAATATTGGATGTTGTATTTTTTTCATTTATACATTCTCATCTTACTCTCATACTTTCTATTCGTTTTTTCTCACTTACTCCTTCTGCCGCCTTGTAAAACTGCACCATATACCTCTATTTACCTTCATTAAGTTCACTACATCCAGAGATAGACTTATGATCTGTTAACATCATTATGTAAACTAGTAGAATTTGATAGTTTGCATCATGTAATTCGTTATATCGATGCATCTTCACCCATTTTATAACCTCAACAATGTCAGGTATAGCAGCAACATGCTTTTCTATCATACTTCTTTCTTTAGCTACAACCTTGGTAGGTTTGATCTGTTACTTTGTCTGTCCTGTCTACTGATGCATGTTGTCTGATCTGTTACTTTGTCTGTCCTGTCCACTACAACAAGCAGTCAAGTTATAAAACTAATTATTTCTATCTATATAAGACACACTAACCACCCTTCATCTTATACCCAGTTGTTCTCATCACCCTTTGTCTTATACCTAGTTGTTCTCATCACCCTTTGTCTTATACCCAGTTGTTCTCATCACCCTTCATCTTATACCCAGTTGTTCTCATCACCCTTCGTCTTATACCCAGTTTTTCTCATCACCCTTTGTCTTATACCTAGTTGTTCTCATCACCCTTTGTCTTATACCTAGTTGTTCTCATCACCCTTCATCTTATACCCAGTTGTTCTCATCACCCTTCATCTTATACCCAGTTGTTCTCATCACCCTTCATCTTATACCCAGTTGTTCTCATCACCCTTCGTCTTATACCCAGTTGTTCTCATCACCCTTCGTCTTATACCCAGTTGTTCTCATCACCCTTCATCTTATACCCAGTTGTTCTCATCACCTTTTGTCTTATACCCCTTTGTTTTTAGAGCTCCTCCTTGAAGACGCACCTCTGTACCATACCCACTGTGATTATTTTCCTTGTTTAGTTCACATTTTCCAATGTGAACATGTGTGTGGCCCCATCTGTCACTGCCCAGAACTAACACTCGAGCCCCTGCACAGCCTGAACAGGTCGCTGTGGTGTATGTCAGCTGACTTGAGAAGCGACACTTCATAAATCTTCGCGTACACTGACCTACACTGACATGTTTGCTACATCCATGTGGGTGGGACACAATTACAGTGACCAGTTGCCCGGTGTCACCTTTTGCTGATGTCCTTCGCCTATATGGCCGAGGGGATGGCCTGTACTGGGACACTAGTCTCTTCTCAAGACTCTCACAAAGAATAATATTTTGTCGCAGTTTGTCAGCCAAACTGAGGTCATGGGTCACAAATATCAGAAGACAACTGTCTTCTTCTGTGCAGTTCACACGTGACACTTCACTGAGTGTGATGACACCACTACATGTGTCAGGTGTACGGCCTCTGTCAAAGAAAAAATCACATGTGCTGTGATGTCCCTCAAACTCATCAGAGACAACCTGGGCGGCTGTCCGTACGTAAATATGAGCAAACTCTGTTTTTGGTGTCGGCGACATGTGACATTCTTTACACGAGCATATTTTCATTGTTCTGCTGCTCACCCAGTGTACATACCCAGTTCCTGTTATCATCATGTTGCTCGTACTCTCACTGTAACATCGGTCAAATTTCTCACCATCACCCGAGATCTCAGGTAGCTTCTCACTGATACACTTGACTGACACTCTCTTCTCACTGACACGCTTGACTGACACACGGACAGTTAAGGCTGACACAGCTCGGATCAAATCTTTGACATCAACATCCTCAAAACGTCCAGGAAGACAGTTCAAAGTAAACTTGTCTACAGGTATCAGTTTCTGATGACCTGGGTTCTTCTCACAGGTGCTGTAATGTTGATAAAGTTCTGTCTCTCCTCCACAACTGACTTCAACTTCCCATCGTCCTGACAGATAAATTAAACATTATTAGAACTACAGTCATGACATGCACACAGCAGATATTAAAACATCTAACCGCCTGGTACATAAATACAAATATAATACTAACTACACTACTCATCATCATCATGTGCCTTCTCTAGAACGAAGGTTGGAGGTAATGAATCTCCAGTTCCCTCGCTCTCTCATTTTGATGGTGCCTTCAGCCAGGCTGTGTCCTGTCTATTCTCGTATGTTGTCTTCCCATCATCCTCTGTCTTCCTCGTGCTCTTTTTTTCCTTCCACCTTTCTTTCTAGTATGGTGTCCAGTATGTTGTTATGTCTTTTTGTAATGGCCAAAGTATTTTGTTTTCTGCATACTTATTTCTTTGAGAAGTTCACATTGCAGTCAGTCAGTCTTCTTCTTCTTCTTCTTCGTTCGCACTGTCTGTCTATATCTGCAGTCCTGTCTCTTGGATAAATTTCACTGTTTTTTGTAACTCATGTATGGAACCGTAGAGCTTATCTTCTTTAGTGGTTTCACTGGGCCAGTAATTATTTCTCAGTGTCTCGTAGTTGATGCAGTTCTGGAGGATATGTTCCACGGTTTGGGGCACCTGGGCACATGTACATAGATTAGTAGTACCAACCTTAAACTTTGTATACATATGACTTCGGAGTCGGCTGTGTCCTGTTCGGAGACGGAAGATGGTGACTTGTTCCTTTCTGTTTAGCATGTGATAGTCATCATGTGGTGGTGTTTGTGGCTTCCTGTAGGTTTTTATCATGCTTTTCTTCTGATTATAGGTGACTGGTATGTCTGGTTGCTCCATTTCAGTGCCCTCTTTGGCCAGATGGTCAGCTTTCTCATTGCCTGGTATCCCACAGTGGGAGGGAATCCACTGCAAAGTGACTCCATGTTGTAAGCCAATTTTTGACAAGGCATCCTTAAGGTCTGGTAGTTTGTTGCACTGAAGAGCCTCCAGTACTGATCTTGCATCTGTGAGAATTACTACAGGACATGTATCAATTCTGGAGTCTGATAGTTTTTCAACTGCAGCAATAATTGCCCTAACTTCTGCATCAAAGTTGTTGCAGTATTTACCAGTGGGTATGGAAATCTTGTCAATGGTGTTGTTTGGATATTCAATATATGCTCCTGCCCCACCATTTTTTATGGCATTATGTGCAGATCCGTCTGTATACACACGTATCCAGGTGTCACATGGATATTTGTCATCTAGAACACTAAGTGTGGCTACTGATCTTACAAGACTGCTCTGCATCTCACCATTCTGCACACCTTTCACTTCAGTCTGAATAGTTATTTGTGTATAATCTGCTTCTTTCCATGGTGTATGCTCTGGTACAGATGATAATGGAGTGACTACAGTTGGAAGGTCAGGTATCAGCTTACGCATACGCTTGGCCTGATGAATGAAGCTGCTTCTTTTAAGCCGTCCTAATGCCAAGTTATTGAATCTCTCCTTCAGGGGATGGCTTACAGAGCTAAGGAATTTTTCTCCCATGGTCATGACCTTTGTGTCTCTACGTTCCTTTAGCGGTTGAACACCAACTATTTTCTGCATTTCTACTATTGGTGTGGACCTCATGGCACCTGTGATAATCCGTAGTGACTGATTTTGAACCTTGTCTAGATTATGCAGCGTAGTGTTTGATGCTGTGCACCAAGATGTTGAGCCATATTCTAAATGTGGTAGAATACTTTGCTGATATACATTCTTGAGGATTCTTTCACTAGCTCCCCATGTGGTTCCACTCAATTTTCTTAATATGGCTAGTTTTCTTCTGGCTTTTGCTTCTGCACTGTTGATGTGTTGCTTCCAAGTCAGTTTTGAGTCAAGAGTCACTCCTAAGTAAGTGGGTTGGTTGTCCATCCTTAAGGGTATTTCATTTAAAAGATCTTACCTGCTTTCTGTTTAGATGAGAGGGTGAACAGAGTGGTACTTGATTTCTCTGTGTTGATACTTACACACCATTTGTTTGTCCATGATGTCAAGATGTCTGCTGCTCTTTGGAGTCTCTGTGTAGCAACTGTCGCATATTCATCTATACACCACATGACCAGATCATCTGCATACATTGCTGCTTTGATTCCATAGGGAAGTTCCTTGACCAGGTCATTAATGAATACAAGGAATAGTGTAGGCGAAAGGACTCCTCCTTGTGGTACACCGTGTCGCAGAAGTACTTTCTGGCTTTTGTGTCCATCCATTACTACTCTAGCTCTTCTATTGTGTAAATAGGACTTTATCCAGTTGTACAGTCTTCCATTCACATTGCAGTTTCTTAGTTTCCACAACAGACCTTTTTTCCATACTTTATCAAATCCACGTTTATAGCACTATCAAAGAAACCAGGTGCAAAGGAATGTGATGACCACCGGACTATCAGCCTCTCATGTCACATAATGAAGCTACTTCTGAGAATCATTATGAGAAGAACAAGGAAAAAGATAAAAATGGAAATAGCAGATGAACAGTTTGGATTTGTTGAAGGAAAGGGAACACACAATGCCATTTATGCTTTACGAACACTAACAGAAAGAGCTTTAGAAGTACAGAAAGATCTCTACTTATGCTTCATTGATTACACCAAGGCATTTGACAAGGTGAAACATAATGAAATTATTAAAATGCTTGAAGACATCAATATAGATGGCAAAGACCTGAGGATTGTAAAACATCTATACTGGCAGCAGGAAGCAGCAGTTCGAGTTGAAAATAGAAATGGAAAATATCAACCTATAACAAGGAGTGTGACAAGGATGTGTACTATCTCCAGATCTTTTTTCTCTGTACAGTGAGAATATTCTAAGAACGATTATCACAGAACCAGGCATAAAAATTGGAGGATACAATATTAACAACCTTCGGTATGCTGACGACACAGTACTGATAGCGGAGAACCAACAAGACCTGCAAAATCTCTTGGATAAAGTCCCCAAAGAAAGTGAACAGAAAGGCCTTACTTTGAACATCAAAAAGACAGAGACTATGGTTATATCTAAGAAACAGAATCCACCAGCATGCAGTATAAAATTAAATGGAACTATTCTAAAGCAGGTGCAGAAATTCAAATACCTTGGAGCAGTAATAACTTCAGATGGGAAATGCAGAATAGAAATTAGGAACAGAATAAAGACTGCATTTCAGAGAATGAGAAACATATTATCCAACAAATCCTTATCAATGAATGTTAGAAAACGAGTCCTAAAATGCTATACTGAACCTATCCTGTAATATGGAAGTGAATCACGGACAATAGGCAAGTCTGCACAAAAATCATTGGAAGCAGCAGAAATGTGGTTTATTAGAAGAATGTTGCGAATCCCCTGGACAGCAAAAATAACTAATGACGAATGTATGAGAAGAGCTGGAGAGACAAAAAATCTTGTCACAAAAGATAAGAGAGAGACAATGTACTTTCATAGGACATGCAATGAGAAGAGGGGGCAGTGAAAATATTATAACAGCAGGAAAAATAGAAGGAAGAAGATCAAGAGGAAGACCAAGAGAAATTATACTGGACAGTCTGACGGGATGGTGTGAGAGGAGATCACCAACTGTGTTGATGGCCAGCATGAAGGATCGTGTGCTCTGGAGAAGCATAATAGCCAACGGCAGTCGGCACGGCACCTGATGACAATGATCATTCCAAGACAGTCATCTCTAGATTATCATCATGTTTAATGTGTCCAAAATATTTAAGTTTTCTCTGTTTAATCCACTTTACTAGCCAACGTTCTTCAATATTAAGTTCTTGTAGTGTGGATATATTTGTTATTTTTATGTGTCAATGATAATTGAAGAACTCTTCTGTAGCATTTACATTCAAAGGCATTTATGTGTTTCTCAGCTGTTTTGTTAAGTGTCCAGGTCTCACAGGCATATGTTGCCATGGGAAAGATCCATGCCTTTAAAAATCTTATTTTTGTAGTTCTGTCTGTTCCTCTCCACAGATTCCTTAGTTGTTTTACTTTCTGAAGAGCGATAGTTGTCCTTCTTTTAATTTCCCTCTTTGTATCTCCATTATTAGTTAGTAGTGATCCAAGATCATGATAATTTAAATGCCATGATAATTTAGAGAAGACCGTATTGGAAGGATACATAATGGGAAAAAGAAAAAGAGGAAGACCAAGACAGAGATGGCTGCAAGACATCGTTGACGATCTGGAAATGGATGCAGCAGCAGCAGGCCATCTTGCTCACAACCGAGAGGCCTACAGGAGTGCTGTTTGGGAGACAAAGTTCCGCAAGGGACCATTTTAGCCTCAGGTCAATGATGCGCTCCATCGTTTTGCATAGGCAGCTAGTGAGACTGATTGGCCTGTAGCTGGAGGCAGTATCACTGTTTTTCCCTGGTTTTAGCAGTGGTACCATGCTTGCTTCCTTCCAGATTTGAGGTAACTTACCTGTGCTCCAGCACATATTGAAAATATCCAACAGCTTTCCCATTGCTGCCACTCCCAGGTTCTTGATCATTTCATTGGACACTCCATCTGGTCCTGGTGATTTCCTTGGTTTCAGTTTACTAACTGCTAGGTCTAACTCACTGCGGGTGATTGGTGCATCCATGACCTCCACTTTTCTGACTTGTTCCTCCTCTTTCTGTGGCTCGATGCGCACTGTACGCTCCTTCTCTGGATGGATATCAATGTTGCAGTCCTGTGCAAACATGCGAGCAAAGTGATCTGCTACCTGCTTACCTGTAAGAGTTTTCCCATCCTCTATTAGTGTAATCTTTGTACTTCTTCCAGTACTCTCATCATTTAACTGTTTGATTAGTTTCCACAGTTTCCTTCCATCCTTTTCAAAGTTTAGGGACTCTGTTTTCTCTCTCCAACTTTCCCATCTGGCTTGCAGCTTTGCTCTCTGAAATTTGGCTTTAGAATGTTGGTAATTATTGTGGTGTTCTTGGCATGGTCTATTTTCTGCTTGCTTTCGAGCTGCTTCCACGTCATCATGGAGTTTTCCCAGCTCACTAGACCAGTATGGTTTATAGTACCTGCGAGCTCCTCTGGGAATGGTTTCACGAGCGGCCTGAAGGATACAAGCATTGAACTCCTTCACTATGCTGTTAATATCCTTACCTTCTATGGACAGCTGTCCCACCAGGATACCTGTACGATGTCTGTACATTGTCCAGTTTGCTTTTTTATAGTTCCATCTGGGGAGAGGGTTACTGGTGTTAAGGAGTTCATTTTCTATTGTCAGGAAGACTGGTCGATGGTCGCTACCTCCAAGTTGTTTTCCAACTTCACGTGTAATGTTCCACTTCAGATCTGGAGAGTGGAATGCCAGATCTGGTGTTGATTTTGTATGCCAAGCCCTTGAGTAAAATGTTGGGGCATCCATTGGCTGGTTGATCAGGAGAAGTCCATTATCATCCTGCCAGCTCTCAACTTCCTCTCCTCTCTTGTCTATGTGGTCATAGCCCCAGCTCTGGGAATGACTGTTAAAATCACCACAGACCATCAGTCTCTCTTTGTGTGGGATTGTTCCTAAAGCAAGTGGGCGGTCATTAGGACAGTAATAGTTAAGGAGGTGGAAATCTGTATTACTACTTTTTAGATGGATCATCTGGTACTCGGCTCCTTCCATGTACACTCCCACCTGACATGCGCTGATGTTATTCTTAACAAGTGTGAGTACTCCTCCTTTTCTTCTGTCCTGTCGGTCTGATCTAAAACACTGGTAGCCTCTGATTTTAAAGGCGGCATCTTTGGTTAGGTGTGTCTCCTGTATGCAGCATATACTTACCTGTTCTGCAAAAAGTATGTTCTCTAGTTCAACCTTTTTGCTATAGCCATCTCTAACACTGCTGACACCCTCAGCATTCCACTGCATTATTTTAAGTTCTTGCTTTTTGGCTGTTTTCTTCTGTTGTATTTTTTGGCCAGTAGCTCTACTCTCATGTCTCCTGACTCCACAAGACGAACTGAGAGGACCTCCAGTAGCATTGGGTGGACCCTTTCGAGGCAGGGGGCCCGGCACTGCACCTGCCTGGTTAGTCTTCACAGGGCGAGCACCATGTTTGAAAACTGTAGATATAGACATTTCATTAGCGATAATGCGTGTTACCCTGATTTTTGCGATGCGCCTTTTGGCTGGGTAACTCCGACTTCAGCACCTTTCCTTGCTAGGGCAGACTGTGGTCTTGCTCGGACTGCCATGAAGACAGTGTGGCTGGCCTGGCCAAAACTTTGTTTTCCAGCCTCTGGTGGCTGTACTTAAACCCCTTCTCCATGTCAGATGGTTTGAGACAGTTCCACAAAGACACTCTGACTCTGAGATGAGGAATCTGATGAGTGCTTCAACGATATCCATTCCCCGCCACCTATAGTCTACTGGCTCTGTTTTGTTCACATCATTCTGATAGCCATTGTTGTAAAGACCCATAGGCTTGTCACATCCTGGATTCATTGGTTTCACACCAGACTTCCCCCATCCCCGCCAGAGATCTCCATGTCCCCATCCGTCCACCAACCTGACATTACATTTTGCAAAAATAACAATTACAATTAGTGTTGATTGCTACAAGTTTCTGGGCTACAGAGGTAGGTCAGAGTTTTTAAGCAAACAGATCTATGTTCCCTGTCTCACAAACACTGTGTTAAGATAAGTGTGCTCTTAACACAGTTGTTCCCAGGGGGAAGTCAGTCATTTGCATGTCCCTTGTGGAACTTTGCCTCCCTAACAGCTTTCCTGTAGGTTTGTAAGCAAGATGCCCTGCTGCTGATGCATCCATTTGCAGACAATCAATGATGTCTTGCAGCAAATTAATGAACTCACAGGCAGGAAAACAAAATATACCATAGGATGCCTGAAATCAAAAGAAGGTAAAATGTTAATGGAAAAAGAAGACATTGTGGACATGTGGATAGAGTATATCGGTGAGCTATATGGAGGAGAAAGACCAGAATTAACACCAGATACTGAAAACTGTGATTGACCACCAATACTTGAAGATGAAATCATAGATGCCATCAAACACATGAAGAAAGGAAAAGTGACTGGGCCTGATAATATAACAATAGAAGAAATAGAGGCACTAGAGGAGACAGGAATAAAAATAATAACCAAGTTACTGAATGACATTTACAACAGTGGTTATATTCCCAGTGACCTGCTTAAATCCACGTTTATAGCACTACCAAAGAAACCAGGTGCAAAGGAATGTGATGACCACCGGACTATCAGCCTCTCATGTCACATAACGAAGCTACTTCTGAGAATAATTATGAGAAGAACAAGGAAAAAGATAAAAATGGAAATAGCAGATGAACAGTTTGGATTTGTTGAAGGAAAGGGAACACACAATGCCATTTATGCTTTACGAACACTAACAGAAATAGCTTTAGACGTACAAAAAGATCTCTAATTATGCTTCATTGATTACACCAAGGCATTTGACAAGGTGAAACATAATGAAATTATTAAAATGCTTGAAGACATCAATAGAGACAGCAAAGACCTGAGGATTATAAAACATCTATACTGGCAGCAAGACCCAGCAATTCGAGTTGAAAATAGAACTGGAAAATATCAACCTATAAAATAAGGGGTGCGACAAGGATGTGTACTATCTCCAGACATTTTTTCTCTGTATAGCGAGAATATTCTAAGAACGATCATCACAGAACCAGACATAAAAATTGAAGGATACAGTATTAACAACCTTCGGTATGCTGACGACACAGTACTGATAGCTGAGAACCAACAAGACCTGCAAAATCTCTTGGATAAAGTTGCCAAAGAAAGTGAACAGAAAGGCCTTACTTTGAACATCAAAAAGACAGAGACTATGGTTATATCTAAGAAACAGAATCCACCAAAATGCAGTATAAAATTAAATGGAACTATTCTAAAGCAGGTGCAGAAGTTCAAATACCTTGGAGCAGTAATAATTTCAGATGGGAAATGCAGAACAGAAATTAGGAACAGAATAGGCCAAGCAAAGACTGCATTTCAGAGAATGAGAAACATATCATCCAACACATCTTTATCAATGAATGTTAGAAAACGAGTCCTAAAATGCTATACTGAGCCTATCTTGTAATATGGAAGTGAATCATGGACAATAGGCAAGTCTGCACAAAAATCATTGGAAGCAGTAAAAATGTAGTTTATTAGAAGAATGTTGTGAATCCCCTGGACAGCAAAAATAACTAATGAAGAATGTATGAGAAGAGCTGGAGAGACAAAAAATCTTGTCACAAAAGATAAGAGAGAGACAATATACTTTCATAGGACATGCAATGAGAAGAGGGGGCATTGAAAATATTATAACAACAGGAAAAATAGAAGGAAGAAGATCAAGAGGAAGACCAAGAGAAATGATACTGGACAGTCTGATGGGATGGTGTGAGAGGAGATCACCAACTGAGCTGATAGCCTGCATGAAGGATCGTGTGCTCTGGAGAAGCATAATAGCCAACGGCAGTCAGCACGGCACCTGATGACAATGACCATTCCAAGACAGTCTTCTCTAGATTATCATGACGTTTAATGTGTCCAAAATATTTAAGTTTTCTCTGTTTAATCCTCTTTACTAGCCAACCTTCTTCAATATTAAGTTCTTGTAGTATGGTTATATTTGTTATTTTTATGTGTCAGTGATATTTGAAGAACTCTTCTGTAGCATTTACATTCAAAGGCATTTATGTGTTTCTCAGCTGTTTTGTTAAGTGTCCAGGTCTCACAGGCATGTTGCCATGGGAAAGATCCATCCTTATTTTTGTAGTTCTGTCTGTTCCTCTCCACAGATTCTTTAGTTGTTTTACTTTCTGAAGAGCGATAGTTGTCCTTCTTTTAATTTCCCTCTTTGTATCTCAATTATTAGTTAGTAGTGATCCAAGATATACAAAACTCTCCACCTCTTCCAATTTTTCCTCATTGATATATATTTCAGCTGCCTTGTTTATTTTGTCAGCTGTCATCAATTTAGTTTTATTTACATTAAGATAGAGGTTTTGCTCTTCACTACGTTCACATTTGACTTAGAGCTGTTTTAAAATTTGTGCATTTGTTCTCTTAATTCTCCACATTATCTGACCTAGTTTTCTGTAGAACCACATTTCTGCTGCATTAATCTTTCTTTTTGCTTAGAGTCCAGATTTCTGCTCCATACAGTAAAACAGAGTAGATAAAACATTTTACAAATCTCAGTTATGTTTTTATGAGCAGATTTCTGGATAACAACATTGTCTTCATGGTGTTGAAAGTATGTGTTGCCATTTCTGTTCTTTTCTTTACTCCATCTCACATCTCCCATCTTCAGTTAATGTATGCCCTAGGTAGCCGTAGTTTGTCACTTGTTCCAGTCTCTCTTTGTTTACAGTTATATCCATTAGTGGCTTCTGATCTTTCCTGCTAAACACCATTACTTTGGTCTTCTTGATATTGATCTCAAGTCCCCATTCTTGACTTGTGTTGTGATAGATACGGATATAGTCCCAACTATGCTACTGATAGATACAGCCATGATAGACAGTTCCAGACATAACCTTAACTAAAGACCTGAAAGACATTTAGGGCCCACAGACACAGTCATAACAACATTCCTGACTGAAAGTTACACACTTAATCAGAACTAGAGCACTTGTAGACACATACCAGACCAATGTTAAAACAAATCATGTAACAAACTTGCAACAACGAACCTTGTGTCTCCAGCTTTTCAGTTTTAATGGCGTCCTTGGCATTGTAACCTGGGGATAGATATGTGCATCATCATCATCATCATCATCATTGTCGTTGTCATCGTTGTTGTCGTCATCGTCATCATCATCACAGCAGGTAGTTTAAAATCTCCAGGTAGGAGAACAGTAAAACTTGTACTAACACTTGCTGTCCCATGGAAGTGAGAAGAAAGAACAGTGTAGCAAGCCAAGAAATAAACAGAAAAGATGACATAGAACCAAGTACAGTCAAACAAAGGAAAGAGTTATTCAGAAAAAGCTGAAGAAAGAATTCAGACCATTTGGTCTGGAAAATAAGGCTCTGTTCTAGATGGTTAATGAAGAATGTAGTAAGAAAAAGTCTATGAAAGATTCAACACAAAAGCAGGAACAATTTTATTTCATTTCACAAGGCAAGAGTGAGATACAGAAAGAGAGAAACATGCAGTAGATACAGGTAGTTACAGGTAGTTACAGTGAGTTCAACAAAATAAAAAAAAGCACATTACCTTGAACAGATTTTTATGCACAAATCAAACATGAATGATAAAAAAGTTGATAATGTGGTAGATAAAGAGGCAACCACTTTTTTCTTGTGAACTTGTGAGTGAGTGGGTTGGTGAGTGAGTGAGTGAGTGAATGAGTGGGTGGGTGGGTTGGTGAGTGAGTGGGTGGGTGAGTAAGTGAGTGAGTTGGGTGAGTGAGTGAGTGTGTTGGTGGGTGGGTGAGTGAGTGAGTGAGTCAGTGAGTGGGTGGGTGGGTGAGTGAGTGAGTCAGTGAGTGGGTGGGTGGGTAAGTGAGTGAGTGAGTGAGTGATTGAGTGAAAGGGTGAGTGAGTGAGTGAGTGAGTGATTGAGTGGGTAGGTGAGTGAGTGAGTGAGTGAGTGGGTGAGTGTGTGGGTGGGTGAGCGAGTGGATGAGTGAGTGAGTGAGTGAGTGTGTTGGTGGATGGGTGAGTGAGTGAGTGAATGGGTGTGTGGGTGGGTGGGTGAGTGAGTGAGTGAGTGGTTGAGTGAGTGAGTGAGTGATTGAGTGAGTGGCTGGGTGAGTGAGTGAGTGAGTGGGTGAGTTAGTGAACGGATGTGTGGGTGGGTGAGTGAGTGAGTGAGTGGTTGAGTGGGTGTGTAAGTGAGTGCGTGCGTGAATGAGTGAGTGATTGAGTGGGTGGGTAAGTGAGTGAGTGAGTGGGTGGGTGGGTGGGTGGATGAGTGAGTTATTGAGTGGGTGGGTGAGTGAGTAAGTGAGTGTGTGGGTGAGTGGGTGAGTGAGTGAGTGAGTGGGTGGGTGGGTGAGTGGGTGAGTGAGTGAGTGAATGAGTGAGTAAGTGAGTGGGTGAGTGGGTGAGTGAGTGATTGAGTGGGTGGGTGTGTGCGTGGGTGGGTAACTGAGTGAGTGATTGAGTGGGTGGGTAAGTGAGTGAGTGAGTGAGTGAGTGAGTTAGTGAGTGATTGAGTGGGTGGTGAGTGAGTGGGTGGGTGGGTGGGTGGATGAGTGAGTGAGTGAGTGAGTTAGTGAGTGGGTGAGTGAGTGATTGAGTGGGTGGGTGGGTGAGTAAGTGAGTGATTGATTGAGTGAGTGGATGAGTGGGAGAGTGAGTGATTGAGTGAGTGGGTGAGTGAGTGAGTGAGTGGGTGAGTGAGTGGGTGTGTGCATGGGTGGGTAACTGAGTGGGTGAGTGAGTTGGTGGGTGGATGGGTGGGTGAGTGAGTCAGTGAGTCAGTGAGTCAGTGGGTGGGTGGGTGGGTGAGTGATGAGTGAGTGAGTGAGTGAGTGTGTGCATCTTCACTTTGGTCTTCATGTCTTTCTTTTTTCCCATTATGTGCCCTTCCAAGACTGTCTTCTCTAAACTGAATACACACAAAGTACACTGAACAAAAAAAAAATAACTGACATGGCTGATAACACTGGTCAACATGAAATATATTTGTCTTTAAAATGGTTAATTCTTATTTAGTCAGATATGGGGAAAACATCAAGGAATATAAGTCTCTTAGTTCTCACTGAAGCAGGGATGTGTACTATCACCAACATTATTTATCTTGGCAGTAGACTGGTTAATGAAGGAGGCAACATCAGACAAACGCAGAGGATTACAATGGACCCTTGACACAGTGCTGGAGGACCTTGACTTTGCGGACGACATTTGTCTATTATCAAGCAGTCACAAAGATATGCAAGATAAAATAAACAAGCTAACTCAGAATGCAAACAACATAGGACTAAAGATCAACGTAGGAAAGACAAAGTTAATGAAGCAAAATGTGAACAACAGAAATGTACTCGGAGTAGATAGCAAGTTAGTGGAGGAGGTCAACGAGTTGTATATCTCGGCAGTAGAGTAGAATAAAATGGAGACAGCACAGAGGACATCAACAGCAGACTTACTAGAGCAAACCAGGCTTTTGCAGTGCTGCAGACTATATGGAAATCTAAAAAACTAAGCATAAATATGAAAATCTAGATATTTAAGAGTAATGTTCTAAGTGTACTATTCTATGGAACTGAATGTGTTTTTATGCTGGGCACATATGACAGACATTACTTTGAATGTGTACATATTTTGGACATATTAAGCATCAAGATAATTTAGAGAAGATAGTATTGGAAGGGTACATAATAGGAAAAGAAAGAGAGGAAGACCAAGGCGAAGATGGCCACAAGACATCGTTGATGATCTGCAAATGGACACATCAGCAGCAGGGCATCTTGCTTACAACTGAGAGGCCTACAGAAGAGCTGTTAGGAAGGCAAAGTTCCGCAAGGGACATGAAAATAACTGACATATATTTGGACACAGTACATGTATCTACCTGGACACAGCTGGCAGTCATTTTGCTGGAATAAATATCCTGGCCTGTTTTCAAAGCTTTTATCCCATCCATATGTACTGTAATTCAGATCTTTATTCCTATAACAGTTTCCACTATGCAGATGGTTATGGTTCCATGTGCAGTCCCCCAGCATGTAGACATGAGCGCCGCTGGACCCTGGACAAGTTGGTGCTGTGTATGTCAGCTGGCTATGAGTATTTCTGTAGACCAAATTTCTGCTGGTACAATAACCCACACTGACTTGCTTGCTACACCCATGCGGGTGGGACACAATAATGACAAGTGCTTTCTCAGGGTCAGGTGCAGAATCAAAGGGAATCCTCTTCAGACGAGAGTAGGTGGGGTCGTATCTGTTCATGATTCTGTGCTGTAGGTCTGTGTGAACCTGAATATCATTCATTATTCTCTCATACAGATCAAGTTCATGGTTAGTGGCATACACCATCTTGCACCAGTCATGTTCAAGGTCACTCTCCTGAAACTGCATCCCTGTCAGTGTTACAGCACCTGGGCAGAGAACAGGTGTGTTGCCTGCATCAAAGTAGAGATGGCACCTGGTGTGTTCTGCTTCCACTTTGTCAAAAACAACATGAGCTGCTGTTGTTATACAAATTTTAGCATACCATCTTTTTGGTGACTTGGTCTTGCGGCACTCCTCACATCTGCAGAATTTGTTGCATATAAATGTTGATTCTATCCAGCCAGTCCCCACTCTCGTTAACTTCCTGGAACTGGCCCTGTAGCATGGGTAAGGTATGTCTGTTCCAGGGTATGTTCTAGGTCTTCTCTCACTCACATATGTGACAGACAAACGGACAGTTCGATTGGACGTAGCTTTGACAAAGTCTACAAGTTCGCTGTCATGGTAGTCAGTGGGAAGATGACTGATGTCAAATTTGTGTACAGGAACAAAATTGACATGACCTGGATTCTTGGCACATTTATTTTGAAGTTTATGAAGATCTGCCTCTCCCCTATAACTGAGTTCAACTTCCCATGATCCTGTTAGGGAAATACATCTTCATTATCTATATATATATATATATAACATTTCAATATTTTAACACACAGATGCCATCTTCATTATGATAACATATAACATCTCATTATTATAATATGCAGATGTCATCCTCAGTGTAATACTAGAAATAAAGATACCAGCCTTATTATGGTAGAAGACAAACAGAAAATGTCATCAACATCATAAATTAAAATCACTACATACATACGAACTACCACAATCACAACATCTGTGTCAGTGGTTGTTACAGAATAATATAGATACCACAATCTTGCTTATCATTTATCTGTGAACTCTGTGACAGATAAAACAATTTCTTCTTCTTCTTCTTCCTCATCTTCTTCTTCTTCAAAATGGTATCTCTTTCGCTGTGTTAGTTTGTAGCTAGGCTGAAACATTTACCTGACACATTCAACTTCAGCCTGGTTTATTTCTGCAGTTGTTTCCCTTGCTATGTGGGTTCCTCACTACTGAGTATGACTGTCATCTGTTGCTGGTTGCATTGGGGACAGAAGAGATTTATGGATACTGGTGGCAACACATTGGGGACAGAAGAGATTTATGGATACTGGTGGCAACACATTGGGGACAGAAGAGATTTATGGATACTGGTGGCAACACATTGGGGACAGAAGAGATTTATGGTTGCTGTTGTCAACACATTGGGGACAGAATGAATGAATGAATGAATAATCTTTATTTATTGGGGACAGAAGAGATTTATGAATGCTGGTGGCAACACATTGGGGACAGAAGAGATGTATGTTTATGGTGTCAACACATTGGGGACAGAAGAGATTTATGTTTATGGTGTCAACACACTGGGGACAGAAGAGATTTATGTTTATGGTGTCAACACACTGGGGACAGAAGAGATTTATGTTTATGGTGTCAACACACTGGGGACAGAAGAGATGTAAATAAGCTATTCAACTGATGGAAATCTACATGTAAATAAGCTATTCAACTGATGAATGTCTACATGTAAACAAGCTCATCAAATGATGATTTCTACATGTAAATAAGCTCACCAACTGATGGAAGTCTAAATAAGCTCACCAAATGATGATTTCTACATGTAAATAAGCTCACCAACTGATGGAAGTCTACATGTAAATAAGCTCACCAAATGATGATTTCTACATGTAAACAAGCTCACCAACTGATGGAAGTCTACATGTAAACAAGCTCACCAACTAATGGAAGTCTACATGTAAACATGCTCACCAACTAATGGAAGTCTACATGCAAATAAGCTCACCAACTAATGGAAGTCTAAATGTAAATAAGCTCACCAACTAATGGAAGTCTACATGTAAACAAGCTAACCAACTAATGGAAGTCTACATGTAAACAAGCTAACCAACTAATGGAAGTCTACATGTAAACAAGCAAACCAACTAATGGAAGTCTACATGTAAACAAGTTCACCAACTAATGGAAGTCTACATGTAAACAAGCTAACCAACTGATAATAATAATATTCATTCACAACATAGTCAATATCAAATTTAGATTATCTAAGTACATCCATCTGAACATTGAAACTGAACAGACTACTCTGGCTGGGGCATATGGAAAGAACAGAAGAGAACAGACAAATGACAAATGATGTATGCACAAGAGAAGAGAGAAACAAGACCAAGGGGTAGAGAACGAAAGAAAAATATAGAAGAGGATATAAAAGAAATCGGTGTCACCAAGTGGAGAGAGATGATTAGGAGCAGAGAGGAATGAATGCGGACTTTATCTGCAGCTATGAGCCTTAATGCCTGGGAAAGCTGAAGAAGAAGAAGAAGAAGTACATACATCACTGGCAGAACCAACTATCAGGTACAACATCACAGCTACCATCTACCAGCTACACCATCATAGCTATCACCTACAACATCACAACTATCATCTACAACATCACAGCTACCAGCTACAACATCACAGCTACTATCATGTGACATTAATGGCTGAGTATGAAACATTGCACATTACACCTACTTCATCACCAGAAACAATAAACAACAACAACATGTCTAATCATAGTAACTGTGTGTACACAATGTACTCTAAACATGAACAAGAAAACAAGTTCAAGCATGTGTACAAACCTTGTCTCTCTTGTTCTTGTCTTGCAGCCATCAGTGTGTCCTCCATGCTGTCTCCTGCTAATGACAGATATGATAAATGTTCTAGGATTATTTCAAGTTCATTCTTCACTGCTTTCCTTTTTTATGGGAGAGAGGAGGGAGAGGGGAGAACTTCTAAATTAAACAAACAAAAACAGATATTATTTTCACTTTCATCATCATCATCATCATCATCATCATCATCAACCAAGCTGCCATCTGCAGACTGTCATTATACATAGCTAGATCTAAATCTTGCAGGGGCAAAGATGCTGTCCAGTTAGGCAACTACCAACCTATATCTGATATGTTAGTATCAGGGCTAGCGAACCACAGCTGACCAAGACCCTGTCCAGCATCAGGGCTAGTGAACCATAGCTGACCAAGACCCTGTCCAGCATCAGGGCTAGCGAACCACAGCTGACCAAGACCCTGTCCAGCATCAGGGCTAGCGAACCATAGCTGACCGAGACCCTGTCCAGCATCAGGGCTAGCGAACCACAGCTGACCAAGACCCTGTCCAGCATCAGGGCTAGTGAACCATAGCTGACCGAGACCCTGTCCAGCATCAGGGCTAGTGAACCATAGCTGACCAAGACCCTGTCCAACATCAGGGCTAGTGAACCATAGCTGACCAAGACCCTGTCCAGCATCAGGGCTAGTGAACCATAGCTGACCAAGACCCTGTCCAACATCAGGGCTAGTGAACCATAGCTGACCAAGACCCTGTCCAGCATCAGGGCTAGCGAACCACAGCTGACCAAGACCCTGTCCCACCTCTCCATTGGTACCCCAGTAACAGGCCTAGCCTGGTTAGTGGAGCAGAGATTGCCAGTCACCATGGTGGTGGAATCTGTTAAAGAAGTACTGCACACTCCCTGCTTTTTTAATAGCACTCCAGGACTGAAAAAACATCTGCCATAACATTCTCCCACACCTGAGATGATGTTGTGCCTCAACATCTTCATGGCATCGGCTGCAAAAGAACACCAGCTCAAGTTACAGGGAGACTGAAGAAAGAAAAAGAAATCTTGCACTTGATATCAAACATCTGATTTACAGCAAGGTCTACATCTTGTATCTGATATAAAATACAAAATATATCTAAAAAATTATTAGGCCTTCATACTGTATCTGATATTAAGCATCAGGTATATTTGCAATTATTGAGGAAGGACGCTGGCGATGGTTGGGACATGTGCTCCGAATGACTGACAACTCACTACTAAAAATAGCACTAAGATGGACACCACAGGGGAACAGAAGTAAGGGTAGACCAAAGGAGACTTGGAGAAGAACAACAGAGAGGATGTTGAGCAATAGAGGGCTCACCTAGGCAAAAGTGGAAAAAAAGGCAAAGATGTTTATGGAAAACCCTTGCAGAAGCCCCATGTGCCTTGGGCACTTAAGGTTCAGAGAGAGATATTTGTTACTCCAGGGCAGCTATTTTGTAACAATGTTACATACTACATGAATGTTTTCTCTTGGTGTGTGTGAAGATATTCTTAACATGTAATACTTTATGTGTTTCAAAAATGTAATATTTAGCGGTGTGTTTTCCCAGCAGTGATGCCCATATGTCATATGATAATTTACAACAGTAAATTTTTAAATATTTATCAGTGGTTGTAACATGTTTGATTATGTTAATCATGCAATGCAAATATACACATTAATCATCCACAGGAAAAGATCATTTCAGTTACTGTATTCACAGTTTTTCTTTCATTTATAATATATGCTGAAAACAGACATTGCTTTCAGACATTTCATAACAATTTACAGGCTTCTACAGGTCTATGGTTAGACACTTTGTAAAAATCTGAAATGTTACCTATCCTTTCATTGTCTTGTGTTGATATTGATGAGTTCTCAAGTTTAGATTCCAGATTAAAGTTTCCTGTATCTGTGGCTGGTGATGCTGTGTCACTCTCTGTGGCTGGTGATGCTGTGTCACTCTCTGTGGCTGGTGATGCTGTGTTACTCTCTGTGGCTGGTGATGCTGTGTCACTCTCTGTGGCTAGTGATGCTATGTCACTCTCTGTGGCTGGTGATGCTGTGTCACTCTCTGTGGCTGGTGATGCTGTGTCACTCTCTGTGGCTGGTGATGCTGTGTCACTCTCTGTGGCTGGTGATGCTGTGTCACTCTCTGTGGCTGGTGATGCTGTGTCACTCTCTGTGGCTGGTGATGCTGTGTCACTCTCTGTGGCTGGTGATGCTGTGTCACTCTCTGTGGCTGGTGATGCTGTGTCACTCTCTGTGGCTGGTGATGCTGTGTCACTCTCTGTGGCTGGTGATGCTGTGTCACTCTCTGTGGCTGGTGATGCTGTGTCACTCTCTGTGGCTGGTGATGCTGTGTCACTCTTTGTTACTGGTGATGCTGTGTCACTCTTTGTTACTGGTGATGCTGTGTCACTCTTTGTTACTGGTGATGCTATGTCACTGTCTATGACTGGCTGGTGATGCTCCATTGTTTCTGGAGACTTGCTGGATCAGGCTACTGCTTTAAGATGTAAACAAAAGACTCTGAGCTCTACGTGCAGATGCTATGAGAGTACAAGAAATGTACTTGTTTTGTTTTTTATTTTATTTTTTTTAATAAAAGAGTATGATAAATATGAGCATGTTAAACACTGTCCTATCAATACAGGTACACAGCTTTTAGACAACCTAACTTCACCAACGTCTCTCTCTCTTTCTCTCTCTCTCTCTCTCTCTCTCTCCGTGTGTGTGTCTGTGTTGGTAGCTCGGTCGTTGCTGTGAATGTGAAATTACCCACACACACACCAAAGTATAAATGATAATGCGTGCTCTATTGACGTGCTACGCGTGGGATCACTTGTTGCAGTCACTATCATAGTCATAGTAAGAACGATTGTGGTCATCAGATCAGGTTGTATGAAGAAAGCAGGGCAATGTGCCCTCGCTGTGGTAAAACATACTGGAGCTTGAGATCGTCAGATGTAGGAGGGAAGAATACATCAAGTATCTGACCCTGATTAGCTCCTAGCTGTGGCTTCACTTCAGCAGGTCCTGGACGGTTGAAAACAACCAAAAATACAGGCAAAATCTGCATACTTATATCAGTATTTGTACAATAGCAAGGACAGCGGGACGTTCGTTAACAATAAGCTGCTTGATCTAAGTCTCATCAACACAGGAATCACATGGACATCACCAACAAACAGTGGGAGATGTACGTAGACAAACACTAGAAATCAGTGGAAGACAGTTCTTGTTTTACCTACCTTGGGTTTATGTCCATCTGTGCCAAGCCTTAGCTTGGTTTGGCTGATTCCTTTTAACAGAAATGTATTCAGTAACATTTATTTTTCAGCGTGTGTTACATTAACCTTGCTTTGATAAGTTTTCTGGATAGAAAAATGGCGAACTTTTATTAAAGAAAAACAGCGGCCAGTTTCCCCAGGAATAGACTGGGAATTCCCGTTAAATGCAGCGGTGAACATATGTAGGTCAATGGAGGAAATCCCATTCTCAGGGTCAAGGTTATCTTGTTCTGGTCTTCACTGTAACAGCAAACATTTATTTGTATGTGTGTACAACATTGTATCTGGTCTGTAAGTTACAAGGTAACCATCGCGTAACTTTTTACGCTTGACTGCAAATGTTTGCTTTGTCATTCCGGCAACTGCAGGTTTAAGAATGGAGAAAACTGAGCCAAGTTCTTTCTTGGAGAAAACTGAGCCAAGTTCTTTCTTGTCAAGTCTGTGGTGATGGGGCAATATTTGTCCACCTCAAATTATGAACATGTCCATGTGTGTCGTCTAATAACAGAACTCATATATTTATTTTAAATTTACAATTACTGTAGAGCAACTATTATATTTATATTTCTATGCTTCTAACATATTATAGTTACATTAATTAGATTTTATTTTGCAGACTTCGTTTTTTAAATGAAAAAAAAACTGGGAAATGACCAAAAAACATTCTTTGGTTAGACGCATTTAACACAGGCGGATGCCTGGGTTTTGTCCCAGGTGTCATTTCTTGACGACAGACCCCCAGGCCACAAACATTTGTTCTTCCACTGATCGTGTTCGTAAGACTATGGAACAGCGCCAAATCTTCCAAGTCGGATGCTTACACCCAGCCGGTCTGAATTCTCAGCTTAGCTTTCTCTATACATTTCTTTCCTGTATTCCGGTATAACTGCTTGCTTATCCCTCTTCCTTTTCATTTCTCGTGTCATTTTCCACTTTACCTGATAGACTTTCATATCTGTTTTGTGAGACAGAACAGCTCAGTTCCTCTACTCTCCTGGCTGGCTGTCTGAACTTATTTGGTTGTAACCCATACTCCAAATTTCTCTGTATGATTCGTTGTATCAGTCATGCTCTGCTTCTTATTTTCCATCTGATGTTTTTATGTGTTCCATGCTTGCCTTCTTTTCTAACCACTCTATTCAGGTGTGTCAATGGGGCCTCTGTCATCATATGTTTATATGTGTGTGGAGGTGTGATATTCAGGTGTGTCAATGGGGCCTCTGTCAGGATATGTCTATATGTGTGTGGAGGTGTGATATTCAGGTGTGTCAATGGGCCTCTGTCAGAATATGTCTATATGTGTGTGGAGGTGTGATATTCAGGTGTGTGAATGGGCCTCTATCAGAATATGTCTATATGTGTGTGGAGGTGTTATATTCTGTTGTGTGAATGGGGCCTCTGTCAGAATATGTCTATATGTGTGGAGGTGTGATATTCAGGTGTGTGAATGGGGCCTCTGTCAGAATATGTCTATATGTTTGGAGGTGTGATATTCAGGTGTGTGAATGGGCCCGTCTGAGAATATGTCTGTATGTGTGGAGGTGTGATTCAATTAACCACCAGTTTTTACTTTTTCTTGACTAAAATTATCCCGTATTTCCTCTTCCGTCTACAGCCACAACCTCCCCAGTTTCCTCAGAGAGCGAATCACACATAAGTTTATTTGTTATATTCTTGTTTGTCTTTGACGAAGGCTGTCTGCGGAAATACTGGTTAGCTATTGCTGTTTAAAAAACATTTCATTGTTCTTACTCGTTAGTTGTTTTTTTCTTCTCCTATCTCTCTCTCCCTCTCTCTCTCTCTCTCTCTCTCTCTCTCTCTCTCTCTCTCTCTCTCTCTACCTGTTTTCGTAAAAATGCACTATAACCTCCGTCTTAGTATAACGTCCCCTAACTATAGCCTCCATCTTACTATAACCTCTGTCTTACTATAACCTCCATCTTACTATAACCTCTGTCTTACTATAACCTCCGTCTTACTATAACCTCCGTCTTACTATAACCTCTGTCTTACTATAACCTCCATCTTACTATAACCTCTGTCTTATTATAACCTCCATCTTACTATAACCTCCATCTTACTATAACCTCCGTCTTACTATAACCTCCGTCTTACTATAACCTCCGTCTTACTATAACCTCCGTCTTACTATAACCTCCATCTTACTATAACCTCCGTCTTACTATAACCTCCGTCTTACTATAACCTCTGTCTTACTATAACCTCTGTCTTACTATAACCTCCGTCTTACTATAACCTCCGTCTTACTATAACCTCTGTCTTACTATAACCTCCGTCTTACTATAACCTCCATCTTACTATAACCTCTGTCTTACTATAACCTCCATCTTACTATAACCTCTGTCTTACTATAACCTCTGTCTTACTATAACCTCTATCTTACTATAACCTCTATCTTACTATAACCTCTGTCTTACTATAACCTCTGTCTTACTGTAACCTCCATCTTACTATAACCTCTGTCTTACTATAACCTCTGTCTTACTATAACCTCTGACTCTACTATAACCTCTGTCTTACTATAACCTCTGACTCTACTATAACCTCTGTCTTACTATAACCTCCGACTTTGTATAAACTCTGCTTGACTATAACATCCGCCTTACTATAACCTCCGACTTAGTATAAACTCTGCTTGACTATAACCTCCGACTTTGTATAAACACTGTCTTACTATAACCTCTGACTTTGTATAAACACTGTCTTACTATAACCTCTGACTTTGTATAAACACTGTCTTACTATAACCTCCGACTTGGTATAAACACTGTCTTACTATAACCTCCGACTTTGTATAAACTCTGCTTGACTATAACATCCGCCTTACTATAACCTCCGACTTAGTATAAACTCTGCTTGACTATAACCTCCGACTTTGTATAAACACTGTCTTACTATAACCTCTGACTTTGTATAAACACTGTCTTACTATAACCTCTGACTTTGTATAAACACTGTCTTACTATAACCTCCGACTTGGTATAAACACTGTCTTACTATAACCTCCGACTTTGTATAAACACTGTCTTATTATAACCTCTGACTTTGTATAAACACTGTCTTACTATAACCTCTGACTTTGTATAAAGACTGTCTTACTATAACCTCTGACTTTGTATAAACACTGTCTTATTATAACCTCTGACTTTGTATAAAGACTGTCTTACTATAACCTCTGACTTTGTATAAACACTGTCTTATTATAACCTCTGACTTTGTATAAAGACTGTCTTACTATAACCTCTGACTTTGTATAAACACTGTCTTACTATAACCTCTGACTTTGTATAAACACTGTCTTACTATAACCTCTGACTTTGTATAAAGACTGTCTTACTATAACCTCTGACTTTGTATAAACACTGTCTTATTATAACCTCTAGGGGCCGGCTAGCGTAGTGGTTAGAGCACTCCTCTAGCAACCAAATGGTCGAGGGTTCGAATCCCCAGCTGAGCGGGATTTTTTTTCCGACCAATACGGCCCTGAGGTCGACCCAGCCTCGTAAAATGGGTACCAGAGAAAATCTGGGAAGTAAAGGCAGCGAGGAAAGGAACTGGTCACCCTACCTCATACGCTGATGACCCAGCATAATGAGGTCTCTAACGCTTCACCCCCTACGGCATTTGAAATGCTATGGGACTATCTTTACTTTTTATTATAACCTCTGACTTTGTATAAACACTGTCTTATTATAACCTCTGACTTTGTATAAACACTGTCTTATTATAACCTCTGACTTTGTATAAACACTGTCTTACTATAACCTCTGACTTTGTATAAACACTGTCTTACTATAACCTCCGACTTAGTATAAACTCTGTCTTACTATAACCTCCGACTTTGTATAAACTCTGCTTGACTATAACATCCGCCTTACTATAACCTCCGACTTAGTATAAACTCTGCTTGACTATAACCTCCGACTTTGTATAAACACTGTCTTACTATAACCTCTGACTTTGTATAAACACTGTCTTACTATAACCTCTGACTTTGTATAAACACTGTCTTACTATAACCTCCGACTTGGTATAAACACTGTCTTACTATAACCTCCGACTTTGTATAAACACTGTCTTATTATAACCTCTGACTTTGTATAAACACTGTCTTACTATAACCTCTGACTTTGTATAAAGACTGTCTTACTATAACCTCTGACTTTGTAAACACTGTCTTATTATAACCTCTGACTTTGTATAAAGACTGTCTTACTATAACCTCTGACTTTGTATAAACACTGTCTTATTATAACCTCTGACTTTGTATAAAGACTGTCTTACTATAACCTCTGACTTTGTATAAACACTGTCTTACTATAACCTCTGACTTTGTATAAACACTGTCTTACTATAACCTCTGACTTTGTATAAAGACTGTCTTACTATAACCTCTGACTTTGTATAAACACTGTCTTATTATAACCTCTAGGGGCCGGCTAGCGTAGTGGTTAGAGCACTCCTCTAGCAACCAAATGGTCGAGGGTTCGAATCCCCAGCTGAGCGGGATTTTTTTTCCGACCAATACGGCCCTGAGGTCGACCCAGCCTCGTAAAATGGGTACCAGAGAAAATCTGGGAAGTAAAGGCAGCGAGGAAAGGAACTGGTCACCCTACCTCATACGCTGATGACCCAGCATAATGAGGTCTCTAACGCTTCACCCCCTACGGCATTTGAAATGCTATGGGACTATCTTTACTTTTTATTATAACCTCTGACTTTGTATAAACACTGTCTTATTATAACCTCTGACTTTGTATAAACACTGTCTTATTATAACCTCTGACTTTGTATAAACACTGTCTTACTATAACCTCTGACTTTGTATAAACACTGTCTTACTATAGACTCAGACTTAGTATAAACTCCTCCTTACTATAACCTCCATCTTAGTATAACCTGCGTCTTACTATAACCTCCGTCTTAGTATAACCTTCTTCTTACTATAACCACAGTCTTACTATAACCTCCGCTTTAGTATAACCTTCTTCTTACTATTACCTCCATCTTAGTATAACCTCCGTTTTAGTATAACCTTCTTTTACTATAACCTGTCTTAGTATAACCTACGCCTTACTATATCCATCCTTAGCTTAACGACCACCTTACTATAACCTCAACTTTATTATAACCTCCGCCTTACTTTAACATCCATCTTTCTATAACCTGCATCGTATTATAACCTCCATCTTACTATAACCTTTATCTTACTATAACCTTCTCCTTATTGTAACCTCCATCTTACAATAAACTCCATTTTACTATAACATGTGCTTTACAATAACCCCCATCTTACTATAACATCCATCTTACTATTACCTGCGTCTTGCTATAATATTCGCCTTTTTATAACCTCCATCTTAATAACCTCCTTCTTACTATAACCTCCATCTTACTATAACCTCCATCTTACTACAACCTCCATCTTAATAACCTCCATCTTACTATAACCTCCTTCTTACTATAACCTCCATCTTACTATAACCTCCATCTTACTATAACCTCCATCTTACTATAACCTCCATCTTACTATAACCTCCATCTTACTATAACCTCCATCTTACTATAACCTCCATCTTACTATAACCTCCATCTTAATAACCTCCATCTTACTATAACCTCCTTCTTACTATAACCTCCATCTTAATAACCTCCATCTTACTATAACCTCCATCTTACTATAACCTCCATCTTACTATAACCTCCTTCTTACTATAACCTCCATCTTACTATAACCTCCATCTTACTATAACCTCCATCTTACTATAACCTCCATCTTACTATAACCTCCATCTTACTATAACCTCCATCTTACTATAACCTCCATCTTACTATAACCTCCATCTTACTATAACCTCCATCTTACTATAGCCTCTATCTTACTATATCCTTCATTCATTCATTTGCATATTCCTTGTGGAACTTTGCTTCCCTAACAGCACTCTTGTAGGCCTCCCTGTTGTAAATCAAGATGGCCTGCTGCTGATGCATCCATTTGCAGATCATCAACCTTGTCTTGCAGCCATCTTCGCCTTGGTCTTCCTCTCTTTCTTTTTCCCATTATGTACCCTTCCAAGAGATCTTCTCTATGTTATCATGACGTTCAATGTGTCAAAAATATTTAAGTTTTCTCTCTTTAATCCTCTTTACTAGCCAGCCTTTTTCGATATTAAGTTCTTGTAGTATGGATATATTTGTTCTTTTTTGTGTGTGTCCATGATATTTGAAGAGCTCTTTTGTAGCATTTACATTCAAAGGCATTTATGTGCTTCTCTGCTGTTTTATTAAGTGTCCAGGTCTCACAGGCATATTTTGTGATGGGAAAGATGCATGCCCTTAAAAATCTTATTTTTATAGTTCTGTCTGTTCCTATCTACAGATTCTTTAGTTGTTTTACTTTCTGAAGATGTCCTTTTAATCTCCCTCATTGTATCTCCATTATTAGTTAGCAGTGATCCAAGATATTCAAAACTCTCCATTTATTCCAGTTTTCCTCATTGATACATATTTCACGTGCCTTGTTTGTTTTATCAGTTGTCATCAATTTAGTTTTCTTCGCGTTAAAATAGAGATTTTGCTCTTCACTGTTCTTACGGACTGACATAATTAGTTTTTCCATTCTTTTTTGTTTTGTGGACAGCAATACTGTGTCATCAGCATATCTAACCTCTGGTGTTAAAAATCTCCAGTTGTTATGGCATCGTAATATTCTTTGTCTACATCTTCTCTAACATTCCTAATTATATTTTCAGTATACAAGTTAAATAAATAGGGTGACAATATGCACCCCTGACGGACCCCTTGTTTTATGTCAAACAAAGTTGTTTCACCATTTATTCTTACTGCTGCTTGTTGGTCTAGATACAGCAGTGATGTTAATTGTATCAAATGTGATGGAAATCCCATTTTTTCCATTATTTCTCAAAGTTTCTGGTGTTGTACACAATTAAATGCCTTTGAGTAGTCTATAAAAGATAAATATATATTCACATTAAACTCTCTGCATTTCTCTATTATTAATCTTATACTGATTATATGTTCTCTTGATCTTCTTCCTTGCCTGAAACCAGATTAGACCATATTGACTTCTATTTTCTTTCGAAGTCTACCCATTATGATTTAAAACATAATTTTACTGGCATGACTAATCAGGGCAACAATTCTGTAGGTTGTGCATAATTTCAGGTTACCCTTGTTTGGCATTGGTATGAATACAGTTCTTTTCCATTCTTTATTCAAAATACCTGAATACCATATCTTTTTACATAGTGCATGATAGATTGTTGCACACTCCTTTCCTCCTGTTTTAATAAGTTCAGCTGTTATCTCATCACATCCTGGTGATTTACCATTTTTCAGATTCTTTATTGCCCATAAAGTTTCTTCTATTGTCGGTTCGGGTTCTTTCTCCTCCAATAATAATTCACACTGTTGATTTCTGCTTTCACAGTCAGTGGTTTCATACATTCCTCTGCAATATTCATTCCATCTTTCTAGAATTTCCTCTGTCTCTGTCAGGGTATTCCCCATCTCATCACAAATTACATTTAGCTTAGGTGTGACATTTCTCGTCAATGTCTTTATTTCTTTAAACATTTCACTATCTCTTCCACACTTCTGATGTCCTTCTGTTCTTTCACAACAATCCTGTATGTATTGTTTTTTGTCGTTTCTTATGTTTCTTCGTACTTCTTTTGTTAAAGATTCATATTCCTCTTTGTTGTTGTTTGTCACTTTCCATTGTGTCTTCATTTCTCTACATTGTTTTATCAATTCTGGTGTGCCTGCTGTAATCCATCCATTCTTTTGTGTTTTCTTTACTGGAACCATGTCTTTAGCTATTGTTATTAAGACATCTTTGGCCTGCGTAGCCAATTCATCTGGTGTCATCTCTTCCTGTACAGTCATCAGGATTTCGAAATGGTTCTTCATTTCTATACTGTATTGTTCTGGTATTTTTGTAAGATCAAAGCGGAGTGGTCTTGATCCTGTAACTGTCTTTTTTTTATCTTTATCTTCATGTCTGCTATTAATAACTCATGGTCCGTGTCACAATCAGCACCTGGTAAAGTTTTTGCTGATGTTATACTTGACCTCCACCTTCTTTGCACTAAAATGTAATCTATTTGATTCTTGGTTTTCCCATCAGGTGATATCCTTCGCCTTACTATAATTTAAAACTTATGGGTTACTTGAGTTACAATTAAGGATGAATGTGGGGTGGGGACACGACCATCAATTCCATGGCCTAATATACGACCGCACTGGTTGGCCAGGCTCTAACTATCTACTACAACCGACAACCCAGGTTACACCTCCCAAGAATACTGTATGTCAGTTGTCATCACGTAACATATACCACAACATTTAAAACAACTTGCATTACACATTACTAGGTCAGCCATTAAAATACATCAACGTTTTATTACTCACACTACATAGATCACGCTAGTCACAGGTACATTACATTAAACAGAACATCCAACACATATCATAAGATATAACCAGGCATGACATCAGAATAATACAATACTCTTAACTAACATAACTAAAGAAACAGATAACCCAGCCTTACCTATCCTGCCCTCCCCCCCCCCGTCACAATATACATGTCAAAGATGTGCCATCGCACAATGAGTACTGCAGCCAATGTTGCGAATCTACAGTAACCTCCACCTTACTATAACCTCCACCTTACTATAACCTCCATCTTGCGATAACCTCCACCCTACTATAACCTCCAACCTATTATAACCTCCACCCTACTATAACCTTCACCCTACTATAAACTCCACCCTACTATAACCTCTACCCTACAGTAACCTCCACCCTACTATAACCTCCACCCTACTATAACCTCCACCCTACTATAACCTCTACCCTACAGTAACCTCCACCCTACTATAAACTCCACCCTACTATAACCTCCACCATACAATAACCTCCACCCTACAGTAACCTCCACCCTACTATAACCTCCACCCTACTATAACCTCCACCCTACTATAACCTCCACCTTACTATAACCTCCACCCTACTATAACCTCCGCCTTACTATAACTTCCACCATACTATAACCTCCACCTTACTATAACCTCCACCCTACTATAACCTCTACCTTACTATAACCTCCACCGTACTATAACCTCCACCGTACTATAACCTCCACCCTACTATATCCTCTGCCGTCTTACTCTACTAGTACCAGTTTTACAGCAGATACTGTCAATTATCACAGTTATAAGATTAACTATTTCCATGCACAGAAACTTCTTCTGCTTTGGTCCTTATCCAATTCTTCAAGACAGATGCGACTGATAGGAAAATATCACAAAAATGACTTACAAACATCTCAGGTATCTCAGTTAAAGAAGTAAAGCTGGGGCGACCATCTCCAACCCAGCGCGTCACAGGTGGCAGATGGTGAAAGTCCTCCAGATATGGAGGATCCCTGTGAAAAAGGAGTTATCCAAATAAGCAGGCACGGACCAACTGGCGGTAGACTCAGAGAGCGAGGTGGGGTAGTAGGTGGCTCTACTACTCCTATAAAGTGCCTCAGGTGCTCAGTGAAGGGAATACCAGGCGGGTCAGAGGCGCCTTAAAACCTCTCGCTCCCGCTGCCTTGCGGGTAGGACAGGGAGTCCAAAGGCTAGCGGAGAGTCCGTACACAAACCAACAGAAGGCAACGGGAAACCACTGTTGTAATTCCCAAGAATAATTATGCTTAAACAGATTAATCGATTCATCATGAACGACGTTAATGGATGTTCTTCTGGAACAGCCTCGTCCGGTAGGGCAGCTCACGAGCCACAGGTGAGGCCAGATCGTCATCAAGCTACTGGTGGCAAAACTAACAAGTTCAAAATAGCAACATGGAATGTTAGAACTTTATTCCAGGCTGGAAAATTAGAAAATGTAAAGAGGGAAATAGAAAGAATGAAGATCAACATATTGGGAAAGAGTGAAGTTAGATGGACAGGTGCAGGGAAGATAAACTCAGATAAATATACAATAATATATTCAGGAAGTGAGAAACATGAACGAGGAGTAAGAATAATATTTGACGAACAAACAGGAAGGACAATTGTGGGATATATGAACATCTCGGACCGAGTCCTGCTAGTCTAACTTAAAGGATGACCAATAAACATAACTATTATACAAGTGTACTTTGCAATATCTGAAAGTTCTGAAGAAGATGTACAGCTATTTCATAATGACATAGAGACAGCCCTAAAACACACAAAGTCACATGAAGTTACCATAGTCATGGGAGATTTTGAAAATATCAGCCTATAAAAGAAGGGCTGCGACAAGGATGTGTACTGTCTCCATACCTTTTTTCTCTGTATAGCGAGAATATTCTAAGAACAATCATCACAGAACCAGGCATAAAAATTGGAGGATACAATATTAACAACCTTCGGTATGCTGACGACACAGTACTGATAGCTGAGAACCAACAAGACCTGCAAAATCTCTTGGATAAAGTCGCCAAAGAAAGTGAACAGAAAGGCCTTACTTTGAACATCAAAAAGACAGGGACTATTGTTATATCTAAGAAACATAATCCACCAGCATGCAGTATAAAATTAAATGGAACTATTCTAAAGCAGGTGTAGAAATTCAAATACATTGGAGCAGTAATAACTTCAGATGGGAAATGCAGAACAGAAATTAGAAACAGAATAAGCCAAGGAAAGACTGCATTTCAGAGAATGAGAAACATATTATCCAACACATCCTTATCAATGAATGTTAGAAAACGAGTCCTAAAATGCTATATTGAACCTATCTTGTTATATGGAAGTGAATCATGGACAATAGGCAGGTCTGCACAAAAATCATTGGAAGCAGCAGAAATGTGGTTTATTAGAAGAATGCTGCGAATCCCCTGGACAGCAAAAATAACTAATTAAGAATGTATGAGAAGAGCTGGAGAGACAAAAAAATCTTGTCAAAAAAAAATAGAAGAGAGACAATTTACTTTCATGGGACATGCAGTGAGAAGAGGGGGGATTGAAAATATTATAACAGGAAAAATAGAAGTAAGAAGATCAAGAGTAAGACCAAGAGAAATGATACTGGACAGTCTGACGGGATGGTGTGAGAGGAGATCACCAACTGAACTGATGGCCTGCATGAAGGTTCGTGTACTCTGGAGAAGCATAATAGCCAACCCCAGTCAGCACGGCACCTGATGATGATGATGATCTCAGTTTTGATGTACCTAATGATCTATTTCCTTCATCTCGTATACTGTTGCCATCTATTCTTGCTATGCTCCAGCCATCTTAATGTGCTGGTGGAAGTCGTTACAGAATTTCATGGTTGCTTACTTTGTCTTGTTACGTGAGCTCTGCCTCATTTTGAGATGGCAACAAAGAATGCTTTTGTGTGCTAGATAAAATCTGCTGAAAAATTTGCAATTGTGGAAACTAAACATATTAAACAAACAATCCCAACATTCCAGGGCTAAAGTGCCCAGCATTGATATAAGAGAGATAATCCATATAAATGTTAGCGCAGAGCAGGAACAGAATTAGCTACCCTTCTTTTCGCATACCTAATTCCCACGATACTGATAGAAACCCATACCGTGTACTAAATAGTACCTACTCGGATCTGTGCTAAAAAAGAAGAAACAAAAACCAGCTCCAGATAGAAGAAGAACCACTCTGACAGGGAACACTGTGGACGTGGACAGCTCCAGACAGAAGAAGAACCACTCTGACAGGGAACATTGTGGACGTGGACAGCTCCAGATAGAAGTAGAACCACTCTGACAGGGAACATTGTGGACGTGCACAGCTCCAGACAGAAGTAGAACCACTCTGACAGGGAACATTGTGGACGTGGACAGCTCTAGATGGAAGTAGAACCACTCTGATAGGGAACATTGTGGACGTGGACAGCTCCAGACAGAAGAAGAACCACTCTGACAGGGAACATTGTGGACGTGGACAGCTCCAGACAGAAGAAGAACCACTCTGACAGGGAACATTGTGGACGTGGACAGCTCCAGATAGAAGAAGAACCACTCTGACAGGGAACATTGTGGACGTGGACAGCTCCAGATAGAAGAAGAACCACTCTGACAGGGAACATTGTGGACGTGGACAGCTCCAGACAGAAGAAGAACCACTCTGACAGGGAACATTGTGGACGTGGACAGCTCCAGACAGAAGAAGAACCACTCTGACAGGGAACATTGTGGACGTGGACAGCTCCAGACAGAAGAAGAACCACTCTGACAGGGAACATTGTGGACGTGGACAGCTCCAGACAGAAGAAGAACCACTCTGACAGGGAACATTGTGGACGTGGACAGCTCCAGACAGAAGAAGAACCACTCTGACAGGGAACATTGTGGACGTGGACAGCTCCAGACAGAAGAAGAACCACTCTGACAGGGAACATTGTGGACGTGGACAGCTCCAGACAGAAGAAGAACCACTCTGACAGGGAACATTGTGGACGTGCAGGCGTGTAATGGCAGGGGAGTTTATCTGGAGGTCCTACTATCTAGGCTGCAGCACTATCATGTCGTGTTGCTCCGGATAAGTTAAGCCCCTTAGTTTCGCTTCCTCGTACATGAAATATTTTAAAGCATTTTTATCAGTTTATTTACATTCAACAAGTAACAATTTCAAAGTCAATGAAATGACGTAAACTGGGGGTGACTACCCGTGAGATGAAATAATGAAGTGGTGGGCTTTTACAAATCATGGGATGATAGTGATTCCTTTGATAAAAGTAATAAATGTATACATGAACCGAACATTTTTGACAAGAAAGAGCGTGGAAGTAATTTTCAGGTTACACAGAGGCATAGATGGCTGATATCAAAACTTTTAAAACTTGTGAGGTAACTTAAGTAGTACACATGCAGCAGGTAAAGGTTCTGAGAATATTTCATTACTTCTAGGGAAAAGGAGAATGGATAAAAATAACCAAGGCGTCGTTGCTCATTCTTATCTTTCTTATCATGTCGCTGTCTGTGTTCGAGTTTTTAACATAGTTTATCTTTCAACTTGGCTTTCATGTTATTTTAATCTCACTCAAGGATAGAGGTGTCGGCTGGTCAGTTTGTCCCATCAAGGGTTATCTGGCGGTCATTGTCTGGTCAGTTTGTCTCGTCAACGGTTAATCCTGTCTGATAGTCATTGTCTGGTCAGTTTGTCTCGTCAACGGTTTAATCCTGTCTGATAGTCATTGTCTGGTCAGTTTGTCTCGTCAACGGTTAATCCTGTCTGATAGTCATTGTCTGGTCAGTTTGTCTCGTCAACGGTTAATCCTATCTGATAGTCATTGTCTGGTCAGTTTGTCTCGTCAACGATTAATCCTGTCTGATAGTCATTGTCTGGTCAGTTTGTCTCGTCAACGGTTAATCCTGTCTGATAGTCATTGTCTGGTCAGTTTGTCTCGTCAACGGTTAATCCTGTCTGATAGTCATTGTCTGGTCAGTTTTTTTTAACGTCAAGGGTTAATTCAGTCTGGTCAGGTTTGTTGGAGAATCAGGTGTCACATGGTCAATATGTACATGGAAACTTTACAAGGAGTGTATCTTGGTTGATGTGACAACGAATAAGAGACAGTAAATATTTTAGACATTGTCATTCATTTAAGACAGTTCATAACTCCTTCTCCTCCCCTCTCCCTCCTTCTCTCTCTCTCTCTCTATCTCTGTCTCTCTCCCCCTTCTCTCTCCCTCATACGCTCGCTACTGTCAAAGCTTTGTTTCTTGCAGAGTTACAACCGGTCACAACTTTCACTTCTCTTTGTGGAAGCAGATCTGAGAAAAATCTAGGGCTAAACGTGCAGAAGTTAAATCTAGCTGTTTCTACACCCCCACACCAAGAACCTGAACTCTGCGAGCAGGGGCAGTAACTTGGTGTGTGTGTCCGCCTGAGTTTTAGGGATAATGTTTAGCATGATAGCTTTGTATATGTCTATCTTTTGTGCTGTGTGTGTTTCTATTATGTTCCGTAGTGTTGCTATACTGGGTGTGATTGTAGTGCCTTCGTAAAATATGTGCTCTTCTGTTTCATGTATGTTGTTCCTGCATAGTAGACATGGTGCTGTCTGTCTGGATCTGTGTGCTTCTCTCTGTGTGGTGGGCATCATGTTGTAAATAAGTCTAAATGTAATTTCTCTCGCTTTATTAAAATGGGGGTTTGTGAAAGCTTCTTTAAAGTCAAAGAGGCCGTATCTCCAACCTCTTTTGATCCTGAGATGTAGTGGGGGTGCTTGCTTTCTGATTAAATGTTTGTAGATGTAATTTGTTTTACGATGTATGAGTGCTTCGTTTCCGTGGATGGCTTTGGAGCAGGTTTTGTAGAAGGGTGGCAGTGTACCAAAGTGGTGTGTCTGTGAGTTGTTTGGTGGGAGCAGGTTTTGTAGAAGGGTGGCAGTGTACCAAAGTGGTGTGTCTGTGAGTTGTTTGGTGGGAGCAGGTTTTGTAGAAGGGTGGCAGTGTACCAAAGTGGTGTGGCTATGAGTTGTTTGGTGGGAGCAGGTTTTGTAGAAGGGTGGCAGTGTACCAAAGTGGTGTGTCTGTGAGTTGTTTGGTGGGAGCAGGTTTTGTAGAAGGGTGGCAGTGTACCAAAGTGGTGTGGCTGTGAGTTGTTTGGTGGAAGCAGGTTTGATAGTCTGAGTCCAATACAGTAGTGAGCTAGTGCGTGCTGTTTTGGGTGTTTGATGATGCGGCCCACATGACTGATCCTGAGTGCTTGGATCTTTGTTTGTATGTCTCTGAGTGCTTGGATCTTTGTTTGTATGTCTCTGAGTGCTTGGATCTTTGTTTGTATGTCTCTGAGTGCTTGGATCTTTGTTTGTATGTCTCTGAGTGCTTGGATCTTTGTTTGTATGTCTCTGAGTGCTTGGATCTTTGTTTGTATGTCTCTGAGTGCTTGGATCTTTGTTTGTATGTCTCTGAGTGCTTGGATCTTTGTTTGTATGTCTCTGAGTGCTTGGATCTCTGTTTGTATGTCTTTGAGTGCTTGGATCTTTGTTTGTATGTCTTGGAGGGCGATTCATCCCTGTAGTTTGTCCTCTCTGAGGGTTTTATGTTTGATGCTATGTATGGTGTTTGTGAAGATGAAGCATCTGATTTGTCTGTTGATTTCTTTGATTCTCTGTTGTGGAGGGTCTTGTACTGTGGCCATGTAGATTATTTTTGGAATCATGAAAGTGTTCACTACTATGCTTCTACCGAGTATCGCTGTATTTTTATATTTGTATCTGTTTAGCATGTCTGTGATTTATGCTACAAGTTTCTCTCGTGTGGGTTTGAGTTGTTTGGTGGAAGCAGGTTTGATAGTCTGAGTCCAATACAGTAGTGAGCTAGTGCGTGCTGTTTTGGGTGTTTGATGATGCGGCCCACATGACTGATCCTGAGTGCTTGGATCTTTGTTTGTATGTCTCTGAGTGCTTGGATCTTTGTTTGTATGTCTCTGAGTGCTTGGATCTTTGTTTGTATGTCTCTGAGTGCTTGGATCTTGTTTGTATGTCTCTGAGTGCTTGGATCTTTGTTTGTATGTCTCTGAGTGCTTGGATCTTTGTTTGTATGTCTCTGAGTGCTTGGATCTTTGTTTGTATGTCTCTGAGTGCTTGGATCTTTGTTTGTATGTCTCTGAGTGCTTGGATCTCTGTTTGTATGTCTTTGAGTGCTTGGATCTTTGTTTGTATGTCTTGGAGGGCGATTCATCCCTGTAGTTTGTCCTCTCTGAGGGTTTTATGTTTGATGCTATGTATGGTGTTTGTGAAGATGAAGCATCTGATTTGTCTGTTGATTTCTTTGATTCTCTGTTGTGGAGGGTCTTGTACTGTGGCCATGTAGATTATTTTTGGAATCATGAAAGTGTTCACTACTATGCTTCTACCGAGTATCGCTGTATTTTTATATTTGTATCTGTTTAGCATGTCTGTGATTTATGCTACAAGTTTCTCTCGTGTGGGTTTGTATGTTTTATCTGGGTGTGACGAGAAACTGATGCCGTAAAGTTTTATGTTGTCCGTATGTTAGAGAAGAAAGAGGAATTCCTTTTTGTTCCCTAATTTGCCTATCCCCATTATTACAGACTTCTGATTATTTAGTTTAGCTTCGCTGACTTTGCCACGCTCTGTGAATGTCTCTAGAATGTTCGCTATTGATCTGTCTGTTGGTAGGAAGAAGATAGCGTCGCATGCGTACGCAAGCAACTTCCCCTCTCCCCTCCTAGGTATGAAGGTTCCCTGGATTGTTGTGTCTTGTCTGATCTTCTCTAGAAGTGGTTTCAGAGTGAGTATGTACAGTAAAGAATAGAGAGGACAGCCCTGTCTCACTGATCTAGTTAGCCTGAAAATCCCTGTAAGTGTTTGATTTACTAAGACTTTGCTCTCAGGTTTGGAATAGAAAATGTGAATCCAGTCTCTGAAGTAGTTCCCAATTTTGCAATGGAGTAATGTCTTGTGTAAATATTGATGTGACACTGTCAAAAGCTTTCTCCTGATGTAAAGAAAAAACTGACGACTGGCAGTCCTTCTGGTGTGTGTAGTGTATAATGTCTTCGTATGAAATGTGTGTGCTGATGTATGTTTCTGTTTTCTACACTACAGTTTGGTCTTCGTGTATGAGTTTGTGCATGAAAGGTTTGAGCTTACTGGTGAGGGTTTTTGTGAGGATCTTGTAGTATATGTTTAGCAGAGATATGGGTCTATAGTTTTTGAGTTGTCCTTGTCCGTGTTGTCTTTGCATATGAGTGTAATGTATGATGGGTTCAGGCTAGGTGGGAGTTCCTTGCGGTCAAAGGTTTCTGTGAAGACATGTAAGAGGAGAGGACCTAAGATAGAAAGAAGTGTTGGTAGAACTCTACTGTAAGACATGTAAGAGAAGAGGACCTAAGATAGGAAAGAAGTGTTGGTAGAACTCTACTGTAAGACCATTTTTTCCTGGTGACTTGTCTTTTTGTATTTCTTGTACAGCTTGTGTTAAGTTTTCCTTGTACAGCTTGTGTTAAGTTTTCCTTGTACAGCTTGTGTTAAGTTTTCCTTGTACAGCTTGTGTTAAGTTTTCCTTGTACAGCTTGTGTTAAGTTTTCCTTGTACAGCTTGTGTTAAGTTTTCCTTGTACAGCTTGTGTTAAGTTTTCCTTGTACAGCTTGTGTTAAGTTTTCCTTGTACAGCTTGTGTTAAGTTTTCCTTGTACAGCTTGTGTTAAGTTTTCCTTGTACAGCTTGTGTTAAGTTTTCCTTGTACAGCTTGTGTTAAGTTTTCCTTGTACAGCTTGTGTTAAGTTTTCCTTGTACAGCTTGTGTTAAGTTTTCCTTATACAGCTTGTGTTAAGTTTTCCTTGTACAGCTTGTGTTGAGTTTTCCTTGTACAGCTTGTGTTAAGTTTTCCTTGTACAGCTTGTGTTAAGTTTTCCTTGTACAGCTTGTGTTAAGTTTTCCTTGTACAGCTTGTGTTAAGTTTTCCTTGTACAGCTTGTGTTAAGTTTTCCTTGTACAGCTTGTGTTAAGTTTTCCTTGTACAGCTTGTGTTAAGTTTTCCTTGTACAGCTTGTGTTAAGTTTTCCTTATACAGCTTGTGTTAAGTTTTCATTGTACAGCTTGTGTTGAGTTTTAACAGTACAGCTTGTGTTGAGTTTTAACAGTACAGCTTGTGTTGAGTTTTAACAGTACAGCTTGTGTTAAGTTTTCCTTGTATAGCTTGTATTAAGTTTTCCTTGTACAGCTTGTGTTAAGTTTTCCTTGTACAGCTTGTGTTGAGTTTTAACAGTACAGCTTGTGTTAAGTTTTCCTTGTACAGCTTGTGTTAATTTTTCTTTCTACAGCTTGTGTTGAGTTTTAACTGTACAGCTTGTGTTAAGTTTTCCACTGTTAGTGGTGTATCGAGTGCATATCTGTCCGTGCCACACAGTTGTTTCTTTTTACGTACTGCGTGTATCTGTCTTGTATGTATGGTTCTTTATATGTGTGTTTGCTTTTCCTCAAGTGTTAATCGTTGAACTAATCGTTCAGTGTAATTATTACATGCTATGATTTATTCGTAAACTTTGTTGTACATTTATTGTCTCCTTTTAAAATGATCTTGTTATAATCCAGTATATTTTTTACCTTGAATTCCAATGTCTGAATTGACTATATTCACGTGTATCCTGCGTGCTGTGCTGAAGCTGGTGTGCAAAGAGCTGCTCAAACAGCCAGCAGCACTTGCAGCTGTGTATTTTCTGGGTTACTGTTCTTCGTCAGATTTAAACTGCTACATAAGTCGGCCGAGTTACTCTCTCCTGACTCGACAAGACTGGAGAAGTTTCCCGTTATCAAACCTGGGAAGGGCCGCGAGTGGAGACTTGGGGACGAGGAATGTTAGGGGAGTTTGACATACTTAAAGAGATTGATTGATTGGTTGATCTTTATTTCAAAAGAGTTAAGAATTGGGCACGCAGGCACGTCTGACATTCTGCCCTTTATCATACATCTTTCACTCTATTCCAAACATTCTACAAATATGCTATTCATATAACAAACATAATTAACATTGAAGCTGAGAGACATAAAATAAAATATAACATTTACGTTTCGCTCTTAAACATTCACTCAGTACAGAAGTAACTACATACATTATAAATGACTATCTACTAAACAAAATTTTCGGGACTATTCAGAAAACAATTAATTGTATTCGGTGTCTGTAAGAGCAGTTTAAGATAACTTTTAAGTTTTATAATTCATGGAAGCATGTAGTCGACATCAAATAGATATTGGGAAAGCTTGTAGTTGTAGGAAGGAGTATAATTTATATTTTTTTTATATAGGATGGGAGGGTATTCCAAAGATGAGCAGCAGAATAACTAAAGCTTTTCTTGTAAAGATCAAGTCTAGTTTTTGGAAGACATATGTTGTTCAAGCGTTGGCTACACTTTGGGCTAAATTTAAACAGGTTCCATAGATAAGGCGGAGCATGCTGTAAAATAATTTGATGTATTAACTTGGCTTTGTTGAAGAGGAACCTGTTCTTAAGAGGTAGTATTTTGATACGTTTGTGCTGGTTAGTTGTTTGTGCTTGATCTTTGTCACTAATAAGCTTTACTGCTTGCTTTTGGAGTGAGCAAAGTCTCTTTGTATTTGACACTGAGCAACCATCCCAAACTGTTGAGCAATAGTCTAAATGTGTTTGTATATGAGATATGTAGTATGTCTTCCTAGTGTCTTGATCGATGAAGTGCTTAATTTTAGCTAATTGGTATACTTTTTGTGCGATGAGTTTTGTTAGACATTGCACATGAGAGTTCCAGGTCAGGTGTTGGTCAATAATAAGATCTAGTGTTTTGTGCTCGCTAACGTTTTCTATCTGTGATGTTTCTGTACAGAGCTGAAGTGTTGTTTTTGTTGCGTTTTGAAGTTTCTGTCTTGTTGTTATGAGCATTGATTTTCTTTTATCGGTGTTTATAATCATGCCATTGTTTTTGCTCCATCTAATTAAATTGTATAACTCGACCTGGAGAGTTGATTCTAGATTAACACAATCGTAGTCACTGGTGTAGATTGTGCAATCATCGGCAAAAAGTTCACAAGAAGAATGTTTAAGATGAAATGGAAGATCATTGATATAGATAGCAAAGAGCAACGGGCCTAGAATAGAACCTTGCGGAACACCAGTGTCAACTGTAGCAGAATTTGACATACGTAAAGAGAGGCTCGGGTATGAATGAATGAATAATCTTTATTTTTAAAGATTAAAGAATTGGGCACGCAGGCCCGTCTTACATTCTGCCCTTCATCACTCCATCTTTCATTCTTCCCACACACTTGATTTAGTAGAAATATACAAATTAAATTAGAAAAAACATATCAAAGAGTGTACGATTTAACTACTACATTCAAAGTAAAAGATAATAAATAATTAACCTAATAAAATAGCACTCCCGCACACATACACACACAGACATATACATAAACAAAAGTACATTGTAAATCATCTTCTAACATGTTTTTTTTTAACAAACATTAAAATAATTTCTAACAATATCTAACAAGTTGCTTTTCTAACTATGTCATTGAAGTACTTGATGGTTTACGAGCCATGTGTTGAGAGAATGCTGGCTATTTTATGGAGGCATATAATTACAAGCAAGTAAATAATGAAACAGGTTTGAGTTAAAGGATGAAGTATTACCAATGGATTTTAAATTGTGGGGGAGGGTGTTCTAGAGCTGTACTGCAGAGTATGCAAGGCTTTTCTTGTACAGATCAATCCTGGGTTTAGGAAGAAGACAGTTTTTTAAACGCTGGCCATGTTTAGTGTTATACGTAAACAGTGACCACAAGTAAGGCATTGTGCGACAGAATTCTGTGAACAAACTTAACTTTGTTAAAAATGATTCTATATTTGAGGGGTAGAATTTTGAGTTGTTTGTGTTGATCTACAATCTGTACTGGGTGTTTGTCACAAATAAGATTTAATGCTCGCTTGTGAAGTGAGTGGAGCCTTTTTGTGTTTGAGACTGAGCATCCATGCCAGATTGTGGAACAGTAATCTAAGTGTGTTTGTATGTGTGATATGTAATATATTTTTCTTGTGTCTTTGTCGATAAAGTGTTTAATTTTGGCTAATTGGTAAACCTTCTGTGCAATCAAATTTGTTAGGTTATGTACGTGAGAATTCCAAGTTAAATGCTGATCAATGATGAGTCCTAGGGTTTTATGTTCATGAACATTTTCTATTGCCTTAGTCCCAGCACAAAGCTGTAGAGAAGTTTTTGTTGCATTTTGCAGTTTCTGTCTTGTTGTTATGAGCATTGATTTTCTTTTATCGGTGTTTATAATCATGCCATTGTTTTTGCTCCATCTAATTAAATTGTATAACTCGACCTGGAGAGTTGATTCTAGATTAACACAATCGTAGTCACTGGTGTAGATTGTGCAATCATCGGCAAAAAGTTCACAAGAAGAATGTTTAAGATGAAATGGAAGATCATTGATATAGATAGCAAAGAGCAACGGGCCTAGAATAGAACCTTGCGGAACACCAGTGTCAACTGTAGCAGAATTTGATAGAGAATTGTTGAAGAATACTACCTGTTGTCTGTCTGAAAGAAACGATGCAATTAATTTTATTAGGTTAGGGTGCAATTTATAATTCTTTATTTTTCTTACAAGAATATCGTGGTCAATCATATCAAATGCCTTTTTAAAGTCGACAAAGATGGCACCACATAGTCTGTCGTCATTTATGTTTAATAACCAGTTTTCTGTCGTTTTGGTAAGAGCTGTGTGGCAGGAATGATTGGGTCTAAAGCCTGACTGACTGTCTATGAGTAAATTGTTCTCTTGCATGTGTCGTAGAGTTATTTTGTGTATATGTTTTTCGAGTGGTTTTGATAATGACGATAATATGGATATTGGTCTATAGTTGGTAAGATTGTTGGATGAGCCAGATTTAAAGCGAGGATACACCTTAGCAGTTTTAAAAGCCTCAGGGAAATAGCATTTTGCAATGCACTGGTTGTAAATATATGTTAGTGTATGTGAAATGACAGGTGCAACATAACGTAAGATCTTATTACTAATATCATCAAGCCCAGCTGTGTTGTTGTTTTTTAAGGTTAAGAGATAACTGTGAACTTCACTGACTGTTAAGAATGGAATGTGTAACTTTTAAAATCAGTACATCTGCTGTCCAGGAATGTTTGTAGTTCATGTGAGTCGCATACAGGAGCTGATATTGATGATTTAAGAACGTTGATTTCTTCACTGAAATGTGTACTGATATGTGCGCTAGTGTATGCACGATTGATGGTTTGAGAATCAAATTCTTTTCTTTTATTTGATAGGGTATTTATGGCTTTCCAAATTAATTTACTGTCTGATTTATTCTGCATTAGATTCCTGAAGTAATTTTTTTTTCTCTTGTCTTATTATTGAACTTTGTTTCTGAGTGAACGGTAGGTCATAAAGTCCTTGATTTTGTGCACCCGGTCACGTTCTCTCATGGATTGTAGTATTTCAGGTGTTATCCAAGGTGACTTCGTCTGGTGTTTTACTCTCACCTCTTTCATGGGGACATGTTTGTCTAATATATCTCTGAAGATCTTTAGCCAATATTCTATTGCCTCATCAGGGTCAGTTAGTTGGTACACGTGTGTAAGTGAAGATTCTTGCAAATCATTAAGGAATAATTCTAGGATAACTTTTCTGAAGCTTCTAAATTTCATACTGGTGTTATTGTGTTTAGGAAGTTTATACCCCTTTCTTGTCCACGTACAGCAGACTGGGCAATGATCACTTAACGAAGTATGAGGGATGTTACATTCAATGATGTTTTCTGGGTAGGCTACATATATATGATCTAATAATGTGGATGATACTTCTGTTACTCTGGTAGGTTTGGTGACAGTTTGGCAAAGACTATAGGATAATATAATATTGCTCCAAGTTGGATATGATTGTGTTAGATCTATGTTGAAATCTCCAAGAGGCTCGGGGATGAGGAATGTTAGGTTATTTTGACATACTTAAAGTGAAGCTCGGGTATGAATGAATGAATAATCTTTATTTTTAAAGATTAAAGAATTGGGCACGCAGGCCCGTCTTACATTCTGCCCTTCATCACTCCATCTTTCATTCTTCCCACACACTTGATTTAGTAGAAATATACAAATTAAATTAGAAAAAACATATCAAAAGAGTGTACGATTTAACTACTACATTCAAAGTAAAAGATAATAAATAATTAACCTAATAAAATAGCACTCCCGCACACATACACACACAGACATATACATAAACAAAAGTACATTGTAAATCATCTTCTAACATGTTTTTTTTTAACAAACATTAAAATAATTTCTAACAATATCTAACAAGTTGCTTTTCTAACTATGTCATTGAAGTACTTGATGGTTTACGAGCCATGTGTTGAGAGAATGCTGGCTATTTTATGGAGGCATATAATTACAAGCAAGTAAATAATGAAACAGGTTTGAGTTAAAGGATGAAGTATTACCAATGGATTTTAAATTGTGGGGGAGGGTGTTCTAGAGCTGTACTGCAGAGTATGCAAGGCTTTTCTTGTACAGATCAATCCTGGGTTTAGGAAGAAGACAGTTTTTTAAACGCTGGCCATGTTTAGTGTTATACGTAAACAGTGACCACAAGTAAGGCATTGTGCGACAGAATTCTGTGAACAAACTTAACTTTGTTAAAAATGATTCTATATTTGAGGGGTAGAATTTTGAGTTGTTTGTGTTGATCTACAATCTGTACTGGGTGTTTGTCACAAATAAGATTTAATGCTCGCTTGTGAAGTGAGTGGAGCCTTTTTGTGTTTGAGACTGAGCATCCATGCCAGATTGTGGAACAGTAATCTAAGTGTGTTTGTATGTGTGATATGTAATATATTTTTCTTGTGTCTTTGTCGATAAAGTGTTTAATTTTGGCTAATTGGTAAACCTTCTGTGCAATCAAATTTGTTAGGTTATGTACGTGAGAATTCCAAGTTAAATGCTGATCAATGATGAGTCCTAGGGTTTTATGTTCATGAACATTTTCTATTGCCTTAGTCCCAGCACAAAGCTGTAGAGAAGTTTTTGTTGCATTTTGCAGTTTCTGTCTTGTAGTGATGAGCATGGATTTTGTTTTGTTGGTGTTTATCAATATACCATTTTTATTACTCCATTTAATCAAACTGTTTATATCATTTTGGTGCGTTGTCTGTAGTTTATTGATGTCATAGTCGCTATTGTAAACAGTACAGTCGTCAGCGAAAAGATCACATGAAGAGTGCTTTAAATATAGTGGTAGGTCGTTAATATAGATAGCAAAGAGAAGAGGACCAAGAATGGAGCCTTGAGGAATACCGGTATCAACCACAGACGAGCCAGATATTTTGTTTCTAAAGCAAACTACTTGTTTTCTACCTGAGAGAAAAGATGTAATACATTTTGTTAGGTCAGGGTGTAATCTATAGCCTTCCAGCTTTTTTGCAAGAATTTCATGATCAATCATATCGAAGGCTTTCTTAAAATCAACAAAGACAGCACCACACAATTTGTCATCATTTATATTAGACAGCCAGCTTTCTGTCATTTTAGTTAATGCTGTGTGGCAGGAGTAATTTGGTCTAAAACCTGACTGACTGTCTATTAGTAGACTGTTTTCTTGCATGTGGAGCAGAGTTAACTTTTGTATATGTTTTCAAGAGGTTTTGATAGTGATGACAGAATGCTGGCTATTTTATGGAGGCATATAATTACAAGCAAGTAAATAATGAAACAGGTTTGAGTTAAAGGATGAAGTATTACCAATGGATTTTAAATTGTGGGGGAGGGTGTTCTAGAGCTGTACTGCAGAGTATGCAAGGCTTTTCTTGTACAGATCAATCCTGGGTTTAGGAAGAAGACAGTTTTTTAAACGCTGGCCATGTTTAGTGTTATACGTAAACAGTGACCACAAGTAAGGCATTGTGCGACAGAATTCTGTGAACAAACTTAACTTTGTTAAAAATGATTCTATATTTGAGGGGTAGAATTTTGAGTTGTTTGTGTTGATCTACAATCTGTACTGGGTGTTTGTCACAAATAAGATTTAATGCTCGCTTGTGAAGTGAGTGGAGCCTTTTTGTGTTTGAGACTGAGCATCCATGCCAGATTGTGGAACAGTAATCTAAGTGTGTTTGTATGTGTGATATGTAATATATTTTTCTTGTGTCTTTGTCGATAAAGTGTTTAATTTTGGCTAATTGGTAAACCTTCTGTGCAATCAAATTTGTTAGGTTATGTACGTGAGAATTCCAAGTTAAATGCTGATCAATGATGAGTCCTAGGGTTTTATGTTCATGAACATTTTCTATTGCCTTAGTCCCAGCACAAAGCTGTAGAGAAGTTTTTGTTGCATTTTGCAGTTTCTGTCTTGTAGTGATGAGCATGGATTTTGTTTTGTTGGTGTTTATCAATATACCATTTTTATTACTCCATTTAATCAAACTGTTTATATCATTTTGGTGCGTTGTCTGTAGTTTATTGATGTCATAGTCGCTATTGTAAACAGTACAGTCGTCAGCGAAAAGATCACATGAAGAGTGCTTTAAATATAGTGGTAGGTCGTTAATATAGATAGCAAAGAGAAGAGGACCAAGAATGGAGCCTTGAGGAATACCGGTATCAACCACAGACGAGCCAGATATTTTGTTTCTAAAGCAAACTACTTGTTTTCTACCTGAGAGAAAAGATGTAATACATTTTGTTAGGTCAGGGTGTAATCTATAGCCTTCCAGCTTTTTTGCAAGAATTTCATGATCAATCATATCGAAGGCTTTCTTAAAATCAACAAAGACAGCACCACACAATTTGTCATCATTTATATTAGACAGCCAGCTTTCTGTCATTTTAGTTAATGCTGTGTGGCAGGAGTAATTTGGTCTAAAACCTGACTGACTGTCTATTAGTAGACTGTTTTCTTGCATGTGGAGCAGAGTTAACTTTTGTATATGTTTTTCAAGAGGTTTTGATAGTGATGACAGAATGGATATGGGTCTATAGTTTGAGAGGTCACTAGTCTGTCCAGATTTAAAAAGAGGAAAAACTTTGGCGAGTTTAAAAGCGTCAGGGAAATATTTTTTGTCAATACACAAGTTGTATAAGTATGTTAGTGTGTCTGTGATAACTGGTGCAGCGTAGCGTAGTATCTTGTTACTAATGTCATCACATCCTGCTGAGTTAGTGTTCTTTAAGGACCGGATGTAGTTATAAATATCACCGACTGTGAGGAAAGGAATATTAATTTGTTTTAGCTTTACACATTTACTGTCGTTGAAAGTTTTCAACACGCTCGGGTCGCAATTAGGGGTCGGTAATGAAGATTTTAGAATACTAATTTCTTCCATAAAATGTTCACTGAAGTTAGTGCAAGTATCTTCACCATTAAGTGTTTGTGGGTCAGTTTGCTTCCTTTTATTTACAAGAGTATTATGGATGAGGAATGTTAGGGGAGTTTGACATACTTAAAGAGAGACTCAGGGATGAGGAATATTAGGGGAGTTTGACATACTTAAAGAGAGACTCAGGGATGAGGAATGTTAGGGGAGTTTGACAGTCAGCGCGGGCGGTTGCTTTTGCGCAGGCCGACCGTTCTTTTGGCGAAAAAGCGCTCTCGAGTTCCGTGCGTGGGGAGACAGGCTTTCGCTCCCTTCCAGGACGGCGAGAGTTAAGGTGTTTCGATGCAGAAGCAAGTGGTTTGTCCGTCGAGCGAAGCATGTAAACGGCTAGCCAGCCAGGTTCGTGATAACGATGTAGTACGGTTTTGTCGACCGATGGTCTCGAAATTGGCCCATCTCTCGCAAAGAGTATCGGGTCTGCAGTATGTAACGTGTGTTGTTTGCGGGTGGCCAGGCTTTCTTCTCCGCTCGTTAGAGCAGAGAGAGCCGCCCCCGCCGGTTAAAGGAAATGAAACGCCGCCGGGGTCGAAAGGGATCCGCTCTGAGCAGAGCGCTGTCTCCCTTGCCCCGCGTCGGTCTGTCGGCAGATATCCGACAAAGGTTCGGTGAAGAAAGCTATCTGGTTGATCCTGCCAGTAGTCACATGCTTGTCTCAAAGATTAAGCCATGCATGTCTAAGTTCACACTGTCTCACGGTGAAACCGCGAATGGCTCATTAAATCAGTTGAGGTTCCTTAGATGACACGATCCTACTTGGATAACTGTGGCAATTCTAGAGCTAATACATGCTTACCAAGCTCCGACCCTCGTGGAAAGAGCGCTTTTATTAGTTCAAAACGCTGTTGGCGAGATCTTCAGCTGCCGTGCGTGGAGCGGTGCTCTTCCCGGCCAATGAAGAAATTTGCAAATGAGGTTGCCGCGCAGCATCACTGCGGAAAAGGTGGTTGAAAGAATAAAGCGAAGCAAACAGTCAAATCACGGCACCTCTGGTCTGGAGGTCGGCCACGTCCTGAATGCAGTCATATCGGGTGAAATGCATGAACCGGCTTGTCCCAGAGGATAAGTCACTGCTGGCTTGACTTTTCAAATGCCGCGCGTGGAGTGAAGCTCCTCCCGGTTAAGGAAGTAAATGCGGAAATAAAGGTTGCTGTGCGGCGCCGATGGGAAAAGGTGGTGGAAAGTGAAGTTTAACCTGGTATGTCCAGTAGTATCGGTACGAGAGCTATACCACGGCACCTCTGCTCTAGAGGCCGCCTACGTCCGAAATACACCTACACTGGTGAAATATGCCTAAACCGGCACACACCAGGGGTGGAACTCGATGGCTAGACATGTCATGCCACCTCCGCTCTAGAGGTCGGTAACGCCTGATAAACACCCATACTGGTGAATTTTGCCTAAACCGGCTCATACCAGGGGTGAATCTTGAAGGCTATGAATGTCACAGTACCTCTGCCCTAGAGGTCGGTCCCGTCCCAAACACGCCCATACTGGGAAATGCCTAAACCGGCTCAACCCAGGGGTGGAAGTCACTAGTGGCGAGGATTCGTCCTCCTGGACAAAAGCTCCATCCTGGTCACAACTAGGAAGGGTAGCGGCCACGACCGCAAAATGCTGAAGTCGGAGATACTGGACCAGGGAAGTCTAGATAGGCAACCACCTCTCACCCGGCGGGGATGTCTGCGTATCCTAATCACGCTGAGGTTTTCCGGTGAGAAAGTCCAACCCTGGACTGGATGGGCAACCACCTCTCACCAGGCGGTGATACACGGGTATCTCAAAACACGTCGAGGTTTTCCGGTGAGAAAGTCCAACTCTGGCCTGGGTGGGCTAACGCCTCTCACCCAGCGGGGATGCACTGATATTCCAAACACGTCGAGGTCTTCTGGTGAGAAAGTCCAACCCTAGACCAAACTGGTGCAATGAAAACCACGGTGTCACGTAATCCCACTTCCGAGACCCACCAAGAATACAGGCTAAAGCACTGTGACACTCTGAACCCCTTGTGGTCCTTTCGTGGAACTCATGTGGTCTATTTTGGACCACACAGGGGACCACGGGACCTAACGAGGACCACATGCGTGAATTCAGTAGGTTCACAGTGCGGTTTTTGGTGGTAGAAGTGAACGAAGAAGAAGAAGAAGAGGGGAGTTTGACATACTTAAAGAGAGGCTCGGGGATGAGGAATGTTAGGGGAGTTTGACATACATAAAGAGAGGCTCGGGGATGAGGAATGTTAGGGGAGTTTGACATACATAAAGAGAGGCTCGGGGATGAGGAATGTTAGGGGAGTTTGACATACTTAAAGAGAGGCTCGGGGACAAGGAATGTTAGGGGAGTTTGACATACTTAAAGAGAGGCTCGGGGACAAGGAATGTTAGGGGAGTTTGACATACTTAAAGAGAGGCTCGGGGATGAGGAATGTTAGGGGAGTTTGACATACTTAAAGAGAGGCTCGGGGATGAGGAATGTTAGGGGAGTTTGACATACATAAAGAGATTGATTAATTGATTGATTAATTGATCTTTATTTCAAAAGGGTTAAGAATTGGGCAAGCAGGCCCGTCTGACATTCTGCCCTCTATCATACATCTTTCACTCTATTCCAGACATTCTACAAATATGCTGTTCATATAACAAACATAACTAACATTGAAGCTGAGAGACATAAAATAAAATATAACATTTACGTTTCGCTCTTAAACATTCACTCAGTACAGAAGTAACTACATGCATTATAAATGACTATCTACTAAACAAAATTTTCGGGACTATTCAGAAAACAAATAATTGTATTCAGTGTCTGTAAGAGCAGTTTAAGATAATTTTTAAGTTTTATGATTCATGAAGGCATGTAGTCGACATCAAATAGATATTGGGAAAGCTTGTAGGAAGGAGTATAATTTATATTTTTTATATAGGATGGGAGGGTATTCCAAAGATGAGCAGCAGAATAACTAAAGCTTTTCTTGTAAAGATCAAGTATATGTTTTGGAAGACATATGTTGTTCAAGCGTTGGTTGCACTTTGGGCTAAATTTAAACAGGTTCCATAGATAAGGCGGGGCATGCCGTGAAAGAATTTGATGTACTAACTTGGCTTTGTTGAAGAGGAACCTGTTCTTAAGAGGTAGTATTTTGATACGTTTGTGATGGTTAGCTGTTTGTGCTTGATCTTTGTCACTAATAAGCTTTACTGCTCGCTTTTGAAGAGAGCAAAGCCTCTTTGTATTTGACACTGAGCAACCATCCCAAACTGTTGAGCAATAGTCTAAATGTGTTTGTGTATGAGCTATGTAGTATGTCTTCCTAGTGTCTTGATCTATGAAGTGCTTAATTTTAGCTAATTGGTATACTTTTTGTGCGATGAGTTTTGTTAGACATTGCACATGAGAGTTCCAGGTCAGATGTTGGTCAATAATAAGACCTAGTGTTTTGTGCTCGCTAACGTTTTCTATCTGTGATGTTTCTGTACAGAGCCGAAGTGTTGTTTTTGTTGCGTTTTGTAGTTTTTGTCTTGTTGTTATGAGCATTGATTTTGTTTTATCGGTGTTTATAATCATGCCATTATTTTTGCTCTATCTAATTAAATTGTATAACTCGACCTGGAAAGTTGATTCTAGATTAACACAATCGTAGTCACTGGTGTAGATTGTGCAATCATCGGCAAAAAGGTCACAAGAAGAGTGTTTAAGATGAAGTGGAAGATCATTGATAGATAGCAAAGAGCAACGGGCCTAGAATAGAACCTTGCGGAACACCAGTGTCAACTTTAGCAGAATTTGATAGAGAATTGTTGAAGAATACTACCTGTTGTCTGTCTGAAAGAAACGATGCAATTAATTTTATTAGGTCAGGGTGCAGTCTATAAGTCTTTATTTTTCTTACAAGAATATCGTGGTCAATCATATCAAATGCCTTTTTAAAGTCGACAAAGATGGCACCACATAGTCTGTCGTAATTTATGTTTACTAACCAGTTTTCTGTCATTTTGGTAAGAGCTGTATGGCAGGAATGATTGGGTTTAAAACCTGACTGACTGTCTATGAGTAAATTGTTCTCTTGCATGTGTCGTAGAGTTATTTTGTGTATGTGTTTTTCGAGTGGTTTTGATAATGACGATAATATGGATATTGGTCTATAGTTGGTAAGATTGTTAGATGAGCCAGATTTAAAGGGGGGATACACCTTAGCAGTTTTAAAAGCCTCAGGGAAGTAACATTTTGCAATGCACTGGTTGTAAATATATGTTAGTGTATGTGAAATGACAGGTGCAGCATAACGTAAGATCTTATTACTAATATCATCAAGCCCAGCTGTATTGTTGTTTTTTAAGGTTAAGAGATAACTGTGAACTTCACTGACTGTTAAGAATGGTATGTGTAACTGTTTAAAATCAGTACATCTGCTGTCCAGGAATGTTTGTAGTTCATGTAAGTCGCATACAGGAGCTGATACTGATGATTTAAGAACGTTGATTTCTTCTCTGAAATGTGTACTGATATGTGCGCTAGTGTATGCACGACTGATGGCTTGAGAATCAAATTCTTTTCTTTTATTTGATAGGGTATTTATGGCTTTCCAAATTGATTTACTGTCTGACTTATTCTGTATTAGATTCCTGAAGTAATTTTTTTTCTCTTGTCTGATTAAGTATTGAACTTTGTTTCTGAGTGAACGGTAGGTCCTAAAGTCCTTGATTTTGGGCGCCCGGTCACGTTCTCTCATGGATTGTAGTATTTCAGGTGTTATCCAAGGTGACTTCGTCTGGTGTTTTACTCTCACCTCTTTCATGGGGACATGTTTGTCTAATATATCTCTGAAGATCTTAAGCCAATATTCTATTGCCTCATCAGGGTCAGTTAGTTGGTACACGTGTGTAAGTGAAGATTCTTGCAAATCATTAAGGAATAATTCTAGGTTAAATTTTCTGAAGCTTCTAAATTTCATACTGGTGTGATTGTGTTTAGGAAGTTTATGCCCCTTTCTTGTCCACGTACAGGAGACTGGGTAATGATCACTTAACGAAGTATGAGGGATGTTACATTCAATGATGTTTTCTGGGTAGACTACATATATATGATCTAATAATGTGGGTGATACTTCTGTTACTCTGGTAGGTTTGGTGACAATTTGGCAAAAATTGTAGCATAATATAATATTGCTCCAAGTTGGATTTGATTGTGTTAGATCTATGTTGAAATCTCCAAGAGGCTCGTGGATGAGGAATGTTGGGGGAGTTTGACATACTTAAAGAGAGGCTCGGGGATGAGGAATGTTAGGTTATTTTGACATACTTAAAGTGAAGCTCGGGTCTTGGGCACCGTGCGAGATAAGAAAAATAACCACTGCGGTAAAGCTGCTTCTAGTAATGAAAATAGATGGAGGTGTATGGTTCTGTTTACAAGATCTTTCAGTAAAGCTGCTTCTAGTAATGAAAATAGATGGAGGTGTATGGTTCTGTTTACAAGATCTTTCAGTAAAGCTGCTTCTAGTAATGAAAATAGATGGAGGTGTATGGTTCTGTTTACAAGAAAATCTTTCAGTAAAACTGGTTCTAATAATGACGATAATATGGATATTGGTCTATAGTTGGTAAGATTGTTAGATGAGCCAGATTTAAAGGGGGGATACACCTTAGCAGTTTTAAAAGCCTCAGGGAAGTAACATTTTGCAATGCACTGGTTGTAAATATATGTTAGTGTATGTGAAATGACAGGTGCAGCATAACGTAAGATCTTATTACTAATATCATCAAGCCCAGCTGTATTGTTGTTTTTTAAGGTTAAGAGATAACTGTGAACTTCACTGACTGTTAAGAATGGTATGTGTAACTGTTTAAAATCAGTACATCTGCTGTCCAGGAATGTTTGTAGTTCATGTAAGTCGCATACAGGAGCTGATACTGATGATTTAAGAACGTTGATTTCTTCTCTGAAATGTGTACTGATATGTGCGCTAGTGTATGCACGACTGATGGCTTGAGAATCAAATTCTTTTCTTTTATTTGATAGGGTATTTATGGCTTTCCAAATTGATTTACTGTCTGACTTATTCTGTATTAGATTCCTGAAGTAATTTTTTTTCTCTTGTCTGATTAAGTATTGAACTTTGTTTCTGAGTGAACGGTAGGTCCTAAAGTCCTTGATTTGGGCGCCCGGTCACGTTCTCTCATGGATTGTAGTATTTCAGGTGTTATCCAAGGTGACTTCGTCTGGTGTTTTACTCTCACCTCTTTCATGGGGACATGTTTGTCTAATATATCTCTGAAGATCTTAAGCCAATATTCTATTGCCTCATCAGGGTCAGTTAGTTGGTACACGTGTGTAAGTGAAGATTCTTGCAAATCATTAAGGAATAATTCTAGGTTAAATTTTCTGAAGCTTCTAAATTTCATACTGGTGTGATTGTGTTTAGGAAGTTTATGCCCCTTTCTTGTCCACGTACAGGAGACTGGGTAATGATCACTTAACGAAGTATGAGGGATGTTACATTCAATGATGTTTTCTGGGTAGACTACATATATATGATCTAATAATGTGGGTGATACTTCTGTTACTCTGGTAGGTTTGGTGACAATTTGGCAAAAATTGTAGCATAATATAATATTGCTCCAAGTTGGATTTGATTGTGTTAGATCTATGTTGAAATCTCCAAGAGGCTCGTGGATGAGGAATGTTGGGGGAGTTTGACATACTTAAAGAGAGGCTCGTGGATGAGGAATGTTAGGTTAGTTTGACATACTTAAAGAGAAGCTCGGGTCTTGGGCACCGTGCGAGATAAGAAAAATAACCGCCGCGGTAAAGCTGCTTCTAGTAATGAAAGTAGATGGAGGTGTATAGTTCTGTTTACAAGAAAATCTTTCAGTAAAACTGGTTCTAATAATGAAAGTAGATGGAGGTGTATAGTTCTGTTTACAAGAAAATCTTTCAGTAAAACTGGTTCTAATAATGAAAGTAGATGGAGGTGTATAGTTCTGTTTACAAGAAAATCTTTCAGTAAAACTGGTTCTAATAATGAAAGTAGATGGAGGTGTATAGTTCTGTTTACAAGAAAATCTTTCAGTAAAACTGGTTCTAATAATGAAAGTAGATGCAGGTGTATAGTTCTGTTTACAAGAAAATCTTTCAGTAAAACTGGTTCTAATAATGAAAGTAGATGCAGGTGTATGGTTCTGTTTACAAGAAGATATTTTTTGTAAAACTGAACTATATACCTCCATCTACTTACGCGACTCTTGGCCCGAGCTGTCTGTGTTGTCATACGTCCAAGTATTGACATGTTTGTGTTGTTGTACGTCCAAATATTGATATGTCTGTGTTGTTGTACGTCCAAGTATTGATATGTCTGTGTTGTTGTACGTCCAAGTATTGATATGTCTGTGTTATCGTACGTCCAAGTATTGATATGTCTGTGTTGTCGTACGTCCAAGTATAGACATGTTTGTGTTGTTGTACGTCCAAGTATTGATATGTCTGTGTTGTTGTACGTCCAAGTATTGATATGTCTGTGTTGTTGTACGTCCAAGTATTGATATGTCTGTGTACTGATAAACCAGTGATCAAACCTCACTGGATAGAACCACGCTGTACCACAAAACTGCAAATTCTGATATAATACTGTCCTATCTTGGCGCCTTACTACAAATGCATGAAATAATGCTGTCTCATCTTGGCGCCTTACTACAAATGCATGAAATAATGCTGTCTCATCTTGACGCCTTACTACAAATGCATGAAATAATGCTGTCTCATCTTGGCGCCTTACTACAAAGCCATGAAATAATACTACTCCACAATCCTGTATGTAGATAAAAGTGTAAATACTTTCCCGAAGATCTAGTAGCAGTCCTGTGTAAAGATGAAAGGTAAAGGATTGTGACGCCAGTTAAAGCGGAATATATCCTGGCACGACATTATACAAGGTGGTATTTGTCTACTTCTTGACAAACTGAAAGCCACTGAAATAAGGCAGTGGTGCCATTGAAGGCAGAATACCTAAACAAGAACACGTTAGTTGGCCAGATGTGTGTGTGTGTTTTACAGGAAGAGTGTGAGTGTAATTTTCTCTTTACTACTCAAGTTAACTATTCCAAGAATTGGAATCCACCAAATGGTTACTAGACTAAACGCAAGGTAACAGCACACCCAGATTCTCAACAAAATCACGCCCAATCAACATAGATAACCTTGACCACAAGACCAATGATAACCATCCTGTCATTCTTCAGTAAGACACAAGAAATGTACATGTATCACGACAGAGTCTCCAGTTTTACAGTTTCAAGGAACAACCAAAACTTTAATATGAGAATCGTATGTGGATGACGTAGTGCGAAATGAATAAATCAAGGAAATCAGACAATTCAACAAAATACATAAAGCCAAGTGTTCCGGCAGGGGAGTTATTCCCGCCATAGGACAAAATAAGACTCAAGACAAACTTACAGACTAATGTCCTAAATAACTATAGAAACCAACGTCTCAACAAAACCTTTCAACCTACGTCCTACACCACAACGTCTACAAGGACAACCTATTGCACTTTACGTAACTGAACCATGGACCTATTCTTACAACTATACCAAAATCGAGGTTCTACCTCTCAACCATGACTAGAACACTCTAACTCTACTCCTAAATCTTTTCTGTCTGTGTTCCTCTTTTCTCTGAGCCTCCTCTGTTTTTATATTCCCGGCTCCGCTATGAAATCACCTGATATTCCACCCACTATCGTGTGATGTTAAGACCTAGAAACTTCTTTCTGCCTGTCACCTGATATTCCACCCACTATCGTGTGATGTTAAGACCTAGAAACTTCTTTCTGCCTGTCACCTGATATTCCACCCACTATCGTGCGATGCTAAAACTTAGAAACTTCTCTCTGCCTGTCACCTGATATTCCACCCACTATCGTGTGATGTTAATTCCTAGAAACTTCTCTCTGCCTGTCACCTGATATTCCACCCACTATCGTACGATGTTAAGACCTAGAAACTTCTTTCTGCCTGTCACCTGATATTCCACCCACTATCGTATGATGTTAAGACCTAAAAACTTCTTTCTGCCTGTCATACGTCCAAGTATAGACATGTTTGTGTTGTTGTACGTCCAAGTATTGATATATCTGTGTTGTTGTACGTCCAAGTATTGACATGTCTGTGTTATCGTCTGTCCAAGTATTGATATGTCTGTGTTGTCATACGTCCAAGTATAGACATGTTTGTGTTGTTGTACGTCCAAGTATTGATATGTCTGTGTTGTTGTACGTCCAAGTATTGATATGTCTGTGTTGTTGTACGTCCAAGTATTGACATGTCTGTGTTATCGTCTGTCCAAGTATTGATATGTCTGTGTTGTCATACGTCCAAGTATAGACATGTTTGTGTTGTTGTACGTCCAAGTATTGATATGTCTGTGTTGTTGTACGTCCAAGTATTGATATGTCTGTGTTGTTGTACGTCCAAGTATTGATATGTCTGTGTACTGATAAACCAGTGATCAAACCTCACTGGATAGAACCACGCTGTACCACAAAACTGCAAATTCTGATATAATACTGTCCTATCTTGGCGCCTTACTACAAATGCATGAAATAATGCTGTCTCATCTTGGCGCCTTACTACAAATGCATGAAATAATGCTGTCTCATCTTGACGCCTTACTACAAATGCATGAAATAATGCTGTCTCATCTTGGCGCCTTACTACAAAGCCATGAAATAATACTACTCCACAATCCTGTATGTAGATAAAAGTGTAAATACTTTCCCGAAGATCTAGTAGCAGTCCTGTGTAAAGATGAAAGGTAAAGGATTGTGACGCCAGTTAAAGCGGAATATATCCTGGCACGACATTATACAAGGTGGTATTTGTCTACTTCTTGACAAACTGAAAGCCACTGAAATAAGGCAGTGGTGCCATTGAAGGCAGAATACCTAAACAAGAACACGTTAGTTGGCCAGATGTGTGTGTGTGTTTTACAGGAAGAGTGTGAGTGTAATTTTCTCTTTACTACTCAAGTTAACTATTCCAAGAATTGGAATCCACCAAATGGTTACTAGACTAAACGCAAGGTAACAACACACCCAGATTCTCAACAAAATCACGCCCAATCAACATAGATAACCTTGACCACAAGACCAATGATAACCATCCTGTCATTCTTCAGTAAGACACAAGAAATGTACATGTATCACGACAGAGTCTCCAGTTTTACAGTTTCAAGGAACAACCAAAACTTTAATATGAGAATCGTATGTGGATGACGTAGTGCGAAATGAATAAATCAAGGAAATCAGACAATTCAACAAAATACATAAAGCCAAGTGTTCCGGCAGGGGAGTTATTCCCGCCATAGGACAAAATAAGACTCAAGACAAACTTACAGACTAATGTCCTAAATAACTATAGAAACCAACGTCTCAACAAAACCTTTCAACCTACGTCCTACACCACAACGTCTACAAGGACAACCTATTGCACTTTACGTAACTGAACCATGGACCTATTCTTACAACTATACCAAAATCGAGGTTCTACCTCTCAACCATGACTAGAACACTCTAACTCTACTCCTAAATCTTTTCTGTCTGTGTTCCTCTTTTCTGTGAGCCTCCTCTGTTTTTATATTCCCGGCTCCGCTATGAAATCACCTGATATTCCACCCACTATCGTGTGATGTTAAGACCTAGAAACTTCTTTCTGCCTGTCACCTGATATTCCACCCACTATCGTATGATGTTAAGACCTAGAAACTTCTTTCTGCCTGTCACCTGATATTCCACCCACTATCGTACGATGTTAATTCCTAGAAACTTCTTTCTGCCTGTCACCTGATATTCTACCCACTATCGTATGATGTTAAGACCTAGAAACTTATCCCTGTCTGTCACGTGATAATCAGACTTCCCGTACTGTACTAGTTCAGTTTACCAGGTCAGTTTGACTACAAACAGATCTCTTACAGGGAACATTCCAATCATGAACCATTCAGGATATAACAAGTGACAATCCAGTCTCAAAATACTCACACCTGGTTTTTTAATAAAGTATATTTTCCACAAGAGCGAATGTATCCACGTCTTACAGCACTTCTCTGTGTGGTCTGATATCCACGTCTTACAGCTCTTCTATGTGTGGCCTGATATCCACATGTCAAAACTCTGCATGTACCCACATGCCTCCAAATCAATGCATGTACCCACATGCCTCCAAATTTAAGCATGTACCCACATGCCTTCGAAGTAGCTAATATTCTCCACAGCCTGCCGGTGCTATATAGCACAAGGTCAAACCCTCTATACACCTCTTAGTACTATCACTTGTAAACCCCATGTCCTAATCAGGTACAATGTTTAACAACTCCATTCCCTGACACTGACAAATGCACAATAACATCATGGATCTAAAGTTGAAAACTATGAATCTCATTAAGTAGAAGCACTTTTGCCTTTCAACAAAAGTCGGTAATCTATCACTCTGTTGACAACCGCAAATGTGAACGCAGAGTAGTCATAGCAACCACAGCTACTTCAGCAGGAAACCTCCATGGGTAACACGGCCTTTGAACGACAGCTATAAGCACAAGGAAAAGATATCACTTCTCACTTTGTATGAAAATCTCTCTCTCAAAAAATATAAACAATGTCATAGAATGATAGAAGACTCATTGTAACTAATCACAAATACGTCAGATTATATAGTTATCAAAGCTAAGAAAAACAATGCAGTCTATTTAACATGATGAGAGAATCTCAAGTGTCGATCTATTTCACAAGTTCAACTGAGACAGCTTCATACTGGACATTCGAGACATATGATCCAGCTTACTTCCAGGCAAGGGATGACAGACCAAATGTGAAAGTTCTAGCTATGAAAACTCAAACATGAAAACCAGCTACCGCCAGGAAACAAAATTCTTCCCAAATGTAATCTTTTTTAATAACGCTTTACTGCCCATAGAATTAACAACTCATTAGCTTACCAGCATGACCTCCTGTCACATGAATAATTAATTAGCTGAACACACGATACAGGTATAGACTTACCTGTCTCAGTTAGAAACCGCCACTAATTATAAAAACATTATGTGCTGTTCTATGTAGAGTTAGCATATTAAACATCTTGATTTATATCTCTAATAATTAATAATTTTATTTACAAGTAGAGCAAAATGTACATCATAATTTCTAGAACTTTCATGACAGGATCTGAGCTAAAAGAATTTGAAAATTACCTCGTAGCTATATTTGCACAGGTTGTGCAAGAGATATTTTGTTCATAATTTTCTTCATTATAAAAATATTTCTCTCCCTTGCTTGACGCAGTTGCCTCTCTTGGTTGTTATTTCATACACGAGATAGAGAACGTACAGCGACCATGAAATGTAAGTCCTAGTGTTCTACTTGTTTCTCGATGTGATGTTTCTGTATGTTGTGGTTGTAGTGGATGACGGGCATGTCTGCTAGTATCATTGTTGTTTCATTATGGCCTCATCTTCCGCTGTCAACATCATCATCATCATCATCATCTGATGCAACTGTCGGTCTAACACAGAGTAATGTAATCTGCAGAAACAAATTCATATATATTTACAATAAAGAAGTATATTAAGAACTAGAACAAACAACTAAAACAAATAACTAGATGCAAACTCACGACTACAAACATAAAAAATGTAAAAAACAGTTTGATTGAGCAGATAGAATGTATGTTGAAATTACAAAACAAAAACACAAAACAAGAGGATAGTAGATATAAACACATAATAACAAGTAGATACAGTCACATAATAAACAAGCAGATCTCTTACAGGGAACATTCCAATCATGAACCATTCAGGATATAACAAGTGACAATCCAGTCTCAAAATACTCACACCTGGTTTTTTAATAAAGTATATTTTCCACAAGAGCGAATGTATCCACGTCTTACAGCTCTTCTCTGTGTGGTCTGATATCCACGTCTTACAGCTCTTCTATGTGTGGTCTGATATCCACATGTCAAAACTCTGCATGTACCCACATGCCTCCAAATCAATGCATGTACCCACATGCCTCCAAATTTAAGCATGTACCCACATGCCTTCGAAGTAGCTAATATTCTCCACAGCCTGCCGGTGCTATATAGCACAAGGTCAAACCCTCTATACACCTCTTAGTACTATCACTTGTAAACCCCATGTCCTAATCAGGTACAATGTTTAACAACTCCATTCCCTGACACTGACAAATGCACAATAACATCATGGATCTAAAGTTGAAAACTATGAATCTCATTAAGTAGAAGCACTTTTGCCTTTCAACAAAAGTCGGTAATCTATCACTCTGTTGACAACCGCAAATGTGAACGCAGAGTAGTCATAGCAACCACAGCTACTTCAGCAGGAAACCTCCATGGGTAACACGGCCTTTGAACGACAGCTATAAGCACAAGGAAAAGATATCACTTCTCACTTTGTATGAAAATCTCTCTCTCAAAAAATATAAACAATGTCATAGAATGATAGAAGACTCATTGTAACTAATCACAAATACGTCAGATTATATAGTTATCAAAGCTAAGAAAAACAATGCAGTCTATTTAACATGATGAGAGAATCTCAAGTGTCGATCTATTTCACAAGTTCAACTGAGACAGCTTCATACTGGACATTCGAGACATATGATCCAGCTTACTTCCAGGCAAGGGATGACAGACCAAATGTGAAAGTTCTAGCTATGAAAACTCAAACATGAAAACCAGCTACCGCCAGGAAACAAAATTCTTCCCAAATGTAATCTTTTTTAATAACGCTTTACTGCCCATAGAATTAACAACTCATTAGCTTACCAGCATGACCTCCTGTCACATGAATAATTAATTAGCTGAACACACGATACAGGTATAGACTTACCTGTCTCAGTTAGAAACCGCCACTAATTATAAAAACATTATGTGCTGTTCTATGTAGAGTTAGCATATTAAACATCTTGATTTATATCTCTAATAATTAATAATTTTATTTACAAGTAGAGCAAAATGTACATCATAATTTCTAGAACTTTCATGACAGGATCTGAGCTAAAAGAATTTGAAAATTACCTCGTAGCTATATTTGCACAGGTTGTGCAAGAGATATTTTGTTCATAATTTTCTTCATTATAAAAATATTTCTCTCCCTTGCTTGACGCAGTTGCCTCTCTTGGTTGTTATTTCATACACGAGATAGAGAACGTACAGCGACCATGAAATGTAAGTCCTAGTGTTCTACTTGTTTCTCGATGTGATGTTTCTGTATGTTGTGGTTGTAGTGGATGACGGGCATGTCTGCTAGTATCATTGTTGTTTCATTATGGCCTCATCTTCCGCTGTCAACATCATCATCATCATCATCATCTGATGCAACTGTCGGTCTAACACAGAGTAATGTAATCTGCAGAAACAAATTCATATATATTTACAATAAAGAAGTATATTAAGAACTAGAACAAACAACTAAAACAAATAACTAGATGCAAACTCACGACTACAAACATAAAAAATGTAAAAAACAGTTTGATTGAGCAGATAGAATGTATGTTGAAATTACAAAACAAAAACACAAAACAAGTGACAATCCAGTCTCAAAATACTCACACCTGGTTTTTTAATAAAGTATATTTTCCACAAGAGCGAATGTATCCACGTCTTACAGCTCTTCTCTGTGTGGTCTGATATCCACGTCTTACAGCTCTCTATGTGTGGCCTGATATCCACATGTCAAAACTCTGCATGTACCCACATGCCTCCAAATCAATGCATGTACCCACATGCCTCCAAATTTAAGCATGTACCCACATGCCTTCGAAGTAGCTAATATTCTCCACAGCCTGCCGGTGCTATATAGCACAAGGTCAAACCCTCTTAGTACTATCACTTGTAAACCCCATGTCCTAATCAGGTACAATGTTTAACAACTCCATTCCCTGACACTGACAAATGCACAATAACATCATGGATCTAAAGTTGAAAACTAGTCTATGAATCTCATTAAGTAGAAGCACTTTTGCCTTTCAACAAAAGTCGGTAATCTATCACTCTGTTGACAACCGCAAATGTGAACGCAGAGTAGTCATAGCAACCACAGCTACTTCAGCAGGAAACCACAATGGGTAACACGGCCTTTGAACGACAGCTATAAGCACAAGAAAAAGATATCACTTCTCACTTGGTATGAAAATCTCTCTCTCAAAAAATATAAACAATGTCATAGAATGATAGAAGACTCATTGTAACTAATCACAAATACGTCAGATTATATAGTTATCAAAGCTAAGAAAAACAATGCAGTCTATTTAACATGATGAGAGAATCTCAAGTGTCGATCTATTTCACAAGTTCAACTGAGACAGCTTCATACTGGACATTCGAGACATATGATCCAGCTTACTTCCAGGCAAGGGATGACAGACCAAATGTGAAAGTTCTAGCTATGAAAACTCAAACATGAAAACCAGCTACCGCCAGGAAACAAAATTCTTCCCAAATGTAATCTTTTTTTAATAACGCTTTACTGCCCATAGAATTAACAACTCATTAGCTTACCAGCATGACCTCCTGTCACATGAATAATTAATTAGCTGAACACACGATACAGGTATAGACTTACCTGTCTCAGTTAGAAACCGCCACTAATTATAAAAACATTATGTGCTGTTCTATGTAGAGTTAGCATATTAAACATCTTGATTTATATCTCTAATAATTAATAATTTTATTTACAAGTAGAGCAAAATGTACATCATAATTTCTAGAACTTTCATGACAGGATCTGAGCTAAAAGAATTTGAAAATTACCTCGTAGCTATATTTGCACAGGTTGTGCAAGAGATATTTTGTTCATAATTTTCTTCATTATAAAAATATTTCTCTCCCTTGCTTGACGCAGTTGCCTCTCTTGGTTGTTATTTCATACACGAGATAGAGAACGTACAGCGACCATGAAATGTAAGTCCTAGTGTTCTACTTGTTTCTCGATGTGATGTTTCTGTATGTTGTGGTTGTAGTGGATGACGGGCATGTCTGCTAGTATCATTGTTGTTTCATTATGGCCTCATCTTCCGCTGTCAACATCATCATCATCATCATCATCTGATGCAACTGTCGGTCTAACACAGAGTAATGTAATCTGCAGAAACAAATTCATATATATTTACAATAAAGAAGTATATTAAGAACTAGAACAAACAACTAAAACAAATAACTAGATGCAAACTCACGACTACAAACATAAAAAATGTAAAAAACAGTTTGATTGAGCAGATAGAATGTATGTTGAAATTACAAAACAAAAACACAAAACAAGAGGATAGTAGATATAAACACATAATAACAAGTAGATACAGTCACATAATAAACAAGCAGATAAAAACAAGATGATGGAAATACAAAAACAAGACAAACAAATAGATACAAGCAAGCAATAAACAATGAGATACAAGTCTTTGATATCTCAGCAGATGTTTGATATCTAGCAGATCTTTGATATCTCAGCAGATCTGTGATATCTCAGCAGATCTTTGATATCTCAGCAGATCTTTGATATCTCAGCAGATCTTTGATGCCTGGGGAGAACTTTCACTCTTTCTGCATGAACTAGCTGAAAACTGTAACTATTACAAGTTTGTTATTAGGCTGTCCATTTCATTTACTGAAATATATTTATTATCGCTGTTCTTATCATCTCATCTTGCTAGTATCACATTCGTTCTCTTATCACTTATTGTCATTGTTCTTGTTACTTATCGCCATTGAACTCATCACTTCAATATTTTATATCACTCCTAAGCTAACCGTCTTTACAATTGTCTAAATGAAGTTTCTTTTTTCTCTGCTGTTTCTGGTAAACATTTATGGTTGTCCTGAATTCCAAAACTTCACTAGCAAAACATGGCCATCGTGGATTCAATAATATGTTTTATTGTTTCTGCTTACGTATAAAACTACATTTGGACGGCAAGAAAGCAATCTTTGTTTGGGTTAGTTATTTTCGATATTCATTTCTATACATGTGATTGTGGAGACCAACATCCCCTTAGTCCACAAAATATAAAAAAAGCAAGTATCTGCACAGTCACTTAGATCGCTTTCCAGAGAACCTTTGTGACTTAAGAGAAGAGCAAGGTGAAAGATTTCACCAAGACATAAAAACAATGAAAGCCAGATACCAAGGAAGATGGGATGCACACATGATGGTAGACTGCTGTTGGAATCTTATGAGGGATTGTTTTGGCAGATCCCACTCTCGGAAGTCTTACAAAAAGAGCTTCTTGTGTGTCGACTGAGTGGAAAGTTTGTATCATAAACTTGTGTTTTTAGTATGAAATAAGTATATTTTCTTGTAGTACGTTTTTCTTTTAATTTTTTAATATGTTTCCTTCATGCTTAAAAGATATTTATTTAAATACTTCATTAAAATATCCTGATTTGTTATGGGCGAGCAGAGTGGTATATGGCATATGTTCTGTATCTAAAAAAATAGAGCTGATAGAGGAAAACTTTTGTCATGTTTGGAATCAGCACGACAAACATACACACAAACAGGTCAACATTTGAGGCACAAAAATGTTTGTTGGCCAGAGTTATCATTATCTCTCTCTCTCTCTCTCTCTCTCTCTCTCTCTCTCTTATCATTGCGCTTTCCTCACCCCCTTTTTATCACTAACCTATCACAAGTCGTCATTCAAACATTCACAATACTCCACCACGCGCACTCTCGGACTCAGCTTCTTACAAGTCACAGTTAAGTGCTCACTTTGATCTGCTGTTATCTTCCATTCTTATTTGTCACATAGCACTCACGTGAATTTGTAGTTTATTTCCCTAATTCTTTGTCCTAGTAGTTGTGATGACGGTGTTACTAAGGAAAACCCCTGCATGATACTAACAAGAAAAATAAGAGTAGGAGCATGGAATGTAAGAAGTATGTATGAGGGAAAATATCAAGTAATAAGTGACGAGATGGAAAGAACGGGGATACACATTTTGGGAATCTGCGAACATCGATGGAAAGGATCAGGACACTTCAAGAGCGAGAATAATGATGGTATCTTTATATACTCTGGTGCAGAATTAGGAAAGAATGGAATGGCCTTTTTACTTGGAGAGATTAACATCAAAAGCATTGCTAGGTTACAATCCAGTAAGTGACAGAATCCTCACTATCAGACTTAAGGGCATTCCTAGAAATGTAGCAATTATCCAGATATATGCATCTACATCAGCAGCAGAAGAAGAGGAAGTAGAAGACTTTTATAACACACTGCAAACGACGATAGATCAGGTACAAAAAATGATACTGTATTAATAATGGGGGATTTTAATGCAAAGATTGGTACAGAAAGAGCAGAAGACGAAGGACATGTTGTAGGGAAATTTAGTATAGGACATAGACATGAGGCAGGTGACAATCTAATGGCGTTTTGCATGGAAAATGAGCTAATGATCGCTAACACACTTTTAGACAACATCCAAGAAGACTTTACACATGGACATCACCTGATGGGAAAACCAAGAATCAAATAGATTACATTTTAGTGCAAAGAAGGTGGAGGTCAAGTATAACATCAGCAAAAACTTTACCAGGTGCTGGTTGTGACACAGACCATGAGTTATTAATAACAGACATGAAGATAAAGATAAAAAAGACAGTTACGGGATCAAGACCACTCCGCTTTGATCTTACAAAAATACCAGAACAATACGGTACAGAAGTGAAGAACCGTTTCGAAATCCTGATGGCTGTACAGGAGGAGATGACACCAGATGAACTGGCTACGCAGGCCAAAGATATCTTAATAACAACAGCTAAAGCCATGGTTCCAGTAAAGAAAACACAAAAGAATGGATGGATTACAGCAGCTACACTAGAACTGATAAAACTGTGAAATGAAGACGAAATGGAAAATAACAAATAACAAAAGGGGTGAATATAAATCTTAAACAAAACAAATAAGAAGAAACATAAGAAAAGACAAAAAACAATACATACAAGATTGTTGTGAAAAAATAGAAGGACATCAGAAGTGTGGAAGAGATAGTGAAATGTTTAAAGAAAGGAAGACATTGACGAGAAATGTCACACCTGAGATAAATGTAATTTGTGATGAGATGGGGAATACCTTGACAGAGACAGAGGAAATTCTAGAAAGATGGAAGGAACATTGCAGAGGAATGTATGATACAACTGACTGTGAAAGCAGAAATCAACAGTGTTAATTATTGTTGGAGGAGAAAGAACCTGAACCGACAAATTAAGAATTTTTATGAGCAATAAAGAGTATAAAAAATTGTAAATCACCAGGATGTGATGAGATAACAGCTGAATTTATTAAAGCAGGAGGAAAGGAATGTGCAAAAATCTATCATGCACTATGTAAAAATATATGGCATTCAAGTATTTGGCCAAAAGAATGAAAAAGAACTGTATTCATACCACTGCCAAAAAAGGTAACTTGAAACTATGCACAAACTACAGAACTGTTGACCTGATTAGTCTTGTCTTATCTCCTTCCTGATATATCCTGGAATTGAAAAGCTGTCCCACAGAATTTAGTAACTAATTGTTTACATTTCATTCCCTTTTAAGTCAAATGCTTGCATCTCACGTGCTGGACTTGAAGCTCGGAGAATGAGAGAGAAATAAGATGATCAAGACAGCTGAAGTTATCAGATGATCAAGACATCTGAAGTTATCAGATGATCAAGACAGCAGAAGTTATCAGATGATCAATACATCTAAAGTTATCAGATGATCAAGACATCTGAAGTTATCAGATGATCAAGACAGCTGAAGTTATCATATGATCAAGACAGCTGAAGTTATCATATGATCAAGACAGCTGAAGTTATCATATGATTAAGACAGCTGAAGTTATCATATGATCAAGACAGCTGAAGTTATCATATGATCAAGACAGCTGAAGTTAGATTTTCGGATAGGGCAGTTCATGTGTTAGTTTTGTCTGAGTAAATGTAGTTTTCTGTAGTGAATTAGAGCAGGAAATTAGAATGTGGTTAGAATTCTGTTGATGGCGAAGTCTTTGGATAACAGTGGTAGTTTGGAATTAACCTTTGTTGATGTTAGAGTGAGAGATGTTAATGCAAAGATTGGTACAGAAAGAGCAGAAGACGAAGGACATGTTGTAGGGAAATTTAGTATAGGACATAGACATGAGGCAGGTGACAATCTAATGGCGTTTTGCATGGAAAATGAGCTAATGATCGCTAACACACTTTTAGACAACATCCAAGAAGACTTTACACATGGACATCACCTGATGGGAAAACCAAGAATCAAATAGATTACATTTTAGTGCAAAGAAGGTGGAGGTCAAGTATAACATCAGCAAAAACTTTACCAGGTGCTGGTTGTGACACAGACCATGAGTTATTAATAACAGACATGAAGATAAAGATAAAAAAGACAGTTACGGGATCAAGACCACTCCGCTTTGATCTTACAAAAATACCAGAACAATACGGTACAGAAGTGAAGAACCGTTTCGAAATCCTGATGGCTGTACAGGAGGAGATGACACCAGATGAACTGGCTACGCAGGCCAAAGATATCTTAATAACAACAGCTAAAGCCATGGTTCCAGTAAAGAAAACACAAAAGAATGGATGGATTACAGCAGCTACACTAGAACTGATAAAACTGTGAAATGAAGACGAAATGGAAAATAACAAATAACAAAAGGGGTGAATATAAATCTTAAACAAAACAAATAAGAAGAAACATAAGAAAAGACAAAAAACAATACATACAAGATTGTTGTGAAAAAATAGAAGGACATCAGAAGTGTGGAAGAGATAGTGAAATGTTTAAAGAAAGGAAGACATTGACGAGAAATGTCACACCTGAGATAAATGTAATTTGTGATGAGATGGGGAATACCTTGACAGAGACAGAGGAAATTCTAGAAAGATGGAAGGAACATTGCAGAGGAATGTATGATACAACTGACTGTGAAAGCAGAAATCAACAGTGTTAATTATTGTTGGAGGAGAAAGAACCTGAACCGACAAATTAAGAATTTTTATGAGCAATAAAGAGTATAAAAAATTGTAAATCACCAGGATGTGATGAGATAACAGCTGAATTTATTAAAGCAGGAGGAAAGGAATGTGCAAAAATCTATCATGCACTATGTAAAAATATATGGCATTCAAGTATTTGGCCAAAAGAATGAAAAAGAACTGTATTCATACCACTGCCAAAAAAGGTAACTTGAAACTATGCACAAACTACAGAACTGTTGACCTGATTAGTCTTGTCTTATCTCCTTCCTGATATATCCTGGAATTGAAAAGCTGTCCCACAGAATTTAGTAACTAATTGTTTACATTTCATTCCCTTTTAAGTCAAATGCTTGCATCTCACGTGCTGGACTTGAAGCTCGGAGAATGAGAGAGAAATAAGATGATCAAGACAGCTGAAGTTATCAGATGATCAAGACATCTGAAGTTATCAGATGATCAAGACAGCAGAAGTTATCAGATGATCAATACATCTAAAGTTATCAGATGATCAAGACATCTGAAGTTATCAGATGATCAAGACAGCTGAAGTTATCATATGATCAAGACAGCTGAAGTTATCATATGATCAAGACAGCTGAAGTTATCATATGATTAAGACAGCTGAAGTTATCATATGATCAAGACAGCTGAAGTTATCATATGATCAAGACAGCTGAAGTTAGATTTTCGGATAGGGCAGTTCATGTGTTAGTTTTGTCTGAGTAAATGTAGTTTTCTGTAGTGAATTAGAGCAGGAAATTAGAATGTGGTTAGAATTCTGTTGATGGCGAAGTCTTTGGATAACAGTGGTAGTTTGGAATTAACCTTTGTTGATGTTAGAGTGAGAGATGTTAGAGAGGCATACAGGAGAGATGTTAGGGAGGCATACAGGGGAGCTGTTAGAGAGGCATACAGGAGAGCTGTTAGAGAGGCCTACAGGAAAGCTGTTAGAGAGGCCTACAGGAGAGCTGTTAGAGAGGCCTACAGGAGAGATGTTAGAGAGGCATACAGGAGAGATGTTAGAGAGGCCTACAGGAGAGCTGTTAGAGAGGCCTACAGGAGAGCTGTTAGAGAGGCATACAGGAGAGCTGTTAGAGAGGCATACAGGAGAGCTGTTAGAGAGGCCTACAGGAGAGCTGTTAGAGAGGCCTACAGGAGAGCTGTTAGAGAGGCATACAGGAGAGCTGTTAGAGAGGCATACAGGAGAGCTGTTAGAGAGGCCTACAGGAGAGCTGTTAGAGAGGCATACAGGAGAGATGTTACAGAGGCCTACAGGAGAGCTGTTAGAGAGGCCTACAGGAGAGCTGTTAGAGAGGCCTACAGGAGAGCTGTTAGAGAGGCCTACAGGAGAGCTGTTAGAGAGGCATACAGGAGAGCTGTTAGAGAGGCATACAGGAGAGCTGTTAGAGAGGCCTACAGGAGAGATGTTAGGGAGGCATACAGGAGAGCTGTTAGAGAGGCTTACAGGAGAGATGTTAGAGAGGCATACAGGAGAGATGTTAGGGAGGCCTACAGGAGAGATGTTAGGGAGGCATACAGGAGAGCTGTTAGAGAGGCCTACAGGAGAGATGTTAGAGAGGCATACAGGAGAGCTGTTAGAGAGGCCTACAGGAGAGATGTTAGGGAGGCATACAGGAGAGCTGTTAGAGAGGCCTACAGGAGAGATGTTAGAGAGGCATACAGGAGAGATGTTAGAGAGGCATACAGGAGAGCTGTTAGAGAGGCATACAGGAGAGATGTTAGAGAGGCCTACAGGAGAGATGTTAGAGAGGCATACAGGAGAGATGTTAGAGAGGCATACAGGAGAGATGTTAGAGAGGCATACAGGAGAGATGTTAGAGAGGCATACAGGAGAGATGTTAGGGAGGCATAGAGAGATGTTAGGGAGGCATACAGGGGAGCTGTTAGAGAGGCCTACAGGAGAGATGTTAGGGAGGCATACAGGAGAGATGTTAGGGAGGCATGCAGGGGAGCTGTTAGAGAGGCCTACAGGAGAGATGTTAGGGAGGCATACAGGAGAGCTGTTAGAGAGGCCTACAGGAGAGATGTTAGAGAGGCATACAGGAGAGCTGTTAGAGAGGCCTACAGGAGAGATGTTAGGGAGGCATACAGGAGAGCTGTTAGAGAGGCCTACAGGAGAGCTGTTAGAGAGGCATACAGGGGAGCTGTTAGAGAGGCATACAGGGGAGCTGTTAGAGAGGCATACAGGGGAGCTGTTAGAGAGGCATACAGGAGAGATGTTAGAGAGGCATACAGGGGAGCTGTTAGAGAGGCATACAGGAGAGATGTTAGAGAGGCATACAGGGGAGCTGTTAGAGAGGCATACAGGAGAGCTGTTAGAGAGGCATACAGGGGAGCTGTTAGAGAGGCATACAGGAGAGATGTTAGGGAGGCCTACAGGAGAGATGTTAGAGAGGCCTACAGGAGAAATGCTAGTGAGGCCTACAGGAGAGCTGTTATGGAGGCCTACAGGAGAGATGTTAGAGAGGCCTACAGGAGAAATGCTAGTGAGGCCTACAGGAGAGCTGTTATGGAGGCCTACAGGAGAGATGTTAGAGAGGCCTACAGGAGAAATGCTAGTGAGGCATACAGGAGAGCTGTTATGGAGGCCTACAGGAGAGATGTTAGAGAGGCCTACAGGAGAAATGCTAGTGAGGCATACAGGAGAGCTGTTATGGAGGCCTACAGGAGAGATGTTAGAGAGGCCTACAGGAGAAATGCTAGTGAGGCCTACAGGAGAGCTGTTATGGAGGCCTACAGGAGAGATGTTAGAGAGGCCTACAGGAGAAATGCTAGTGAGGCCTACAGGAGAGCTGTTATGGAGGCCTACAGGAGAGCTGGTAGGGAGGCCTACAGGAGAGATTTTAGGGAGGCCTACAAGAAAGTTGTTGGAGAAGCAAAGTTCTGCAAGGGACCTGCAAATGACTGACTGATCTCTTGTCCCGTATGTTAACAAAGCTGTTCCTACGTGAGAGAAAAAAAAGTGTTAACAGTTATTTCAGTGTCCCATCACTTCATGTCTGGTGATATGACACTTGTTTCAGTGTCCCATCACTTCATGTCTGGTGATATAACACTTGCAACATGACGTTCATACATTGGTTTGGATCATTACTGTTAATTACCATTAAAGAGATTAAATACTAATAATTTAACATTAACAACTTATTAACTTTATTTAACGCTAATAACTTGCTCTGATACCGGTAAGGTGATATGATATTACATTTTGATTGAATGCTAATAACTTAATGTGATACTAATAACTTTCAAACCTCTCTCTGGCACAGCGCTGTCGTTGTTTGCACTGACCTTGACCTTGGGTACCAGCAGCGGACTTGACTGTGTGGCACAGTGTAGCGCAGACTGTGTCAAGTTCAACGGTCTCTGTATACTCACTCCCCTGGTACCTCCACCTCTCTGCTGGCTGGCCGTGCAGGGTGGGTCTTGAGCTTTGAGTTTGAAGGGAAAGAATCGATGAGATAGATAGATAGATAGATAGATAGATAGATAGATAGATAGATAGATAGATAGATAGATAGATAGATAGATAGATAGATAGATAGATAGATAGATAGATAGATAGATAGATAGATAGATAGATAGATAGATAGATAGATAGATAGATAGATAGATAGATAGATAGATAGATAGATAGATAGATAGATAGATAGATAGATAGATAGATAGATAGATAGATAGATAGATAGATAGATAGATAGATAGATAGATAGATAGATAGATAGATAGATAGATAGATAGATAGATAGATAGATAGATAGATAGATAGATAGATAGATAGATAGATAGATAGATAGATAGATAGATAGATAGATAGATAGATAGATAGATAGATAGATAGATAGATAGATAGATAGATAGATAGATAGATAGATAGATAGATAGATAGATAGATAGATAGATAGATAGGCATACAGGAGAGATGTTAGGGAGGCCTACAGGAGAGATGTTAGAGAGGCCTACAGGAGAAATGCTAGTGAGGCCTACAGGAGAGCTGTTATGGAGGCCTACAGGAGAGATGTTAGAGAGGCCTACAGGAGAAATGCTAGTGAGGCCTACAGGAGAGCTGTTATGGAGGCCTACAGGAGAGATGTTAGAGAGGCCTACAGGAGAAATGCTAGTGAGGCATACAGGAGAGCTGTTATGGAGGCCTACAGGAGAGATGTTAGAGAGGCCTACAGGAGAAATGCTAGTGAGGCATACAGGAGAGCTGTTATGGAGGCCTACAGGAGAGATGTTAGAGAGGCCTACAGGAGAAATGCTAGTGAGGCCTACAGGAGAGCTGTTATGGAGGCCTACAGGAGAGATGTTAGAGAGGCCTACAGGAGAAATGCTAGTGAGGCCTACAGGAGAGCTGTTATGGAGGCCTACAGGAGAGCTGGTAGGGAGGCCTACAGGAGAGATTTTAGGGAGGCCTACAAGAAAGTTGTTGGAGAAGCAAAGTTCTGCAAGGGACCTGCAAATGACTGACTGATCTCTTGTCCCGTATGTTAACAAAGCTGTTCCTACGTGAGAGAAAAAAAAGTGTTAACAGTTATTTCAGTGTCCCATCACTTCATGTCTGGTGATATGACACTTGTTTCAGTGTCCCATCACTTCATGTCTGGTGATATAACACTTGCAACATGACGTTCATACATTGGTGTGGATCATTACTGTTAATTACCATTAAAGAGATTAAATACGAATAATTTAACATTAACAACTTATTAACTTTATTTAACGCTAATAACTTGCTCTGATACCGGTAAGGTGATATGATATTACATTTTGATTGAATGCTAATAACTTAATGTGATACTAATAACTTTCAAACCTCTCTCTGGCACAGCGCTGTCGTTGTTTGCACTGACCTTGACCTTGGGTACCAGCAGCGGACTTGACTGTGTGGCACAGTGTAGCGCAGACTGTGTCAAGTTCAACGGTCTCTGTATACTCACTCCCCTGGTACCTCCACCTCTCTGCTGGCTGGCCGTGCAGGGTGGGTCTTGAGCTTTGAGTTTGAAGGGAAAGAATCGATGAGATAGATAGATAGATAGATAGATAGATAGATAGATAGATAGATAGATAGATAGATAGATAGATAGATAGATAGAGAGAGAGAGAGAACAAGAGTAAAAAAGGACAGAGATTGAAAGAATGTGTGCGTGTGTAAGTGTGTGTCGCTGTTTGTGTCCATGTATAGATAGATATACAAGAGTTAACCTTAATTACTGATGTATCGGGTACCTGATTTAGTATTCGACTAAATACGATATTTGATTTTTTGTCTTTACCGTAATGCTAATTCGAATGCATATAGTAAATTCACGTAACACAGTATATGCAGACTGCAGTCTTTGTCAGGAAAGCTATGCTATAAGTAAAAATAGAATGCTATAAGTAAAAATAGAATGATATAAATAAAAGTAGAATGCTATAAGTAAAGATAAAACTCTATAAGTAAAAATAGAAACTAAAGACTAAATTTACAATTATGTACCCCGCGAAGCCGAAGTTAGTCAACCGAGAAACTAGTCACTAGAACAAGTAGACAACAGAGAAACTAGTCACTAGAACAATTAGACAACAGAGAAACTAGTCACTAGAATATTTAGACAACAGAGAAACCAGTCACTGGAACAATTAGTAAACCGAGAAACTAGTCACTAGAATACAGTAAAACTAGTCGCTAGAACAATTAAACAATCAAGAACTAGTGACAAGAACAATTAGACAACCGAGAAAGTGGTCAATAGAACATTAGACAATCGAGAAACTAGTCACTGAAACAATTAGACATCTACTAGGAGCCTCTAAACACAAACTTCTAATTGATGGCCAAGACCCTGCGTGCGTTACCTTTTAAGGTTCAGTATTTTTTGTTGTTGGTAAATACTACTTCCTCTTCTTAAGGCTCACATTGTTGCCGGCCAAGACCATATTTCATCTCTCTTATAATTTAACATTCTACTGCTAGTTAAGACCATACTTCGTCTTTCTTATGCTTTAACATTTTGTTGCTGGTTAAGACCTTACCTCTTCCCTCGTCATTTCTTATCTGTTTAAAATATCGCCAGCCAATTACTGCTTTCTCTTATGTTCCACATTTTATTGTTTGTTTAACGAAAAACAAACTATATTTCACCTTATTAAGGTGGCTGATCAAGACCCTATTTCGTCTCTCTTATGTTCCACATTTTATTGTTTGTTTTAAAAAATAAACTACACTTCACCTTTTTAATTTTGCTGATGAAGACCTTACTTCATCTCTCTTAATTTACCTCTTTCAAAGAGAGTCAGAAAACTTGTGGGCATAAAAAAAAACAAACTACACTTCACCTTTTTAATGTTGCTGATCAAGACCCTACTTCATATCTCTTAATTTACCTCTTTCGAAGAGAGTCAGAAAACTTGTGGGCATAGTTTTTCTTGTGGCTTTGAGGTTAGAATATTAGAAAATATGGGCCCACCTGACTTTGAGGTTAGAATACGAGAAAATACGGGCGCTCTTCTCTTACAAGTGTTTCACTTTACAGCGTTATCCCTAGTACAGCAAAGTATTACCTTTCATGTCGCCTTCATGTGAAGTATTACTTTCCATGTCGCCTTCATGTGAAGTATTACTTTCCATGACACCTTCATGTGAAGTATTACTTTCAATGTCGCCTTCATATGAAGTATTACTTTCCATGCCGCCTTCATATGAAGTATTACTTTACATGCTGCCTTTATATGAAGTATTACTTTCCATGCCGCCTTCATATGAAGTATTACTATCAATGCCGCCTTCATATGAAGTATTACTATCAATACCGCCTTCATATGAAGTATTACTATCAATACCGCCTTCATATGAAGTATTACTTTCCATGCTGCCTTCATATGAAGTATTACTATCTATGCCGCCTTCATATGAAGTATTACTATCAATGTCGCCTTCATATGAAGTATTACTTTCCATGCCAACTTCATATGAAGTATTACTATCAATGCCGCCTTCATACGAAGTATTACTTTCCATGCTGCCTTCATATGAAGAATTACTATCAATGCCGCCTTCATATGAAGTATTACTATCAATGCTGCCTTCATATGAAGAATTACTATCAATGCCGCCTTCATATGAAGTATTACTTTACATGGCGCCTTTATATGAAGTATTACTTTCCATGCCACCTTCATATGAAGTATTACTATCAATGCTGCCTTCGTATGAAGTATTACTATCAATGCCGCCTTCATATGAAGTATTACTTTTCATAATGATAGACATGGCAACTCAACAACGAATGAAAGAATAAAATAATGTCAATTAAAAAAAACTACAGTAGTTATTAGTCATGACTCGTAATTTGTAAGGTTGTAACATCTCAAATCACACGAATGAAAGTGATGAAACATAATGTAATTTTGTAACACCCCAAACTACATAAATGAACTTGATGAGACAGAATATAAGGTTGTAACACCGAAAATCACAAAAATGAACATAATGAAACAGAATTTAAGGTTGTAACACATCAGATCACAAAAACTGAACTTTATGAAACAGAATATAAGGTTGTAACACCCCAGATCACACAAATGAACTTGATGAAACAGAATGTAAATTTGTAACACCTCAAACACCACAAATGAACTTTAGAAAACAGAATGTAAAGTTGTAATACCTCAAACCACACACAGATGAAACTGATGAAACAAAATGTATTGCTATAACACCTCTAATCTCTGAAATGAACTTAATGAAACAGAATTGAAGGTCGTAACACCTCAAATGCACACAGAAAAACTTGATAAGCAGAATTTAAGGTTATAAAACCTCAAATCACACAGAAATGAACTTGATGAAACAGAATGTAAGGCTTTACCACCTGAAATCACACACAGAGAAACTTGATGAAACATAATGTAAGGTTGTAACTCCTCAGATCACACAAATGAACTTAATAAGCAGAAAATGTCCTGACAGATGTAAGATTGAAAGGAAACTTTCAGCCTCTGCCGCCATAAAGAATGGCGAAGAACCAACAAAACTTACAGTAACTACACATTTATTGTAGTCATGTTATTCGAGATACAAGTCAGTTTTCTTCCATAGCCAAACTTTCTCTAGCAGCTCTCTCAAGATTATCACAAGACAGGCCTGCGTGTCCAACTCTCAACCCTTTCCAAATAAAGATCAATCAGTCAAACCTCTAGTCTTACAATCTCTCAAACCTCTAGTCTTACAATATCTCAAATATTTAGACTTACAATCTCTAAGATCTCTAGTTTTACAATCTCACTCATAGATAACACGATTCTCTCTCAACGACTACAAATCACTCATAAGAAAAATCTCGTGACAAGTTCTCGCCTGTGACAAAGTTACAATGGAAAATAATAACAAATAAATCAAGGGCTTCAACCCAGTCTCTGCCTTTCTTCTTTCATTTTATACAGTTATTTACCTTCGTCCACTCGCATTCTGTTACATATTCGTACACACTATTAAATAATGACACAAGTATATAACAGTAGCTGATGCAAAATAATTAATTAAATGACCTAATCTCATGACCCACATAATAATCTCATGACCCACATAATAATCTCATGACCCACTTAATAATAGTGACAAGGAAAGGCATATTTAATCGTATCTCTAATTAACATTACACAACTCCTTCAACAGCGATGAAGGGAGGTAATAATGAAAACGACTAATTTAAGAATTATCTATACTTTTCCACCTGTCCCTAGCAAAAAATGTCATGATTTGTACTTGTTCACACTTAATTCTATGTTCATCTTTCGTTCTGATTTGGCTTATTAGTTACTCTTCCCTTTGTGTTGTAATCCTTTGTGTTGTATTTCTCTGTGTTGTATTTCTCTGTGTTGTATTTCTCTGTGTTGTATTTCTGTATGTCGTAATCCTTTGTGTTGTATTCCTTTGTGTTGTAATCCTTTGTGTTGTATTTCACTGTGTTGAATTCTCTGTGTTGTATTCTCTGTGTTGTATTTCTCTGTGTTGTATTTCTCTGTGTTGTATTTCTCTGTGTTGTATTTCACTGTGTTGAATTCTCTGTGTTGTATTCTCTGTGTTGTATTTCTCTGTGTTGTATTTCTCTGTGTTGTATTTCTCTGTGTTGTATTTCTCTGTGTTGTATTTCTGTATGTCGTAATCCTTTGTGTTGTATTCCTCTGCGTTGTACTGCTCTGTGTTGTATTTCACTGTGTTGAATTCTCTGTGTTGTATTCTCTGTGTTGTATTTCTCTGTAATGTTTTCCTTTCTGTTCTTCTTCTTCTTCTGCGTTCGCGGGTGTTTGTCACATCAGATCCTGATCCCTGTCGACATGGCAAAGCCCGCAGTCCTCTCCAGATCCTGATCCCTGCCGACATGGCAAAGCCCGCAGTCCTCTCAAAGATCTTGATCCCTGTCGACATGGCAAAGCCCGCAGTCCTCTCAAAGATCTTGATCCCTGTCGACATTTCAAAGCCCGCAGTCCTCTTCAAGATCTTGATCCCTGTCGACATGGCAAAGCCAACAGTCCTCTCCAAGATCTTGATCTCTGTCGACATGGCAAATCCCGCAGTCCTCTCCAAGATCTTGATCCCTGTCGACATGGCAAAGCCCACAGTCCTCTCCAAGATCTTGATCTCTGTCGACATGGCAAATCCCGCAGTCCTCTCCAAGATCTTGATCCCTGTCGACATGGCAAAGCCCACAGTCCTCTCCAAGATCTTGATCTCTGTAGACATGGCAAAGCCCGCAGTCCTCTCAAAGATCTTGATCCCTGTCGACATGGCAAAGCCCACAGTCCTCTCCAAGATCTTGATCTCTGTCGACATGGCAAAGCCCGTAGTCCTTTCCAGATCCTGATCCCTATCGACATGACACAGCCCACAGTCTTCTCCAGATCCTGATAGGAGCTCCAAAGCTTTTGTCCCAAGCTTGTGACCTCTGGCCATGTCTCACGCCTCCGGTCTGTATGGTTTGAGCACTCTTGAAGGATATGTTCTGGAGTCTGGACTCCACTGCCACATGGACACTCGTCTTGAATCCCTTGTGTTGTATTTCTCTGTGTTGTATTTCTCTGAGTTGTATTCCTTTGTGTTGTATTTCTCTGAGTCGTATTCCTTTGTGTTGTATTCCTCTGTATTGTTTTCTCTGTGTTGTAATAGCCGCATTGTGTAATTTAGGACGGAGAACTGACCTACCTGACCAGTTAACTCAATGTCAACAGACCATCATTTCCACTTCCGATGGTGTTTCTAGAACAGTTTTGCTTGCGTGTTTCTGGTTCCGGGCTTTATTAGTAGCCAGCTTTACATTACAGGGACATGTGGGCAAGCATTGCCAGGTGGAGTTTAAATAACCTGATTGAAGGTCACGCGCTTAATATAATTACACATAAACTGTCAACAGCGAAGTATACACAGACCTGCCCGAGAACCACTTGAAACCGTCAGTCACTTCAAAATGTGTTTGTCTCAGTTCTGGTGTGTTGTTACAGCATGATAACGTGTGACCACGTACATCACGTGCAGTAGTTCAATAAGCTACCAACTTGGAATGTCTTCCACATCTACATATTCAGCCGACATTGCACTATGTGATTATATTGTTTTGGACCCTTCAAGATGGGAAAGAATACGGACATACAGATTAATGAGATTGTGCATACGTAGACGTGTACTACATATACATGTATCGTGTATCTGTCTATTATTACAGTGACTGCTAGTTACAGACACGGCAAAAAGATTTCTATTACTATCAAGAAACTTCTGCTATAGAAATATACTAACAAGGACAACACACACAGTGAACAGCGTGAGGTAAATAACAACTGGTGTGAACATAAACTCACACTTTATTGAAGGAAAAGATGGGTGATGATATCGTGAGGGTGAGAGATATTTGATAACATTCAATACAGAAAAAGGAAACATGCTAGTCCTCTTCCCAGCAAGAACTTGTTTGCCAAATGGGAAGGGAGAAACCAACTCTCACACTACATGAAAACAGAAAGTAAACAAAATGCAAGTACTACCAAAAGTTCAACACTTACTGCATCAGAATATAATTACAGAATTCACACAACCATCACAGAAAATCTCTAGACCGAAAAGATCTATACAAAAATCCCAAAAAGGAACTAATTTCACATTCTTTAGTTCAGCAAAGTTATGATAGGAAAACAAATGCTTGACATTATGACACTAACAATTACCTGACACTTTACTAAAATCATAATAGGAAATAATCCCATAATGTCTCCACAAGGAACATTCTATGCACAAGTCAGCTACATGACAAAAATCACCAACACAGTGCGCTATAGGCAGGAAAAATCACATTCTCAACTAATCATGCCTAACCAAGATCCTAACACATTCTCAACCGAGTCTTTCTGTCACATTCCTTAAATATCATACCCTAATTTCCTAAAACTTCCCGAAATTTCTATCCTGAGAATCACTCAACCCGTTATTTTACCTTTGGAAAAAAAAAACTAACTGGACAATTCGAAAATAACTTTTCAGTTATAAACATGTCAAGGATACGTTCATAAAAATAATCAAATAGCTCGTGGAATATAGCGTGTCAAAACTGACCTTTCATTGAACTCTTGTACAACAAAAATACCATGGGCTTTAAATCAAATGGTCAAAATATTAAAATATCCTGGATTATATCCCTTATATGAGAATCAAAGCACCGTAACAGTAATTTCTAAAATCTGTTATAGATATTTGACCACCGGATCAGTTCTGACTGATTAATTCCTGAAGGCTTCCAGTGATCAGAGAAATGGAGGCAGGCCTCTGCTGACAAGGCTGAGAAAATGTGAAATGTGATAAGGGTTTATCAGGCCTTACTTTGAACATCAAAAAGACAGAGACTATGGTTATATCTAAGAAACAGAATCCACCAGCATGCAGTATTAAATTAAACGGAACTGTTCTAAAGCAGGTGCAGAAATTCAAAAAGCTTGGAGCAGTAATAACTTCAGATGGGAAATGTAGAACAGAAATTAGGAACAGAATAGGCCAAGCAAAGACTGCATTTCAGAGAATGAGAAACATATTGACCACCACATCCTTATCAATGAATGTTAGAAAACGAGTCCTAAAATGCTATATTGAACCTATCTTGTTATATGGAAGTGAATCATGGACAATAGGCAAGTCTGCACAAAAATCATTGGAAGCAGCAGAAATGTGGTTTATTAGAAGAATGTTGCGAATCCCCTGGACAGCAAAAATAACTAATGAAGAATGTATGAGAAGAGCTGGAGAGACAAAAAACCTTGTCAAAAAGATAAGAGAGAGACAATGTACTTTCATAGGATATGCAATGAGAAGAGGGGGCATTGAAAATATTATAACAACAGGAAAAATAGAAGGAAGAAGATCAAGAGGAAGACCAAGAGAAATGATACTGGACAGTCTGATGGGATGGTGTGAGAGGAGATCACCAACTGAGCTGATGGCCTGCATGAAGGATCGTGTACTCTGGAGAAGCATAATAGCCAACGCCAGTCGGCACGGCACATGATGACGATGATGAATTTCCTAAAACTTCCCGAAATTTCTATCCTGAGAATCACTCAACCCGTTATTTTACCTTTGGAAAAAAAAAACTAATTGGACAATTGGAAAATAACTTTTCAGTTATAAACATGTCAAGGATACGTTCATAAAAATAATCAAATAGCTCGTGGAATTTAGCGTGTCAAAACTGACCTTTCATTGAACTCTTGTACAACAAAAATACCATGGGCTTTAAATCAAATGGTCAAAATATTAAAATATCCTGGATTATATCCCTTATATGAGAATCAAACCATCGTAACAATAAATTCTAACATCTGTTATAGATATTTGACCACCGGATCGGTTCTGACTGATTAATTCCTGAAGGCTTCAAGTGATCAGAGAAATGGAGGCAGGCCTCTGTTGACAAGGCTGAGAAAATGTGAAATGTGATAAGGATTTATCAGTGATATTTATACATTTTATCCAAAGAAAAAAAATTAAGGTTGATTTTTCACTTGCCATAGTATGTGACCATGTTAACACAAGCAGTTTTACTGGATATTCATGAATTGTGTTAATGTTGTTTGAGGAGTAGGAATCAAGCTACTGGAGGTTTATCTGAACAATCCGCTTCTGTGACTTCGCTTAGGCGTTAATATATCACATTTTTCATTTCTTCTCCTGTTCTTTGTCAAGAATTCCTACAGCTTATTTTAAACACAGTGTTTCCCAAAGTGGGCGTTGGAAAGGACGGGGGGAGGGGGGTGGAGGAAAAAGATTCAGTGGGGATCCTTGATGGAAAACGAAACATCAGACGGGGGCAGTAATATCTTCCTTCTTAGACGGGGGCAGTAATATCTTCCTTCTTAGACGGGGCAGTAATATCTTCCTTCTTAGACGGGGGACAGTAATATCTTCCTTCTTAGACGGGGCAGTAATATCTTCCTTCTTAGACGGGGGACAGTAATACATTCCTTCTTAGACGGGGGACAGTAATACATTCCTTCTTAGACGGGGGACAGTAATACATTCCTTCTTAGACGGGGGACAGTAATACATTCCTTCTTAGACGAGGGACAGTAATACATTCCTTCTTAGACGGGGGACAGTAATATATTCCTTCTTAGACGGGTGACAGTAATATATTCCTTCTTAGACGGGGGACAGTAATATATTCCTTCTTAGACGGGTGACAGTAATATATTCCTTCTTAGACGGGGGACAGTAATATATTCCTTCTTAGACAGGGGCGGTAATGTCTTCCTTGTTAGCACTTATCAACCTGATATTTAGAAACTTGTGTCCCTGTATGAAACTCGTCCATCACATTAAAAGTTGAGAAAATAACGCAGTACATAGGCTATAAATATACTCCTTCATACTGTTACATAAACTGATTTGGTAGCTAACGTTTTTAATTGTGTAATGGATATCTTAGTTTAATAGGGCATTGAACGAATAGTATATAATGGGGGGGGGGGTTGGAAGGTGGCGTTGAGGATAGGGCCTTGTAAACACTCTTGTAACATTAAAAGTGTACCATGTTATATATATATATAATTATTCTACCAAGTGTATATAGGAATGATCTCAGCAGTAACATTTAAAAAGATATAGTCATAAATACATATACTTGCACACACATATACAAGGTCCGACAATTAAGTAATGAGATTAATTCCATAAAAATAAAATAAACAACAGTTCAAGATATAACCTGCATTTTATTCTAAGTAGGCCCCTTGTGCATTGACAGAGCAAGTGGCACGATGTAACAAATACTGGAACGACCTCAACAGTTCTTCTCTTGGTATGGCCTTTCAACTCGATGTTACGGCCCTTTGTATGTCATCAGTATCGTCAAAGAAGCGTCCTTTCATGATAACTTTAATTTTGGGAATAGAAAATAATCGCAGGGAGACAAATCTTGGGAACAGGGTGAGAACACACATTTGGTTTTGGGCCCAAAATTCCTGTAAAACTAGCTCCCGGTGAGCCGGTGCATTATTGTGAAGAAGAAAACACACTGCTAGGTATTGAATACTCAGGTCGGACTCGGAGAATACTTTCTATTGGCGTTTAAAAATATTTAATAAACTTTGGCAGTGACAGTCTGTCCCTCTGGAATAAATTCTTTGTGAATAACTCATTTGCTGTCGCAGAAGCACACCAACTTTGTCTTCACTTTCAACTTTAGAAGACACTTTTTTTTCCTTTTGGTGATGATGATGTCTTCCACTGAACACTTTGGCCTTTGGTTGAGGGATCATAGTGGAAAATTCACGTTTCATCCTCTGCAACAATCACATTTAAGAAATGCTTGTTTTTGCAACACATTTAGATGATGTCTTTTGCGTACTCAAAACGATGATATTTTTGGTCATCAGACAACGAACGTGGTACAAACCGGCAAGCAACTTTTTTCTTACCAAAATCTTCCATTAAAATTTTGCACATGGTCTCTAGGTTAACACCAAATTCATCTGCCATCATCCTCACAGTCAAACAACGGTCTTCTTATATCCGATCTCTGAATTTTACAATGAGTTCCTCATTACGATCAGAAATTGGGCGTCCATGTCTAGTTGCATTTATAATCGTTTCCACATCACTTTTGAATCGTGAATACCATCTGAATATCTGTGCACGAGATAAAGAATTATCCCCATAAACTTGTCACATCAATTCAATTGTCTCAATGGCACATTTTCCGAGTTTTCAACAGAATTTAATGTTAGTTTTTTGCTCCATGCTGATTACTTGACAATGCACTAGGTCAACTAGGTCATCAAAATGGCGGCTTTTTTGTCGTCTGCTTATCTGGCGGCAATGAAAAGTTGTCAGATCATAGATGAATGTTGCTTCTTTGGATTGTATGCTTTGGTTCATAGATGGCATTTGTGTCGTGGACAAAATAAAATCAGGCTCATTTCTTAATTATCGGATCTTGTATATATATATATATATACATACATACACACACAATAGTTTGAAATACTTTGATTGTTTATGTGATTCTGTTCCAAATGTCTGTGTACACGATGAAGTATAATTTCTTCCAGGAATCTGTAACTCCAAGTGCGTCAAACAGTGCGAATGTCAGAGTCAGTGTCAGTGTGACTGTGACAGGTTCAACGCCGACTGTTCTGGAGTAATTACCCCACCCCTCAGCCTCGTGTGCATCGCCAGGTCAACATTCTGCAAGAACATTTTCTGTACTGTCCAGTGTGCCATAGGCCTTCCAGGAAACTTTTTACCAGACAATCCCAACCCTAGCACTGGACTGATCACACCAAACTCACAGCCCACAGTAATCAGCCAAACTCTACCAGGATTGGTATTGCCCAATGTACAGCCATCCATAACACTCAACAATGCCGGACATAAAACTATCTCCATCCAAACATTAATACTTTGTCTATTTGCTGTCTTTCTGCTGCTTCAAACAATGGACACACGTCTGTGACTACTAGAGTCTAGTCAAATTAGAGACTGTCAACAAACACATGACTAGATGGGATGACTGTACAAGTTAACAAGTCGTTGTTAACAAACAAGTGAATCAGAGCCACAGAAGATGATCTTCAGTCTCTCTCACTTCCCCCACCCCCACCCCACCTGCAATCCTGGATAATGTAAATTGAAAATTTCTAGAGAAATAAAAAGATATACAGCAATCTCAGACTTCATTTAAGCAGTGGGGAGGGTGTATCTATGTTGCAATGATGATGATGGTATGATGTGTCTGTCAGTGTTTAGGATGATGATGATATGATGTGTCTGTCAGTGTTTAGGATGATGAAGATGATGATATGATGTGTCTGTCAGTGTTTAGGATGACGAAGATGATGATATGATGTGTCTGTCAGTGATGATGATGCCGATGATGATGATGATGATGATGATGATGGTGATGATGATGATGATATGTCTGTCAGTGTTTGGGATGACGATGGTGATATGATGTGTCTGTCAGTGTTTGGGATGACGATGATGATATGATGTGTCTGTCAGTGTTTGGGATGACGATGATGATATGATGTGTCTGTCAGTGTTTGGGATGACGATGATGATATGATGTGTCTGTCAGTGTTTGGGATGATGATATATGATGTGTTTGTCAGTGTTTGGGATGATAATGATACGATATGTCTGTCAGTGTTTGTGATGATGAAGATGATATGATGTGTCTGTCAATGTTTGGAATGGCGTGTTGCTCAGGTGTAAGACACGCTCCTCGGATCTCCACCACAAAAATAAAGAACAAAGTTTGGTTGCTTGTCCAGGTGTAGCAAATTTATTGCCCCCCCCCCTAATATCAGTAGGGGCCCTAGCGTGTTTATCAGCAACAGTACTGGCACAAACGAGTGTAGTCAGTGGGCCCTAGCGTGTTTATCAGCAACAGTACTGGCACAAACGAGTGTAGTCAGTGGGCCCTAGCGTGTTTATCAGCAACAGTACTGGCACAAACGAGTGTGGTCAGTGGGCCCTAGCGTGTTTATCAGCAACAGTACTGGCACAAACGAATGTAGTCAGTGGTGTAAATAACACTTGGAGAGCAAGACTTATGTAGTGTCAGGAATAATTTTTTTATATAAATAGGAAACTACGAGGTTTTGGAAAGGTAAAGTAAGAGAGAACACAGTTTTGTAGGATTAGACCTGGAAAAAATCGTTTGTGATTCGAACACGGACTCCGGAAGGACGAGCAACCGTCTAGTCACGAGAGAACACCGCACAATCCACTTAGCCCACTAGCACCCCAAAGAAAAGGTGTTTTCTTGACATAGTCTTTAGTAACTGTTCAGCCGACACGAAGGATCGTGAAACCCGGAAAGAAACGAGGCCGTGACACAGAAATTCCGTAGCTTAGATTCATTCTCTCTAGCAGGTACACACTTTTTAGACAAACATACACACGGTCTCCTGCCATGTCTGGTGCAAACTTGAACAACAATAACAAACAAACGTATACTTATTATATGAAGTTAGTTCTCAGGAACAGTGGCATCCAGCTTAAGAATTCACCCTACGTAACTGAGCACTGCTGGTACTGAAGAAAGTCTACATTATCTCTGGAATTTGGGCCCATTACCATAGGTTGGCTACACTTAACCTGACCTACCTAGTAAGTATTTACTCCAGCTAGATATTATAGTTTATGTACAAAGATATAAGATCTAGTATATCTACTGAATCTCAGTCAGAGCAGACTAATTATATTTATAAATAAACACATTAGATGCTAATTCATACTGAAAAAACGCATACAGTCCAGGTGGGTAAAAGGAAATAACAAGTACACAACATGGTACACAAAGTAATAACAATATCCAAGAGTAATCCTTAGAAACCTGACTCAAAAACACAGACACACACAGACACAGACACACACAGAGACACACACAGACACAGACACACACAGAGACACACACAGACACACACAGAGACACACACAGACACGCACATTTACAGGCATAGACACACACGGAGACAAACACACAGACACAGGCAGTGAAACCTACCTACAGTCATCAGCGGGTAGTTCCAAGTAAGAGAAGTACAGCGGGTTGTTCCCAGTAAGAGAAGTAAAGCGGGTTGTTCCAAGTAAGAGAAGTACAGCGGATTGCTCCCAGTAAGAGAAATACAGCGGGTTGTTCCCAGTAAGAGAAGTACAGCGGGTTGTTCGGAGTAAGAGACGTACAGCGGGTAGCTCTTACATCTCCCCAGTTCTCAGGCTCTACAAGAGACCAGGCGTATGAATGTGTAATTTGACAGTAATCACTGTTACCATGGAAACTTGAATTTAATGAACAGTTGTTTTTTTTAAGCTACGTATTCTTTATTGATAGCTTTTTCCTAGTTTATACATTTTGGTATGACAGCTTTACTGCAGTGGCTCAGTGTATAGTTACATAGTCATACACTAGTCACTGTGTGCTACTAAATCTACGTGTCTACATTTGGCAGGTTTTGATGTTTCCCAAAGAAAGGGACTTGTGTGGTGGAAACCTGCTTTTGTTGTAGGTAAGGTAAAGGTGATCCTGTCATGCCTTGGAGGCACATAGGGATATGGTATTAGTGCCCATATTTTCCTTGACCTGTCAGCACACTAGAGGGTGATATGGTCAGTATCACACCTGGCTGCCTTTCCTTCCCCAACTCCAGAAGAAGTCGGGTACCTATTTCTACAGCTGGGTGACTGGGGTGCCGCCGGCCGGATTCGAACGCCCAACCTTCGCCATGAGAGACCAGTGCACTAACTACTTCGCCACTCAGACACCCGCTTTTGTTGTAGGTAGAATTAAACTTTCAAAGTTTCTGTGTCACTTCATCCGTCTCCGACCAGGTAACCGGACAATAAAGGATTCAATATTTCATTCATGTGCATGTCCCTTGTGAACTTTGCCTCCCTAACAGCACTCCTGTAGGCCTCTCGGTTGTGAGCAAGATGGCCTGCTGCTGATGCATCCATTTGCAGTTCCTCAACGATGTCTTGCAGCCATCTTTGCTTTGGTCGTCCTCTCTTTCTTCTTCCCATTATATCCCTTCCAAGACGGTTTTCTCTAGATTATCATGACGTTTGACGTATCCAAAATATTTAAGCTTTCTCTATTTAATCCTCTCTTTACTAGCCAGTCTTATTCAATATTAAGTTCTTGTGGTATAGATGTATTTGTTCTTTTTGTGTCCACGATGTTTGAAGAAGATCTGTACGATATGACCCAGCATGCTTCGAAACCAGTCCCGAATCATTTTATAATTTTAATGGCCCCAACCGCAGAGACAAACCTGACTTTCAGGTAACAGTCATCAAACAAAGCCACACAGATGACAGAAGCCGCTTAGCGCTTGAGAATCGCTACATTCAGAAATATTGGACGCTGGAACCACGTGATTTGAACTAGTTATTCAGGTACACCTAACATTCTCCTCTTCCACAATCCCTCCTCACTAAGTTCCATTCCCTTCTCACTTGTTACACATAGTTCATAACCTCCTCACAGCATCACATTACAACTCCTCTACCCCAGCTATAATCACATATTTCACCTTCTCCCAGCTAGATTACCATTGTATCACACTCTCTCTTCCCTCCACGGTTTCCCCACCCACCACCCTCAGTTACGACCCACCTATCACACACCCCAAGTCTCCATTTAAATACTCTCTACACTCCACCATGTGCATTTCTGACACACAGCATCAGTCAAGCCACAGCTTCTTACAAGTTACAGCTAAGCGCTCTATTCATATTGTTTGATTTTTTAACACAGCATTCATGTGAACTTATATTTTATCTCTTTTCTCTATTTCTTCGTCCTGTATGTTTTTGTATGATGAAGGCTTACACCGAAACGTCACAGCTGTGTGCTCGTTAATAAATAAAGCTGTTCCTACATTTTTTCCTGGTTTATACACATCACAGACACGTATCGCAGGTAGCTGGAGTTTGCCAATTCTCACTTCAGAGGGGTGCCGATGGAGGGCCGATGAAGGGCTGATGTTTGCCTTCACTGCGTCACTCTTACCAGACAACAGTTGTTCGACCCAGTAAGCCGTCTGTTGTGGTAACGTGCAGATGGTGGGCTCTAGAAAGATGGTGTTTACATCAACTTAGAGGTAATTGTTATAGTACAAAGCAGCGACGAATTACACCTGCGCTCATAACCTGCAGCCCCCCCCCCCACCCCACCCAATCTAACCTCAGGTATATTCTACCCACCACTATCACATTCACAATACGTTTTATGTTGTGTGGTCCAGGAATCTTTTTATCAATTCTCTCTGTCTCTCTCTCTGTCTCTCTCTCTCTCTCTCTTTATCTCTCTGTCTCACTCTCTCTCTCCTATTATCTTTCTGTTCCATTCATCTGTTTCTTCGTCATTCTGTCTGTTTCATTTATCTGTCTGTGTGTCTGTTTGTCTGTCTGCCTGTCTGTCTGTCTTCTTCTCTCTCTCTCTCTCTGTTTCATCCACTTCTTTGCCTGTTCAATTGTTTGTTCTCTCCTCTTGTCACTCTCTTCTCACCTCTTGTCACTCTGTTCTCACCTGCTTGTTACTCTGCTCTCACCTCTTGTCACTCTGCTCTCATCTGCTTGTCACTCTGTTCTCACCTGCTTGTCACTCTGCTCTCACCTCTTGTCACTCTGCTCTCACCTCTTGTCACTCTGTTCTCACCTGCTTGTTACTCTGCTCTCACCTCTTGTCACTCTGTTCTCACCTGCTTGTCACTCTGTTCTCACCAGCTTGTCACTCTGCTTTCACCTCTTGTCACTCTGCTCTCACCTCTTTTCACTCTCTTCTCACCTGCTTGTCACTCTGCTCTCACCTCTCTTCACTCTGTTCTCACCTGCTTGTCACTATGTTCTCACCTCTTTTCACTCTGTTAACACCTGCTTGTCACTCTGTTCACACGTGCTTGTCACTAAATAAAGCTGTTCCTACATTTTTTCCTGGTTTATACACATCACAGACACGTATCGCAGGCAGCTGGAGTTTGCCAATTCTCACTTCAGAGGGGTGCCGATGGAGGGCCGATGTTTGCCTTCACTGCGTCACTCTTACCAGACAACAGTTGTTGGACCCAGTAAGCCGTCTGTTGTGGTAACGTGCAGATGGTGAGCTCTAGAAAGATGGTGTTTACATCAACTTACAGGTAATTGTTATAGCACAAAGCAGCGACGAATTACACCTGCGCTCATAACCTGCAGCCCCACCCACCCCCCCCCCCCACCCAATCTAACCTCAGGTATATTCTACCCACCACTATCACATTTACAATACGTTTTCTTTTTATGTTGTGTGGTCCAGGAATCTTTTTCTCTATTCTCTCTGTCTCTGTCTCTCTCTCTCTCTCTTTATCTCTCTGTCTCAATCTCTCTCCTATTATCTTTCTGTTCCATCCATCTGTTTCTTCGTCATTCTGTCTGTTTCATTTATCTGTCTGTGTGTCTGTTTGTCTGTCTGCCTGTCTGTCTGTCTGTGTTCTTCTTCTTCTTCTTCTTCTCTCTCTCTCTCTCTCTCTGTTTCATAAAATTCTTTGCCTGTTCAATTGTTTGTTCTCTCCTCTTGACACTCTCTTCTCATCTGCTTGTCACTCTGTTTTCACCTGCTTGTCACTCTGTTCTCACCTGCTTGTCACTCTGCTTTCACCTCTTGTCACTCTGCTCTCACCTCTTTTCACTCTCTTCTCACCTGCTTGTCAATCTGCTCTCACCTCTCTTCACTCTGTTCTCACCTGCTTGTCACTATGTTCTCACCTCTTTTCACTCTGTTAACACCTGCTTGTCACTCTGTTCACACGTGCTTGTCACTCTGTTCTCACATCTTTTCACTCTGTTCACACCTGACTGTCACTCTGTTCTCACCTCTTTTCACTCTGTTCTCACCTCTTTTCACACTGTTCTCACCTTTTTTCACTCTGTTCTCACCTCTTTTCACTCTGTTCTCATCTCTTTTCACTCTGTTCTCACCTCTTGTCACTCTGATCTCACCTGCTTGTCACTCTGTTCTCACCTGCTTTTCAGTCTTTTCTCACCTCTTGTCACTCTGATCTCACCTGCTTGTCACTCTGTTCTCACCTCTTTTCACTCTGTTCTCACGTCTTTTCAGTCTGTTCTCACCTCTTTTCACTCTGTTCTCACCGGCTTGTCACTCTCTTCTCACCTCTTTTCACTCTGTTCTCACCTCTTTTCACTCTGTTCTCACCTCTTTTCACTCTGTTATCACCTCTTTTCACACTGTTCTCACCTCTTTTCACTTGGTTCTCACCTCTTGTCACTCTGTTCTCACCTCTTTTCACTCTGTTCTCACCTCTTTTCACTCTGTTCTCACATCTTTTCACACTGTTCTAACCTGCTTGTCACTCTGTTCTCAAGTTTATAATTATCTTCTCACCTCTTTTCACTCTGTTCTCACCTCTTTTCACTCTATTCTTATCTCCTGTTAGTCTGTTCTCACCTCTTTTCACTATATTATCACCTCTTGTCACACTATTCTCATCACTTGTCACTCTGTTCTCACCTCTTTACACTCTATTATCACCTCTTGTCACACTATTCTCATCTCCTGTCAGTCTTTTCTCACCCATTTTCGCTCTAGTATAACCTCTTTTCACTCTATTTTCATCTTTTGTCAGTTTCTTCTCGCCTCATGTCACTCTGTTTTCACCTCTTGTCACTATGTTCTAAACTCTTGTCACTCTGATCTCACCTATTTTCACTCTATTATCACCTCTTGTCACTCTGTTCCCATCTCTTGTCACTCTGTTCTTACCTTTGTCACTCTCTTCTTACATCTTTTCACTCTGTTCTCACCTCTTGTCACTCTGTTCTCACCTGCTTGTCACTCTGTTCTCACCTCCTTGTCACTCAGTTCTCACCTCCTTGTCACTCTGTTCTCAATTATTTTCACTCTGTTCCCACCTCTTGTCACTTTGTTCTCACCTCTTTTCACTCTATTCACATGTCTTGTCACTCTGTTCACACCTCTTGTCACTCTGTTCTCACCTCTTTTCACTCTGTTCACACGTGCTTGTCACTCTGTTCACACCTGCTTCTCACTCTGTTCTCACCTCTTTTCACTCTGTTCTCACCTGCTTGTCACTGTTCTCACTTGCTTGTCACTCTGTTCTTACCTCTTGTCACTCTGTTTTCACCTCTTGTCACTATGTTCTAACCTCTTGTCTCTCTGTTCTCACCTCTTGTCACTCTGTTCTCATCTCTTGTCTTTATTTTCTCACCTCTTGTCACTATTTCCTCACCTGCTTGTCACTCTGTTCTCACCTTCTTGTCACTCTGTTCTCACCTTTATCACTCTCTTCTCACCTCTTATCACTCTGTTCTCACCTGCATGTCACTCTCTTCTCACCTCATGTCACTCTGTTCTCACCTGCTTGTCACTCTGTTCTCACCTCTTGTCACTTTGTTCTCACATCATTTGATTTTGTTCTGTCCTGCTTGTCACTCTCTTCTCACCTCTGTTCACTCTGTTCTCATCTCTTTTCAATCTGTTCACACCTGCTTGTCACTCTGTTTTCAACTCTTTTCACTATGTTTATACCTGCCTGTCAATCTGTTCTCACCTCTTTTCACTCTGTTCTCACCTGCTTGTCACTCTGTTTTCACCTGCTTGTCACTCTGTTCTCACCTCTTTTCACTCTGTTCACATCTGCTTGTCACTCTGTTCTCACCTCTTTTCACTCTGTTCACACCTGCTTGTCACTCTGTTCTCACCTCTTTTCACTCTGTTCTCACCTGCTTGTCACTATGTTCTCACTTATTTTCACTCTGTTCACACCTGCTTGTCACTCAGTTCACACTTGCTTGTCACTCTGTTCTCACGTCTTTTCACTCTGTTCACACCTGATTGTCACTCTGTTCTCACCTCTTTTCACTCTGTTCACACCTGCTTGTCACTCTGTTCTCATCTCTTTTCACTCTGTCACACCTGCTTGTCACTCTGTTCACACCTGATTGTCACTCTGTTCTCACCTCTTTTCAATCTGTTCACACCTGCTTGTCACTCTGTTCTCACCTCTTTTCAATCTGTTCACACCTGCTTGTCACTCTGTTCACACCTGCTTGTCACTCTGTTCTCACCTCTTTTCACTCTGTTCACACGTGCTTGTCACTCTGTTCACACCTGCTTCTCACTCTGTTCTCACCTCTTTTCACTCTGTTCTCACCTGCTTGTCACTGTTCTCACTTGCTTGTCACTCTGTTCTTACCTCTTGTCACTCTGTTTTCACCTCGTGTCACTATGTTCTAACCTATTGTCTCTCTGGTCTCACCTCTTGTCACTCTATTCTCATCTCTTTTCACTCTGTTTTCACCTCTTGTCACTATATTCTAACCTATTGTCTCTCTGGTCTCACCTCTTGTCACTCTATTCTCATCTCTTGTCACTCTGTTTTCACCTCTTGTCACTCTGTTCTAACATCTTGTCACTCTGTTCTCACTTCTTGTCACTCTGTTCTAACCTCTTGTCACTTTGTTTTCACCTGCTTGTCACTCTGTTCTAACATCTTGTCACTCTGTTCTCACTTCTTGTCACTCTGTTCTCACCTGCTTGTCAGTCTGTCTGTTCTCTCTTGTCTGTTCTCTCTATGGAGCCTGTCTTTGTCCTTTCAATCATATTACTTCTCTCTGTTCATGTCTGTTGATCTGTCTGTTCCACCTGTTTGTGCATCTGTTTGTTTCAGGCTATTCCTTTTTTTCTGTGGGTCTTGACCATACCTTTGTTTGTTCTACCCATTCATACCCTTGTTTGTTCTATCTATCCATACCTTTGTTTGTTCCACCTGTCCATACCTTTGTTGGTTCCACCTGTCCATATCCGTGTTTGTTCTATCTATCCATACCTTTGTTTGTTCCACCTGTCCATACCTTTGTTTATTCCACTTGTCCATACCTATGTTTGTTTCACATGTCCATACCTATGTTTGTTCCACATGTCCATACCTTTGTTGGTTCCACCTATCCGTACCTTTGTTTGGCCCATTTATCTGTACCTTTGTTTGTTCAAATTATCCATACCTTTGCTTTTTCTACCTATCCTTACCTTTGTTTGTTCTACCTGTACATACATTTGTCTGTTCTACATATTCGTACCTTTGTTTTTTGTAGGTATCCATACCTTTGTTTGTTCTACCTATCCATAACTCTGTTTGTTCTACCTATCCGAACCTATGTTTTTTCTACATATCTGTACCTATGTTTGTTCTACCAATGCATAGCTTTGTTTGTTCTACCTATCCGTGCCTTTGTTTCTTCCACCTATCCGTACGTTTATTTAAATAAAGTATCTATGTTTCTACTTGTTCCATCTCTCCTTGCCTCTATTTCTTCTACCTATCCTTGCCCCTGTTTCTTCTACATTTCCTTGCCTCTGTTTCTTCGATATATCCTTGCCTCTATTTCTTCTATCTATCCTTGCTTCTGCTTCTTCTACCTATCCTTGCCCCTATTTCTTCTAACTATCCTTGCCTCTGTTTCTTATACATGTCTTTGCCTCTATTTCTTCTACCTATCCTTGCACTGTATTCACATCTCTTGTCGCTTTGTTCTCACCTCTTGTCACTTTGTTCTCACCTCTTTTCACTCTATTCACATCTCTTGTCACTCAGTTCTCAACTCTTATCACTCTATTCTCATCTCTTGTCGCTCTCTTCTCATCTCTTGTCATTCTGTTCTCACCTCTTTTCACTTTAATTTCATCTCTTGTCACTCTTTTCTAACCTCTTGTCACTCTGTCTTCACCTCTTTTCACTCTGTTCTCACCTGCTTGTCACTCTGTTCTCACTTGCTTGTCACTCTGTTCTTACCTCTTGTCACTTTGTTCTCACCGCTTTTCACTCTGTTCTAACCTCTTGTCACTCTGGTCTCACCTCTTGTCACTCTATTCTCATCTCTTGTCACTCTGTTTTCACCTCTTGTCACTCTGTTCTAACATCTTGTCACTCTGTTCTCACTTCTTGTCACTCTGTTCTAACCTCTTGTCACTCTGTTTTCACCTGCTTGTCACTCTGTTCTAACATCTTGTCACTCTGTTCTCACTTCTTGTCACTCTGTTCTCACCTGCTTGTCAGTCTGTCTGTTCTCTATTGTCTGTTCTCTCTATGGAGCCTGTCTTTGTCCTTTCAATCATATTACTTCTCTCTGTTCATGTCTGTTGATCTGTCTGTTCCACCTGTTTGTGCATCTGTTTGTTTCAGGCTATTCCTTTTTTTCTGTGGGTCTTGACCATACCTTTGTTTGTTCTACCCATTCATACCCTTGTTTGTTCTATCTATCCATACCTTTGTTTGTTCCACCTGTCCATACCTTTGTTGGTTCCACCTGTCCATACCTGTGTTTGTTCTACCCATTCATATCCGTGTTTGTTCTATCTATCCATACCTATGTTTGTTTCACATGTCCATACCTATGTTTGTTCCACATGTCCATACTTTTGTTGGTTCCACCTGTCCGTACCTTTGTTTGACCCATTTATCTGTATTTTTGTTTGTTCAAATTATCCATACCTTTGCTTTTTCTACCTATCCTTACCTTTGTTTGTTCTACCTATACATACATTTGTCTGTTCTACCTATTCGTACCTTTGTTTTTTTGTAGGTATCCATAGTTTGTTCTACCTATCCATAACTCTGTTTGTTCTACCTATCCGAACCTATGTTTTTTCTACATATTTGTACCTATGTTTGTTCTACCAATGCATAGCTTTGTTTGTTCTACCTATCCGTGCCTTTGTTTCTTCCACCTATCCGTACGTTTATTTAAATAAAGTATCTATGTTTCTACTTGTTCCATCTCTCCTTGCCTCTATTTCTTCTACCTATCCTTGCCCCTGTTTCTTCTACATTTCCTTGCCTCTGTTTCTTCGATATATCCTTGCCTCTATTTCTTCTATCTATCCTTGCTTCTGCTTCTTCTACCTATCCTTGCCCCTATTTCTTCTAACTATCCTTGCCTCTGTTTCTTATACATGTCTTTGCCTCTATTTCTTCTACCTATCCTTGCACTGTTTCTTTTATCTGTTTGTGCCTCTATTTCTTTTACCTATCTTTGCCTCTGTTTTTTCTACATATCCATGTCTCAGTTCACTACAAATATCCATGCTTTGTTAGCTCCATCTGTCTAAACCTCTGATTCTTCCAACTGTCTTTACTTCTATTTGTTCAAACTGTCCACGCCTTTCTGTTCGTTTCAACTATTGATGTCTCTGTTTGTTCCACCTGTCCATGCCTCCGTTTGTACCAAATGACCATGCCTAAGTTTGTTACACGTGTCTATGTCTCTGTTTGTTCCATCTGTTTCTGTCTTTGTTTATTTAATCTGTTTCTGTCTTTCTTTGTTCCATCTGTTTCTGTCTTTGTTTGTTCCATCTGTTTCTGTCTTTGTTTGTTCAATCTGTTTCTGTCTTTGTTTGTTCCATCTGTTTCTGTCTTTGTTTGTTCTATCTGTTTCTGTCTTTGTTTGTTCTATCTGTTTCTGTCTTTGTTTTTGTTCTATCTGTTTCTGTCTTTGTTTGTTTAATCTGTTTCTGTCTTTGTTTATTCTATCTGTTTCTGTCTTTGTTCCATCTGTTTCTGTCTTTGTTCTATCTGTTTCTGTCTTTGTTTGTTCCATCTGTGCGTGCCTCCGGTCAGTATGTTCATATCTCTCTTTATTTCATGAATCTTCTCTCTGTTATCTTCTTTCCTCATGTTCATTCAGGATGAGAGACTCCACCAGATGAGAAACTCCATCAGATGAGAGACTCCATCAGATGAGAGACATCAACAATTACACTGAAAGAGAGAAGTCGTTTGGGGAAGTGTTACAGAATAACTATCCTGTGACTGAATGAGGGTTTGCACCCTGTTGTTGTGATCAAAATGTTGTTGACCACAGCTCAGTTGTTTAAGCGAGCACGGAGTAAGACATGTTTCAGTGTTCCTATTGGCTAGTTCAGTCATTAGGTCTGAGTTTGCGGTGTGCACGAAAGGGACTTCTGTTGGAGATGCTGGAGTGATTATGTTGCTTTCTTCTGGGATATTCGAGATGCTGGAGTGATTATGTTGCTTTCTTCTGGGATGTTTGCTAGTATCGCTTGGTTCATAATGTAAACTGTGTGGTTGGTTGTCCTTTTTATGACAAATGGTGTACAGTTTAGTATATAGTGGCTGTAATTGATTTGTCCCGTTTGGGACAATTGTAGCAAGTTATCATGTAGAGTTTGTTAGTTGACTGTCCCCGTTTTGGACAAAGATGTGATTGGAGACTGAAAAGTTATGTTGGAGTGTCAGTATCCGTGAGTTTAGTAAGCCTTTCAAGGTTTTGTGTGAGTGTTTGTGTCCCATGGCGATGATAGTTTGTGTCCCGTGACGATGATAGTTTGTGCCACGTGGGATGGTAGTTTGTTTACCCTTGGCGATGGTAGTTTGTGTCCCATATTTTGGATCCATCTGTGTGTGCCTCCGGTCAGTATGTTCATATCTCTCTTTATTTCATGAATCTTCTCTCTGTTATCTTCTTTCCTCATGTTCATTCCGGATGAGAGACTCCACCAGATGAGAGACTCCATCAGATGAGAGACATCAACGATTACACTAAAAGAGAGAAGTCGTTTGGGGAAGTGTTACAGAATAAATATCCTGTGACTGAATGAGGGTTTGCACCCTGTTGTTGTGATCAAAATGTTGTTGACCATAGCTCAGCTGTTTAAGCGAGCACAGAGTAAGACATGTTTCAGTATTCCTATTGGTTAGTTCAATCATTAGGTCTGAGTTTGCGATGTGCACGAAAGGGACTTCTGTTGGAGATGCTGGAGTGATTATGTTGCTTTGTTCTGGGATGTTCGAGACGCTGGAGAGATTATGTTGCTTTCTTCTGGGATGTTGGAGATGCTGGAGTGATTATGTTGCTTTCTTCTGGGATGTTGGAGATGCTGGAGTGATTATGTTGCTTTCTTCTGGGATGTTGGAGATGCTGGAGAGATTATGTTGCTTTCTTCTGGGATGTTGGAGATGCTGGAGAGATTATGTTGCTTTCTTCTGCTAGTATCGCTTGGTTCCTAAAGTAAACTGTGAGGTTGGTTGTCCTTTTTATGACAAATGGTGTACAGTTTAGTATATAGTGGCTGTAATTGAATTGTCCCGTTTAGGACAATTGTAGCAAGTTATCATGTAGAGTTTGTTAGTTGATTGTCCCCGTTTTGGACAAAGATGTGATTGGAGACTGAAAGGTTATGTTGGAGTGTCAGTATCCGTAAGCCTTTCAAGGTTTTGTGTGAGTGTTTGTGTCCCATGGCGATGATAGTTTGTGTCCTATGGCGATGATAGTTTGTGTCCTATGGCGATGATAGTTTGTGTCCCGTGACGATGATAGTTTGTGTCCCGTGGGATGATAGTTTGTGTCCCGTGGCGATGGTAGTTTGTGTCCCGTATTTTGGATCCATGTTGAGTGTGCTAGCTGGTGGTACTAGAGTTGAGTTGTTACTTATGTAACTGGTCATGTTTGTGCACTGATTTGTCTTTGTCCCGGGTTGTCGCTTGTTACCCGGCCTGTATCAGTGTCACGTCCTGGTACCACGGTGAAGAAGTTAAGTAAAGTCTCTGCTGAGTAAATAGTGATATCAAGTTTTTCACAGGTGAAGCAAGACATATTCCAGTAGATTCACTGCAAAATCTAGTCACTTCAGAAAGTTATTGCAATATTAGCCCAGCAGGTGAAGTGTCATACTTCTTTAGGAGAGCATCATCAGGTTTATTTGACCACTGTCCCGTCCACGACAGTTTTATCTTACCACTGTCCAGACCACGACAGTTTTATCTTACCACTGTCCAGACCACGACAGTTTTATCTTACCACTGTCCAGACCACGACAGTTTTATCTAACCACTGTCCAGACCACGACAGTTTTATCTTACCACTGTCTCTATCACGACAGTTTTATCTTACCACTGTCTCTATCACGACAGTTTTATCTAACCACTGTCTCTACCACGACAGTTTTATCTAACCACTGTCCCGACCACGACAGTTTTATCTTACCACTGTCTCTATCACGACAGTTTTATCTTACCACTGTCCCGACCACGACTGTTTCTGTCTTTGTTTGTTCCATCTGTTTCTGTCTTTGTTTGTTTAATCTGTTTCTGTCTTTGTTTGTTCTATCTGTTTCTGTCTTTGTTTGTTCTATCTGTTTCTGTCTTTGTTTGTTCTATCTGTTTCTGTCTTTGTTTGTTCCATCTGTTTCTGTCTTTGTTTGTTTAATCTGTTTCTGTCTTTGTTTGTTCCATCTGTTTCTGTCTTTGTTTGTTTAATCTGTTTCTGTCTTTGTTTGTTCTATCTGTTTCTGTCTTTGTTTGTTCCATCTGTGCGTGCCTCCGGTCAGTATGTTCATATCTCTCTTTATTTCATGAATCTTCTCTCTGTTATCTTCTTTCCTCATGTTCATTCCGGATGAGAGACTCCACCAGATGAGAGACTCCATCAGATGAGAGACTCCATCAGATGAGAGACATCAACGATTACACTGAAAGAGAGAAGTCGTTTGGGGAAGTGTTACAGAATAACTGTCCTGTGACTGAATGAGGGTTTGCACCCTGTTGTTGTGATCAAAATGTTGTTGACCACAGCTCAGCTGTTTAAGCGAGCACGGAGTAAGACATGTTTCAGTGTTCCTATTGGCTAGTTCAGTCATTAGGTCTGAGTTTGCGGTGTGCACGAAAGGGACTTCTGTTGGAGATGCTGGAGTGATTATGTTGGTTTCTTCTGGGATGTTGGAGATGCTGGAGTGATTATGTTGCTTTCTTCTGGGATGTTTGCTAGTATCGCTTGGTTCTTAATGTAAACTGTGTGGTTGGTTGTCCTTTTTATGACAAATGGTGTACAGTTTAGTATATAGTGGCTGTAATTGATTTGTCCCGTTTGGGACAATTGTAGCAAGTTATCATGTAGAGTTTGTTAGTTGACTGTCCCCGTTTTGGACAAAGATGTGATTGGAGACTGAAAAGTTATGTTGGAGTGTCAGTATCCGTGAGTTTAGTAAGCCTTTCAAGGTTTTGTGTGAGTGTTTGTGTCCCATGGCGATGATAGTTTGTGTCCTATGGCGATGATAGTTTGTGTCCTATGGCAATGATAGTTTGTGTCCCGTGACGATGATAGTTTGTGCCCCGTGGGATGATAGTTTGTGTCCCGTGGCGATGGTAGTTTGTGTCCCGTATTTTGGATCCATGTTGAGTGTGTCAGCTGTTGGTACTAGAGTTGAGTTGTTACTTATGTAACTGGTCATGTTTGTGCACTGATTTGTCTTTGTCCCGGGTTATCGTTTGCTACCCGGCGTGTATCAATGTCACGTCTTGGTATCACTGTGAAGAAGTTAAGTAAAGTCTCTGCTCAGTAAATAGTGATATAAAGTTTTTCACAGGTGAAGCAAGACATATTCCAGTAGATTCACTGCAAAATCTAGTCAGTTCAGCCAGTTAGTGCAATATTAGCCCAGCAGGTGTAGCGTAATACTTCTTTAGGAGAGCATCATCAGGTTTATTTGACCACTGTCCCGACCACGACAGTTTTATCTTACTACTGTCCAGACCACGACAGTTTTATCTTACCACTGTCCAGACCACGACAGTTTTATCTTACCACTGTCCAGACCGCGACAGTTTTATCTTACTACTGTCCAGACCACGACAGTTTTATCTTACTACTCCAGACCACGACAGTTTTATCTTACCACTGTCCAGACCACGGCAGTTTTATCTTACTACTGTCCAGACCACGACAGTTTTATCTTACTACTGTCCGGACCACGAAAGTTTTATCTTACTACTGTCCAGACCACGACAGTTTTATCTTACCAAAGTACCGACCACGACAGTTTTATCTTACCACTGTAAAGACCACGACAGTTTTATCTTACCACTGTAAAGACCACGACAGTTTTATCGTACCACTGTCCCGACCACGACAGTTTTATCTAACCACTGTCCAGACCACGACAGTTTTATCTTACCACTGTCCCGACCACGATAGTTTTATCTTACCACTGTCCCGACCACGATAGTTTTATCTTACCACTGTCCCGACCACGATAGTTTTATCTTACCACTGTCCCGACCACGATAGTTTTATCTAACCACTGTTCCGACCACGACAGGTTTCAGCGTACCAAGATCTATTCTCCAGCTCAACCTTGTCCTGGTCAAAGGTCACTATCTCGACCAAGTTGGTATCGTAGCTATCTTATAAATGTCTGTTCATAAACCACTTGCAAAATTATTATTACTATTCTTATTCTCCTTCTCCTCCTCCTCCTTTTTCTTCTTCTTCTTCTTCTTCTTCTTCTATATCCCTTGTACTGAGATCTGGTGTTCTTTGTAGCTTATGCGATAAAGATATTGAGGGAGATCATCTTATCGGACTAGGAGTGTGTTGCTTTGCTGTATGAATCATTGGCCACGAAAACAGAAATTCATTGCCCCTGTTTCTCATTTCATTCTTTTATGTATTCAATCATTCTTTCATGCATTCAATCATTTGCATGTCCCTTCCAGAACCTTCCCCACCCCTCGCAACACCTCTCCTGTAGGCCTCTCGGATGAAGCAAGATGTCTCGCTGCTGATGCATCCATTCGTAAATCATCAACAGTATCTTCTTGTCATCATCAACTTGGTCTTCCTCTCTTTCTTTTTCCCATTATGTATCCTTCCAAGATTGGTTTCTGCAAACTCTCATAACGCTTAATATGTCCGAGATACTTAAGCTTTGTCTATTTAATCTTCTTTACTAAGCAACCCCCTTCGATAATAAATTCTTGTAGTATTAATACATTTGTTCTTTTTATGTCCATGATATTTCTGGATTCTGTAGACGTTACACTGATGATGATGGCGGTGATCGCAGAAAGATGGCAGAGGATGACCTTGGCGTTTTCATGACCTTTGTAAAGAAGTTGAATCCTGTCATCTCTTCTGCGTCCTACATCTGAGCGACTTCACTGGACTTTCCCAACATGACCAGTACTATCAATCCTTCAGTTCTAGCAACACAAGTATACTACAGATCTCACAACACAAGTATACTACAGGTCTCACAACACAAGTATACTACAGATCTCACAACACAAGTATACTACAGGTCTCACAACACAAGTATACTACAGATCTCACAACACAAGTATACTACAGATCTCACAACACAAGTATACTACAGGTCTCACAACACAAGTATACTACAGGTCTCACAACACAAGTATACTACAGATCTCACAACACAAGTATACTACAGATCTCACAACACAAGTATACTACAGGTCTCACAACACAAGTATACTACAGGTCTCACAACATAAGTATATTACAAATATACAGATCTCATAACATAAGTGCACTACAAACGTACAGATCCCACAACATAAGTATATTACAAAAATACAGATCTCACAACATAAGTATATTACCACTGTTCCGACCACGACAGGTTTCAGCGTACCAAGATCTATTCTCCAGCTCAACCTTTTCCTGGTCAAATGTCACTATCTCCACCAAGTTGGTATCGTAGCTATCTTATAAATGTCTGTTCATAAACCACTTGCAAAATTATTATTACTATTCTTGTTCTCCTTCTCCTTCTCCTTTTTCTTCTTCTTCTTCTTCTTCTTCTTCTTCTTCTTCTTCTTCTTCTTCTTCTTCTTCTTCTTCTTCTTCTTCTTCTTCTTCTTCTTCTTCTATATCCCTTGTACTGAGAGCTGGTGTTCTTTGTAGCTTATGGGATAAAGATATTAAGGGAGATCATCTTATCGGACTAGGAGTGTGTTGCTTTGCTGTATGAATCATTGGCCACGAAAAAAGAAATTCATTGCCCCTGTTTCTCATTTCATTCTTTCATGTATTCAATCATTCTTTCATGCATTCAATCATTTGCATGTCCCTTCCAGAACCTTGCCCACCCCTCGCAACAGCCCTCCTGTAGGCCTCTCGGATGAAGCAAGATGTCTCGCTGCTGATGCATCCATTCGTAAATCATCAACAATATCTTCTTGTCATCATCAACTTGGTCTTCCTCTCTTTCTTTTTCCCATTATGTATCCTTCCAAGATTGGTTTCTGCAAACTCTCATAACGCTTAATATGTCCGAAATACTTAAGCTTTCTCTATTTAATCTTCTTTACTAAGCAACCCCCTTCGATAATAAATTCTTGTAGTATTAATACATTTGTTCTTTTTATGTCCATGATATTTCTGGCTTCTGTAGACGTTACACTGATGATGATGGCGGTGATCGCAGAAAGATGGCAGAGGATGACCTTGGCGTTTTCATGACCTTTGTAAAGAAAGTGAATCCTGTCATCTCTTCTGCGTCCTACATCTGAGCGACTTCACTGGACTTTCCCAACATGACCATTACTATCAATCTTTCAGTTCTAGCAACACAAGTATACTACAGATCTCACAACACAAGTATACTACAGGTCTCACAACATAAGTATACTACAGGTCTCACAACATAAGTATACTACACGTCTCACAACATAAGTATACTACAGGTCTCACAACACAAGTATACTACACGTCTCACAACATAAGTATACTACAGGTCTCACAACATAAATATATTACAAACATACAGATCTCACAACATAAGTAGCTACAAACATACAGATATCACAACATAAGTATATTACAAATATACAGATCTCACAACATAAGTATAATACAAACATACAGATCTCACAACATAAGTATACTACAAACATACAGATCTCACAACATAAGTATACTACAAACATACAGATCTCACAACATAATTATATTACAAATATACAGATCTCACAACATAAGTGTACTACAAACATACAGATCTCACAACATAAGTATATTACAAACATACAGATCTCACAACATAGGTATACTACAAATATACAGATCTCACAACATAAGTCCATTACATACATAGAGATCTCACAATATAAGTATACTACAAACATACAGATCACACAATATAAGTCTACTACAAACATACAAATTTCACAACATATGTATACTACAAACATACAGATCTCACAACATAAGTGTATTACAAACATACAGATTTCACAACATAAGTATACTACAAACTTACATACCTCACAACATAAATATATTACAAATATACAAATTTCACAACGTAACTATACTACAAACATAAAGATCTAACAACATAAATATATTACAAAAATACAGATATCACAACATAAGTATACCACAAACATACAGATCTCACACTATAAGTATACTACAAATATACAGATCTCACAACATAAGTCCACTACAAACGTACAGATCTCACAACATAAGTATACTACAAACATACAGATCTCACAACATAAGTATATTACAAACATACAGATCTCACAACATAAGTATTACAAATATACAGATCTCACAACATAAGTATACTACAAACATACAGATCTCACAACATAAGTATACTACAAACATACAGATTTCACAACATAAGTATACTACAAACTATACATATCTAAACCTATACTCTTCCTCTCAGCTGACTATGCAGGGATTCAGTTCCCTCTCACATCTTGTTCTTCTTCCTCTATTTCATTTTTCTTCTTCTTCTTCTACTTCTTCTTCTTCTTCTTCTTCTACTGCTACTACTACTACTACTACTACTATTACTACTACTACTACTACATCACTTATGTTAAGAGAAGATTGACTTCTATATTGAGGCCCTAAAGCTACTCGGAGTCTATTGACCTGGAGTTATGAGAAAAGAGTCCCTAAGGTTGTCGCTGAACTGCATCAGCCATACTTCCCACCAGAAAGCTCTCTCTCTGCCTCTCTCTCTCTCTCTTTCTCTCTCTCTCTCTTCTCTCTCTCTCTCTTTCTCTCTCTCCCTTTCTTTCTCTCTCTTTCTTTCTCTCTCTCCCTTTCTCTCTCTCTCTCTCCATGATGTACAAACCATCATAAACGTATCAAAATACTGCCTCTTAAGAATAGATTCCTCTTCAACAAAGCCGAGTTAGTACATCAAATTCTTTCACGGCATGCCCCGCCTTATCTATGGAACCTGTTTAAATTTAGCCCAAAGTGCAGCCAACGCTTGAACAACATATGTCTTCCAAAACCTAGACTTGATCTTTACAAGAAAAGCTTTAGTTATTCTGCTGCTCATCTTTGGAATACCCTCCCATCCTATATAAAAAATATAAATTATACTCCTTCCTATTACTACAAGCTTTCCCATTATCTATTTGATGTCGACTACATACCTCCATGAATTATAAAACTTAAAAGTTATCTTAAGCTGCTCTTACAGACACCGAATACAATTAATTGTTTTCTGTATAGTCCCGAAAATTTTGTTTAGTAGATAGTCATTTATAATGTATGTAGTTACTTCTGTACTGAGTGAATGTTTAAGAGCGAAACGTAAATGTTATATTTTATTTTATGTCTCTCAGCTTCAATGTTAATTATGTTTGTTATATGAACAGCATATTTGTAGAATGTCTAGAATAGAGTAAAAGATGTATGATAAAGTGCAAAATGTCAGACGGGTCTGCGTGCCCACTTCTTAACCCTTTTGAAATAAAGATCAATCAATCAATCTCCTCAGGCTTTCCCGCCATTCGAGAGTTTGTTACCCACATACCATCCCCACAGTTTGGTGGTGAAAAGTATCTTGTTCCTTTATCTACCTGACATACCATCCCCACAGTTTGGTGGTGAAAAGTATCTTGTTCCTTTATCTACCTGACATACCATCCCCACAGTTTGGTGGTGAAAAGTATCTTGTTCCTTTATCTACCTGACATACCATCCCCACAGTTTGGTGGTGAAAAGTATCTTGTTCCTTTATCTACCTGACATACCATCCCCACAGTTTGGTGGTGAAAAGTATCTTGTTCCTTTATCTACCTGACATACCTCACAACATAAATATATTACAAATATACAAATCTCACAACATAACTATACTACAAACATACAGATCTCACAACATAAATATATTACAAACATACAGATCTCACAATATAAGTATACTACAAACATACAGATCACACAATATAAGTCTACTACAAACATACAAATTTCACAACATAAGTATACTACAAACATACAGATCTCATAACATATGTATATTACAAACATACAGATTTCACAACATAAGTATACTACAAACTTTCATATCCCACAACATAAGTATATTACAAATATACAAATCTCACAACATAACTATACTATAAACACACAGATCTCACAACATAAATATATTACAAACATATAGATCTCACAACATAATTATATTACAACCATACAGACCTCACAATATAAGTCTACTACAAACATACAGATCTCACAACAAAAGTATACTAGAAACATACAGATCTCACAACACAAGTATATTACAAACATACAGATCTCACAACGTAAGAATATTACAAACATACATATCTCACAACATAAATATGCTACAAACATACAGATCTCACAACATAATTAAGATCTCACAACATAAGTATACTACAAACATACAGATCTCACAACATAACTATACTACAAACATACAGATCTCACAACATAAATATATTACAAACATACAGATCTCACAACATAAGTATACTACAAACATACAGACCTCGCAATATAAGTCTACTACAAACATACAGATCTCACAACATAAGTGTACTACAAACATACAGATCTCACAACACAAGTATGTTACAAACATACAGATCTCACAACGTAAGAATATTACAAACATACATATCTCACAACATAAATATACTACAAACATACAGATCTCACAACATAAGTATACTACTAACTTCAAGATCTCACAACATAAGTATATTACAAACATACAGATCTCACAACATAAGTATACTACAAACATACAGATTTCAGAACATAAGTATACTACAAACTATACATATCTAAACCTATACTCTTCCTCTCAGATGACTATGCAGGGATTCAGTTCCCTCTCACATCTTGTTCTTCTTCCTCTATTTCATTTTTCTTCTTCTTCTTCT